>JBBBDQ010001469.1:932500-1307500 GCA_037127315.1 Ascarosepion bandense | reverse complement strand
AATCCATTATTAACAAGCCTAATGTTGTGTAATTCTTTATAAAATATAGATTTGGATGAAGATATCATTTGTGTGCGTTGAAGTAAGTTTTTTATAACAGCTAACTTGTATCGTTGGGGGCATTCACTATTATAATTAAAAAGACACAAATTTATGCAAGTTGGTTTCCTATATAAAGAAGTAGTAAATCTATGGGTGCTAGAATCAATAAATACATCAAGGAATGGGATTTTGTTATTAATATTAAGTTCTAATGTAAATTTGAGGACGGAGTGACTTTCAAATTTGTTTTTAAGATATGTAATTTGATCGCTATTCTTAGCTAAAACAAAGATGTCATCTATGTATCTTACATATATAGAGGGTTTATTGTTGTCATTAATTATTTTATTTTCTAAATTTGCCATATAATAATTAGAAAAGAGTGGACCTAATGGTGATCCCATCGCAATACCATCTATTTGCGTATAAATATTACCTAAGGGATCGTGAAAGGGTACTTGTGTGGTGCATGCTAATAATAGTTTTTTTAATATAATGGGTTTAATATTGATTGATGGGAGAGTAGCATGATTGTATACATCACGGATAACGATGTCAATCGTTTCATGAACGGGAACATTACTGAATAAGTTTTGAACATCCAAAGATGCAATTATTTGATTCTTAGGTTTTACGGAATGGAGAACCTGTAACAATTTGTCCGTGGAATTAATACTATATTTACCAGGAAGATAGAGAGTAATTAGTTTGTTAAGTGTTTTGGAAAGGTTATATTGGTGTTTGAGAAATGATAGGTCGGAGGGGATGATCATTTTGTATGGATTTTATTTTGAAGTTTATTAATTTAATATATTATTC
Organism: Ascarosepion bandense; assembly: GCA_037127315.1. Taxonomy (NCBI): domain Eukaryota; kingdom Metazoa; phylum Mollusca; class Cephalopoda; order Sepiida; family Sepiidae; genus Ascarosepion; species Ascarosepion bandense. The sequence goes on along the minus strand of JBBBDQ010001469.1, from coordinate 1,306,639 downwards.
CATAACGGTAGCCGGGCTGATAGTCACCTATAATCTTTTGAAGTTTATAGGATCCTATTTCAGCATTGTTTGCAGTAATAAGTTTATTAATATATATATATATATATATATATATATATATATAGATATATATATATAGATATATAGATATATATTGATATAGATATATATTAATATAGGTTTAGATATATATAGATATAGATATAAATAACGATATATATATAGATATAGATATAGTTATAGATATATATAGATATAGGTATATTACTTTTTTATTTCTCATCTCGTTGACAAACGACACAGGCGTGTTTGAAAATTCCCATGTTTGACATGTTTCTTATCATGCGTCCATTTAACCAAAACGCCGACTAACATGCAGTCAATATTATTAGGCTTATTATCAATATTAATTTTTCGAATTATTTTCACCGGCCTATTATCCCTCTCTGTCTCTGTTTCTCTGTCTCTGTCTGTCTGTCTGTCTCTCGCTCTCTCTTTCGCTCTCTTTCTCTCTCTCTCTCTCTCTCTCTCTCTCTCTCTATATATATATATATATATATATATATATCACTCGACCATGAATATCCTCTTGATCAGACGAGGGTTTTATCATGCTTATATAACACAATTTTCGATTTATCGTAAACAAACCATATCTGCTCTGTAATGTATCGTAATGTCAGACAAATGTAAACATGTTACGATGCATTACGGAGCAAATATGGTTTGTTTACGATAGATCGAAAATTATGTTATATAAGCATGATAAAAACCTCGTCTGATCAAGAGGCTATTCATGGTCGAGTGGTTAAGACAGTACCAGATCAAATAGTAGCTTCCCCTATGTAAATATAGGTCGTAGATATATATATATATATATATATATATATATATATATATATATATATATTTACTTACGTCCCTCTTTTTACTCACTGGAGATTAATATTACTCATTGGAGTAATATTAATATATATATATATATATATATATATATATATATATATATATATAAAAGCAAACTTATTCGGAAGTGTAAGAGTTTCTATTAAATGTCTTTTTTGTTTTTACAACTTTTCAACCTGTTCTATGTTTAAATAACCCCCGAAATGTCGATAAACCTTAAAACATAAACTAAACCCAAACCTATTTTGGATTGTAAAAATAAAACTTTTTTTCCTTTTTGTAAAGGTATACTGCAGTAACAACTTTTTGGAATTAGATTTTGAGGAAAAACGAATATAACAATAGTTCGAGAAATCAACAGACTTAATGGTTGAGTCCCAACTCAATAGTTTCATCGAATTTGTGAGTAAGTAAAACTGATTATAAGTATAAAAGTTTTTGTTCGCAAAACCTATAAATATATTTTATGATAATTCGACTATAACAGAATGTATAAATTTCATAACTGTTTTCAATATTACTTATACATAAAAAAAAGAATTTCCGTTGATGTAGTAAAGAAATAAAGAATTACCAACATGAAAACAAAAGCTTTAGTTTTAAAAGGGATTAATTTACTTAATGCCGAATCAACGGAAGTACGATTTGAAATACATTTTTTAAAACAGATTCACCCATTGTAGGATTAAATAGAAACACAGAACACATTTTGCAAAGAAACCTTTCTAAAAGAGAGTTTTTAGAAAGGTTTCTTTGCATCCTAAGAGTAACAAACAACTGACCCAAAACGTTCAGATCTTTTATGCTGAAAAAAAAATTAGTCAATATTATTTGGCATTTTATCAATATTATCATTTTTGTTATTTTTTCAACTCTCGAATTTCTTTCACCGGCCTATTGTCTCTCTTTCCCCCCCTCCCCCCCCCCTCTCTCTCTTTCTCCGCTTCTCTCTCTCCCTCTCTCTCTCTCTCTCTATATATATATATATAGGAAAAACTACTAAAAAGTTGTAAGTTTGAAAATGTATTTTATATATGTATATACATATATATATTTTATATTTTATATATGTATTTTATCTATTTATATATATATATATGTATTTATATATATATATATATATATATATATATATTTTATTTTTATATTATATATTGTATTTATATTGCATATTGTATATTTATATTGTATATTGTATTTATATTTATATATTTATATTATATATTTATATTTATATTGTATTTTTATATATATATTTATATATATATATTTTATATTTTTATATATATATATATATTTATATATATATATTTTATATATGTATTCTATATATGTATTTTTGTATTTTATATATCTATATACATACATATTTTTTATATCTATATACATATATATATATATATATATATAAATATACCCAGTTATAATCTGAGATTAAGGACAGAATGGCTAAATAAAATAAAGACAAGAGGAAAACTGTATTTCAAAGAGCCTACGCGTTTCGTTCTGTGATGGACTTTATCAAGGCAAAAATACGAAATGAGCTTTATTCTAAATTACGAATTTATAAACAAACAGTGTTGGTAACCACAAAGACGCTCACAAATCATTTCAAAAGATCAACAGAATATTTTTGTTTTTAGAATTTCTTCACGTGTAGTGTAAAGTCACGAGATATTAACATGAAGGGAATTTGACCGTTTTCTTTGAGAACTGTTTATTTTGTGTGTAAGTCTGTTTTAGAATTTCTTCACGTGTAGCGCAAAGTCACGAGATGTTAAAATGAATAGAATACAACCATTTTCTTTGAAATTTTTATTATGAATGTTAGTCTGTTTTAGTATAATTTCCATAAGTAAAGGTGAGATTGGAAAAAATCCGGGGCGTAAATTGATGTTTTGGTAGTACTGGATAGCGGCGCTCTCGAGAACTTTTCTTCTGAATAAATTGTTTACTCTTTTTATTAGTGTGGCATTTTTAAAATCGATATATATATATATATATATATATATATCGAGTGCCTATTATATCTAGAGACATGCATCCACAACAATTACTAGATTGGTTTGCCTATCGTCCGGTTCATTGTGAGAAATTACTCTCACATAGCTCAGAGCTCAAGCAGTGGATGGATATCAACAAATAGAACAAGACATACCTGGTTTTAAACAACAAGTTTATTGGCCTTGCAAAAATATGTTGACTTTTTGCAGCTAACTGCTTAGCTTGTTATAGAGGTCTCTTTTCGAGGCGGTAGTTGGTTTCCTTCCGGAGACTTGAAGGGCTTCGGCCTCGTCTTGGAAGGTGGTGAAGTTACGAGTGGAGCTGCGAAATTCAGCGACGTCCAGGAATTATTCTTCTGTAGTCTGGTTCCTTCAGCAGTTTCCATACGGTCGAAACAGGGTCGATGTACTCGCCATGAAGAATTCTTAGAGAAGTTTTCTCTAACAAAAGTAAGGCATTTGCCTAATAAAGATACCTTAAAAGGTATAATGGTCTTAGAGAGAGTCTCTCTGAATAGAAGAAAAGGCATTAGCCTAATAAAAATACCTTAATTTAGGTATAACGGTCTCAGGATATAGAGACATGTGGGCGGCTATTGTAGGCCCCGCGGCAACGTATAAGTTAGGAGCGGTGCTAATGCGACCGTGTCTGTTGGAGCCGGCTAACCAAAGAGGCCGGAATTCTTCCCTTCCGTTCTAAGGCCCGCCAAAATTTCAAAACGAGGTCGGCTTAATTCAGCCAATCAACAGGGTTGTCTTAAAAACAATGTGGTGGATTCATCATCCAATGAGGAGACCCGTTACTATTTGTATAATTTCCAACATCATACTTCTCTCAGGTCTTTTGAACTGGAGTAGAGGTTTATCCCTTATTTCCTGTTCAGGATTAGGTTTCCGGTTCTTTCTAAGGTCCGCTGCAGTTCTATACTCCTAACCCTTGTACTTTCCGACGCTAATATAACTCCAAGCGGTAACACTTGACCTTAAGTGGTTCTTGGGTCTTGTATTGAGTGACCATTAGTAAGAAAACCCTCACACATGCGCAAACAAGCGCACAAACACACTCTGCCCTCTGTGCCTGAATGAAAAGCTACAGATTATAAGGTTCCTTAAAAATAAAGTGTTGCTGACTATTAGGGATGAATTAACGGTTTTATGTAAACATCGAAAATATTTTTCACTAAAATTTAATTAATTATAATTGTTAATTTATGACTTATGCTCTAATATTACTTTAAAATTATTTTACTAAAATAAACGACCCACCACACAATATTTACTTGGTTTTCTTAACTCCAATATACCTTAGTATACCATAATTACTTAATTCAAATTCTAACTTAAACAATCCATCCCCTTTAATTAATGAGATAGCACAGCATCAAATTTAAAAATAAAAACTAAAATCCAACCTACTGTTAAAAATTATTGTCTACCCATTTAAATAATGCATAGTCCCAGTATGGATCTTACCCAGACAAAGTTAAAAAGTCTCATGACTTGACATTATACTACTTTGTACCCTTCCGCGACCCAAATTTCAACTCCATAGTTCAATCTAATTCTCACTTTGAGCAATATTGACACATTTACAATCATCTTGTATAATTTCCTATAACTATCTTGTCTTAATTTTCCATGAACTCATCTTATATTTTTTAAATAAATCATTTTCACCTAAAAAATCTCACCTGAAAATATCACCTGAAGAAATACTGTACTGTTCTGAAAAATAAAAAAATTGTATTGTGATATAATGCTTTTATAAAGCATAACAAAGTTTATATATATATATATATATATATATATATATATATATATATATATATATATATTAAAAAAGGATTAATTCAAAGATGTTGAATGGCCATTTCGATATGAAGATCCCCACGGGGGACGACACATCACCTCAGCAACAGAAAAAGTTTCTGAAAGGTTTTTTCTGTTGCTGAGGTGATGTGTCGTCCCCCGTGGGGATCTTCATATCGAAATGTCCATTCAACATCTTTGAATTAATCCTTTTTTAATATATATTTGCTCTGTAATATTTTATTACATGGAGCTCTCTTCCTGTATCATTTTTTAATATTAAAATAAATTTTTAATATTAATTAGGATCGGGTTTTTTGGAATTTACCTTCCTGCTTTTTTCCCTTGGATTGAAGTATCTGAATTAAAATATATATATATATATATATATATATATATATATATATATATATATTATCCTAATATCTATACAACGACTTGAAGTTTTATGCACTATGCAATCTTGAGGTGCTTATTATGATATTAATAATGTTTGGATGGCATTTTTCATTTTTTAATTGCATAATTTAATTTGATTTGGCCTTAATCATGAAATTGAAGATTAAAACTTAAACATGAAATATATATAAAAGTGGTGACAGTCTGTTTTACACACCTGTACACGTACAAAATTATGAATATACCGTAAACAGTATTGTAAATGCACCTAGAGTAAAGGATCGTGCAAAGTTAAACATTAAAACGCTACTTAGATTTTACTAACACATCGTAGAAGTAACGCTTTTGTATTGGCCTGATATTTCACAATTAGTCATGAAGTGACGTCATAAAAGCGACCTCGTTTTGGGGGGCTTGGAAGTGACGGTCTCGAGCAACGTACACGTCTGCTTAAAGCAATAAACATTGAAAAGATGGAAATATCACGTGGTCTTACCGCGTCTATTTTTGCAGCAAACGATTTCACTAGGGGGTTCGACAAAAAAAAAAAAAAAAAAAAAGAAGAAGTGTAACGAAACGGAAATAGACCCAGGAAAAATACTAGTAACAAAATAGTCATCAAAAATTATTTTGCACGCACACACACGCACATGCACACAAACACACACGCACACGCACACCACACACACACACACACACACACACACACACACACACACACACACACACACACACACACACATGCTTACGTGAATTTCAGCCACGCCTAATGAGGGCAGAATAAACGCTCCTATTCAAAACAGCACAAAAATACAATACAAATCAAACAGTCAAAACAAGAAGATAAAATCAAAAACACCAAACAATAATCCCCTTAAAAATGGCTAAAAAAATGACCGAAAGGGTTTGGAATAATGGAAATTATAGAACATTTCTGGACTCTTACTCCTAAAAAACATAAAAATGGTGAAAAAACTGAATAAAATATGAATCAAATTTTCCTTGCTTGCCATATTTAATGAAAAGTGTGTGTGTGTGTGTGTGTGTGTGTGTGTGTGTCCGTCCGTTTTTTAGAAGTAAGCGAGTCCAGAAATGTTCTATAATTTCCATTATTCCAAACCCTTTCGGTCACTTTTTAGCCATTATCAAGGCGATTATTGTTTGGTGTTTTTGATTTTTCCTCCTGGTTTGACTGTTTAAATTGTATTGTATTTTTGTGCTGTTTTGAATAGGAGCGTTTATTCTGAGCCTGCACGCATTTAGCGCGACTGAAATTCACCTGAGCATCTTTCTATTTTGAAAAAAAAGTTTTAGCACTTCATTTCTACTGTTAAATAAAGTAAGGTTATAGTTGGAGAGACATGTTTAACATACAAGGATTTTTCAATAACGAGATGTTTCCAGCAACGTGATTTACATAGAATTTTAATGCTTTCGACCGGAATTTTTCTTAAGCTTTCTTGTAAATTGTGGGTTGATAATTAAATTCATAATTTAATTAATCTTACTTATCTGCCAGATTTAATTAAATATGTTTAAAAGAAAGGATGCTTTCAATATATATTAAATCACTAGTCATCCGCAGACAGATCTGTTTCTCAGCTCATCAGTACGATTAGACAGTCGATTGCTTTTTACCCAGGATTGAAACCCGACCGCATTGGTGTCAGTCGGCGATTCTACTTCTGACCTACGGGCGCTCGGTAGAAGGAGACAGACTCTTTAGATACGACTTCAGTCACTTTTTCACGGGCATGGCGAATATTTTCATACCAAGTGCTCTGACAAGCTTTTGCCCTGAGATCTCAACTTCATGAATTTCAGCGTGCTATGAGACTGGCGTCTACTGTTACGGTTGAAGTAGCTGAATGCAACCACCATTTCTACTCCAATAGTTACTTTTCTTGCACTTTCCGCATGTGGAACTTTACTTGCTTCCATGATGACTACAATCTCCAAAAATATAAATTTACCTTCAATCGCCATTTTTTATAGTCTTGAATCTCGTTCATCTTTTGTCCTTCCCTCAATCCGCCCTATACTCAATATTTTCTTTTATTTCTCACTTCCCGTAAAGCCTTGACTACTAGTGGCTTTTCTGCCTTGGTGGGGTGAAATGATTAAAAAAAAAAAATTAGATAAAAAGTGGTACTGAAATATACTCAGCTCGTCGGTGAGATTCTTGCCACTCGAGAAATGTGATTGAACTGAATTTCCTTCTCGAGTAAGAAGAAGAATTTTGTGCTTCAAGTAGACGGGTCAGGATGATTCTTCTTTTTGAGAGAAAAATCTATCCGGTGTCTCCTTATTCGGTAAAGCACTTTTATGAAATATTCAAATAATATATTATTTCTTAAAATGCTCGCAGCCTAAATTAAATTGTCAGGAGCGTAGAGAAGTTTTCAGGATATTTTTATATCCAGTGGGTATTTTACACCAAAAAGAAAAATCAACTAACTTTGTTTGTCTGCTTAAAAACTATATATATATATATATATATATATATATATATATATATATATATATATATATATATAAAATTCGAAATTCAGCCGATTACGCAACTTGGTTACAATCTTTTGATGTTTTCAGACGTTTTATATAAACTCCATTATATATATATATATATATATATATATATATATATATGGAACGAATACAGTGTGGTTTTATAAAATGAGCCAATCTAGTTCATAGAAATTAATTATAATTCATAATCAATCTAAATGATGCGTTGACTTTTCTTTTATAATTATATTTTCTTTTATATATATATATATATATATATATATATATATATATATATATATAACCGAGTATAGGGTACGTATGGATGGAATAATATTCACTGTCCAAAGAAACACTATTCTTTAAAAAGTGCTCATTACAAAGTAAAGCTAATAATATGCACGTTGTGTGGCTTAGCATATATATGTATATGTGTGACGTTTTGCACATGCATACGCATTTAATTTTAGCATGTGTATTTGCGTAAGTATATATCTAATTCTGTTTATATGTTCATGCATTGAAATATGATTATTTCTGTCCCGACCTCATTCATTCAAGTCTGGTCACGTTATGAATTCTCCTTGACTGTATCCAACATGTATCAATTTAGTCTGTGTACAAATAGAGCTTTAAAATTTTACAGACAAATTGACAAGTGAATAAAACCTAAATTTTGTAATTTGTGTATGTATATATGCGTGGGTATATTAATCTGTATTTGTGTCTGTTTGCCAGTCTTTGTGAATATACTCGTCTATTTTTCCATGTGTGGATGTTTGTAGGTTTATTTATGTATGCGTTCTTTCTCTTTCTCGTTTAATATATGAATAACTTTCTAAATTTAATAAATTGTTAAACTTAGAATTTTTTAAAATTTAGCAACAATAATAAAATAGGTATAATAGCTAATTAATAATGCTGATCTCAATTTAATTAAATATTAATACTAATGCCCCCCCCAAACTATTTTTAAGTCTACCCACATATTCTCTAAATTAGAGGTTACTTTACTCTGATTAGCCCACATTGTACATACAACAATGCCTCCTTGATTAAAGGGTTTTACTTGTTTTTAACCTTTTAAAACCATTCAATTTAAAATAAACCACATCACTTGACAAAACACAAGAAGTGTCGAAACAAAATAGCTACTTTTGTAGTGATATCCATGTTATAATTTCTGAATATATATATATATATATATATATATATATATATATATAGAGAGAGAGAGAGAGAGAGAGAGAGAGAGAGAGAGATTTTGTATGCATAAGAATCAGATGTCCAAAAACCACTTTTTTAAAAGAGTGATCTATACAGAGTGGATTCAATAATATCTAATTAAAATTTATAACGTAAATATGTTATAATATCCCTACAATGTAAATAATTTGTTTCAACACTTTTTGTGTCTTGTCAAGTGATGGTGCTGATTCTTCATCACGTAACCAGCACGACCATCACTCGACAAGACACAAAAAGTATTGAAACAAAATAGTTACATTTTAGTGATGTTAAAACACACCTATGTTATACATTTTAAATAAATATTATATCTATCTATATATATATATATGTATATATATAATAAATATTCTATATATATATATATATATAATAAATATTCTATATATATATATATGTATATATATATATATATATAATAAATATTATATATATATATATATATATATATATATATATATATACCAATCAGAAGGAAGATAAACATAGAGAGACCATGTCATTGAAACAATTTTGAGGTTCAACATACTTTGAAGAAGTTTTGTTAAGAATAAAAAAAGAAATCCTTTTAAAAAGTCTGTCGGAAAAATCTTTAAAATTTAAATAAAAAGATAACTAAAAATAGTTATAAATTCATGGAGATTTCCTCAACATCGCTAAATCTGGCCAAGTCCGATGAAGAGTTTTAATATTTTGTTGTGCCAAAAAATTTAATTGTTTATAAGAAAAAAAAATGAAATTGATGTATGACTTATCGTTTGTTAGGTACATACATTCAGTTTTCGTCTTGGTGAATAAGATTTGTTCTGTCTTCTGGACGCCATGATTTTAAATAGACTTACCTTAAAAATTAAGAGACACAATTTTGGTTTTATTTGCGCGAGATACATTAGTAGGAAATCAGTTAAGTGCCATACGTGATACACGCTTTGGGCAATCATGTCTCGAAAAGACATGATTGACTGGGCAGAAGATTATCCCGCAGTAGGTTGCCATTGCTTTCTGCGGTAAACTGGTTGCCAACCAAGCCTATAGAACCCAATCTGTCCTATTATTTAACCGATAACTGAAGGGAAGAGACGGATGAATACCTTTCCCAAGGGTATTTGTGCGTAAGTGAATGCAAGGAATTCAACTTGAATTCGAACTCGGCTCCCCGATTTGTCATTCCGAGTCGATATCCACTGCACCATAAGGCACATCCGTAGTAGGAAATACATAACCAATTCACAGATAAATATTATTGCTAGAAATCTATTAACATTATGGCACACAAAAGTCATCCACACACATCCGCACACACAGAGATACTATTTTATATTTTGTTTATATTTTATACATAACTCTCACATATATACACAGAACGTTTCTACTCGTAGTTTGGAAATTTTAGGATGTTTCGTTGTGGTGCAGTGGACATAGACTCGGAACGAGAAATCGGGGAGCCGAGTTCGAATTCCAGTTGAATTCATTACATTCACTTACGCGCAAATACCCATGGGAAAGATATTCATCCGTCTATTCTTTCCAGTTATAGGTTAAATAACAGGACAGATTGGGTTCTATAGGCTTGGCTAGCAACCAGTCTACCGCAAAAAGCAATGGCAACCTACTGTGGGATAATCTTCTACCCAGTCAGTCATGTCTCTTTCGAGACATGATCGCCCAAGCATGTATCACGTACGGCACTTAACTGACATAAGTAAAGAAAAATTGTAAGTAAATTCGAAGTGGTGTAATGGATATCCTCACGGAATGAGTAATCGGAGAGCCGAGTTCGAATTGGAGTTGAATTCGTTTCATTCATTTATGCACAAATACCCTTGGGATTAGTATTAATCCATCTATTTTGCCTCCAGCTATGGGTCAATTAACAGGACTGGTTGGGTTCTATAGAAGTCGTTAGCAACCAGTCTACCGCAGAAAATAATTGCAACCTGCTGCGGGAAAATCTTCTGGCTAGTCAGAAATAGACATGGTCGCCCAAGCGTTTCTCACGTACCGCAATTAACTGAATAAAGTCAAGAGAGACAGACGGAAATAGCGTTTAACGTGCATAAAGAGATTGTGCAAATGGTTAGTAGAACAGCGATTAGGTAAGGAGAGGATATTGTCGAGAGGAATCATCGCAAACGCTCTGTACAGGCACAACATAACACGTCACGCAATCAGTCCCGGGCCTGACATATAGATGGCAGTACAAATAAAAATTCATACAATTTTTATGAAGTACTAACCTACAAATGGCACGTCACAAAATTTGGGCCGAATCGGATTATTAGTATACAAAAGGAAAATTATTTAAGTGAATCTACTGTTGCAAATTTTCAAAACAATGGAAAAATCTGAATATCGTGTGTGGATAAAGCATTGCTTTCTGATAAGAAAACATACTGGTCAAGCAAAGTAATGGCTTGATAAGTGTTATTCAGACACTGCTTTGTCGGAAACAACGGTTAGCAGGTGCTATGCTGATTTGAAATGCGGTTGTACAGACAATTAATGATGAACGCTCAGGTAGCCCAAAATCTGCAGTTGTCCCGGAAAACACTAAAAAATCCACAGACTCGTTGTTTTATTAGTTAGGCCCGGGATTTATGGAGTGATGTGTTATATAGAAATAAGCAGAAATGAATTTATCAAGGAAGGAAATTAGAACTCTAATAACGATAATAAAATTACCGCGGAAGAAACTTAGAGTGTAAACTATCTGATGACCAGGCAAACTTTGCAATTAGACAAATAGAGCACTTGCATAAGTTGTTTCGATTTTCCGATATTTTCCCAGCATCAAATCTCTCTCGATATATATATATATATGCGTTGTGGTGCAGTGGATATCGGCTTGGAACGATAAATCGGGGATCCGAGTTCGAATTCCAATTGAATGTCCTGCATTCCCTTACGCGGGAATTAATACCGTGGGAAAGGTATTAATCCATCCATTCCACTTATGGGTTAAATAACAGAACAGATAGGTTTCTATAGCCTTGGCTGGCAACCAGTTTATCAACTTGTTGTGGGCTAATTGAAAGCCTGGGGTGTAGTGTTTGCTTCATCTGTGGCATTTATATGCACCGACTGAGTGTATCAATAGTTCCGAAAAGTGTGGATGGTTCTGCAAAAGCCTTTACCACTTTAATCAGATCAACTGTGTGGGTCTTCTGGTGGTTTACCTTGATTTCATAACTGAAACAATTAGGCTGTCAGAGGCTCATACGTCGAATCCGACAGGAGAGTTCATTATATATATATATATGTGTGTGTGTGTGTGTGTGTGTGTGTGTGTGTGTGTGTGTGTGTGTGTGTGTGTGCCTACTTCTCACTCTCTTTCGCTCTCCCACTCCTAAACGAGAGGTTTCGACCTTGTACGTGGTGAACATCATAGTGAAAAAAAAAAATTCACCGCTTCATGTATAAATGGTTTTATCATCTAAGTAATATATATAGGCGCATAGCCAAGTGTTTAGAACGTTCGAATCTCACTATAATCGATTTGTTACAAAGGTGACGTCTTGATGTTTTCAGTTTGGAGGAGGCGATCACAGTGCGTAGTAATTACCTGGAAACCATACCAAAGGTTGATGCACTCCTTATTAACTTAGTGAAATTTTGCCGCCGTCGATGTTTGTGTTAGCAAGTCATCGTGACCGAGGGTTTGAACGTCCTGGCCTTGTTCAGATTGTTGATCACGCCAGAAAACTGCCCTTTCCCAGAATCGCTAACTACGGTATGCTCAGCATAGTTGCAGTATAAACCACAAATGTGCCTGAGCAGGTGTTTGCAATGGGGATTAGCTAGCCACCCTGATAGCGAGGTATCTTCGGATACGAGTGATCAGCAATATATAAGTAATTTTAAATTCAGTCGACAAAGTTTGATTATTTTTTATAATATTTTCCTATTTACTAATAAGTTGTCATTAATTCGGAATAAATTTGTAAAGAATTTGTTCCAAATTTATATGATCATAGATTCAATGGTTGGTTCTATTATTTCTTACATTTCAATTCCGTTTTATATTTTCTCTTTTGGAAAGCTTTATCTTTAGTCGTATTTCTTGGAACGCTTGGTTGAAGAAAAGAATTTGGAAATTAAAAGAAAAATATTATTATTGTTACTCACTCTTCCGTTTTCGACCTGGTGAAATAATTTTAAAAAAATTCCTGGTCATCAACACCCACTAAATCTTGTCACGCCCCTTGAACCAATAAATATGTCAGCAAATTTTTATACTCAATTCCCAAACTGAATAAAAGACTGAACATGCATAAGCGTTTTGATATTTGCAAGACCCACTCCCAAAGATATGATCAGATGACTTAACACAAGTATTCTGAAGGTTTTTTTGACTGTGCCCAAACTGTTTCAGCGCCTGTTATCCGTACAGGGTCCACCAGAAGTACTTATTTAATTCTATTTCAGCATAATACATGTAACAAAAGAAATAAGCGATAGCAATGTAGAAACTAACAAAGGGTACACTTAAGATTTTTACATCAGAGAACATGATGTTTATTAAAGCTCCATGTGCTCTCCAAGGAGCTCATTGCACCTTGCTAATCTTTCAGGGACTGAACGGAATATTTTGGTACACAGCTCCAACGGCAGGTGAGTAATAGCTGCTCGGATTTGTTCCTTAAGTTCCACAATGCTACGGAGATTTACTGAGTAGTCTGACTTTGAGAACGTCTCAAATATCATAACGCTTATGCACGGTCAGTCTTTGCTGAGTAGACTGATTTTGAGAACGTCCCAAATATCATAACGCTTATGCACGGTCAGTCTTTGCTGAGTAGACTGACTTTGAGAACGTCCCAAATATCATAACGCTTATACACGTTCAGTCTTTGCTGAGTAGACTGACTTTGAGAACGTCCCAAATATCATAACGCTTATGCACGTTCAGTCTTTGCTAAGTAGATTGACTTTGAGAACGTCCCAAATATCATAACGCTTATGCACGTTCAGTTTTTGCTGAGTAGACTGACTTTGAGAACGTCCCAAATATCATAACGCTTATACACGTTCAGTCTTTGCTGAGTAGACTGACTTTGAGAACGTCCCAAATATCAGAACGCTTATGCATGTTCAGTCTTTAATTGAAGTGAGTATAAAAATTTTCTGACATATTTATTGGTTCAAGGGGCGTGACAAGATTTAGTGGGTGTTTATGACCAAGAATTTTTTTAAAAATTATTTCACCAGGCCAAAAACGGAAGAGTGAGTAACAATAATAATATTTTTCTTTAATTTCCAAATTCTTTTCTTCAACCAAGCGTTCCAAGAAATACGACTAAAGATAAACCTTTCCAAAAGAGAAAATATAAAACGGAATTGAAATGTAAGAAATAATAGAAGCAACCATTGAATCTATGAACATATAAATTCTGAACAAAGAGGAATCAAATCCGGCGAACGAACCAGGACCACTTCAAAACCGCAAACTTCTGCTCCTTTGTACACTACACTTTTTAACCCTTTGTTGCTTGCTCGGACTATTGTCCTCATCTTTATTGGCTTGTTTACGACGTCATCAAGTCAGGAAGTTGTGGAGAGCCATGATTGTCCTCGTCCTGAATGAACACCGCACATAGAAGAAGACTACAAACTACATTGTTTACGTTGTTCGGACTGTTGTCCTCATCTTTATTACCATGTTTACCACGTTTCGGCCGTTGTATTCTCCATGCTTTTTCAGGTGCTAAAAATTTAGACCCGAACCCTTTATTTCAATGACTGGGGTATATAATTTATACCCCAGTTATTTTTTCACCACTGCTGGCCATGTATTGAACTAACAAATCTTTAAGTCAAATGGATATCAGCGTTGGTTCGTTCCAGTGGTTTGACTTAAAGAGTTGTGAGTTCAATTGCTGGCTACAGCTGTAGTGACCAAAATAACTTAAAGAGTAGAGTTAAAGGACGATAACTAAAAGGCATAAGGCAGTGGCATCGTACATGGAAAGAGAATGACATACCCCAGGGATCAAAACAAAGGGTTCAGTTCCAAATTCCTAGCACCTGAAGAGGGTCAGGTGTACAACGGCCAAAACGTCGTAGGCATGGCTATAAAAAGGAGCACAATAATCCGAAAAATGGAAATAATATAAATAATACCTCATCTCAGCAATATAGACGAATATGTTCTATGTTTTATAAAAATGTAACTATTATTGTTTGTTTTGCTGATATTTCAGTAAGTGCTACCACAGCATGGATTTTTGCTTATTGTATATCATAAAAAGCTTTACCTCGAATAAACACCTTCTGTGGTGTAATTGATCACAAGCCGGAATTGTTAATCGGGAACTGTGTTCCAATTCAAGTTTAGTTCATTACACAAAAATACCATTCAGAAAATTATGAATCTACTTCTTGTTCCTCCAGCTATGAATTAAATAGTAGAACTTGTATCAGTAGGCCATTATTATTTGCAAAAAACTCTTACAATCTAAAAATATTTTCTGGTTTTAAAGAGCATACAAAAGTTTGATAAGCTGTAAAAACAAATCAACCAATCAATAATTATTTTAAAAAAGCAGATAAAAAAAAAAATAACAAAATATTATCATAATTTTCAAAAATTAATGTATTTTATCTTTACAAAAATAAAATCTGACCTAGACTCAGTGTCAGATTTTCATGTCAGTCAGCAATATTGACAGTTTAAATGTTCTTGCCGTCTCACTTGTAAACGTGTACTTATGGAAGAAATTTCCGATACCCTAGCAGTAAGATTATTAAAGTCTTCTGAATAAGACATCCACTCACTGATTCAGTCTTTGAATTCCTTATCTCCGGAGCTTAAACAAACATACGAGGGTCATTCCGAAAGTAATGACTTCTGTTTTATAATTTTAACCTACCACATTATAAGGCAGACATTGGTAGGATGGCAGTCATAATTGAACCTTGCCGCTAATAACCTATAGTTTTTGCTTCGTTTCAGAGAGCTGTCTGACGATATGGGATGTGCATTGTGGTACAGTGGATATCGACTCGGAACGACAAATCTGGGTGCCGAGTTCGAATTCTAGTTGAATTCATTGCATTCACTTACGCACAAATACCCTTGGGAAAAGTATTAATCCGTCTCTTCCCTCCAGTTATGGGTTAAATAATAGTACAGATTGGTTTCTATAGCCTTAGCTGACAACCAGTCTACCACAGAAAGCAATGGCAACCTACTGTGGGATAGTCTTTTGCCCAGTCAGTCATGTCTCTTTCGAGACGTGATCGCCCAAAGCGTGTATCACGTATGGCACTTTACTGACTATACTACAATAACGAATAACATGAAGGTTGATACGAAACAGAGGTGTGCCATCATACAGAAAAATTGCGCCCATCGATATCAGCGAACAAACAGTTGATGTGAGCACAGTTAGACGGTGGGATCATGTGTTTCAACAATAGCGATTACCGTGTGTGTGACAAGGCACGTTTTGGGTGTCACGGAAATGCTGTTAACCCAGGAAATGAAGACCACCTTGGAAATGCATCACCAGTTGTGGTTGTTTGTGGAAAGATAGTGTTTTATTTTATTTTTTCTTTTAGCTGAGAACTTGCTCTATCCAATAGTGTTATTGGATTCTCTATATCTGTTGTGGATGCGCGCTGTATAATGAATATCAGCTCCAAATTAAAATCGGAGAACCGAGTTCGAATTCCACTCGAATTCATTTCATTCACTTACACAAAAATACCCTTGGGAAAGGTATTAATCTCTTCTCCCTTGCTATGGGTTCAATATCAAGTAAGTTTGGGCTGTATAACCTTGGTTTGGAACTAGTCTACCGCAGAAAGTAATGGCAACTTACTACAGGAAAATCTTCTGCCTAGTCAGTCATGTCTCCAAAGAGACATGATCACCCAAGCGTGTATCACGTACGGTAATTAACTGACTGGCTGATGTCTACTGTAGTTTCAGCGGGAGTAAATGGGAATCATTACTTTCGGAGCAGCCTTTAATTACCTTCATATTAAGCACTTAAAATCCTTTCCCTGGAATAACGCTTGAAAAATCCAACACAATCGTTCGTTAAATTTATTTTTATGGTTATATTCTACAGCTGCTGTTATTGTTTGCCAAATATTTTACATCGTCTTGTAAAATCATTTCAATTGACCGAATAAAGAGGTTAATAAAAAGGAATTTCATTTAGTCCCATTTAATCAATCCAAACAACTCGGCCGGTTTTAATAAATAGCCTTTTTTATCTCTTCTAAATCATTTATAATTATTCTTTTTTTTTTTCAAAAAGAAAGCATAATCTTTGAGTTTGTTTAAAAATCAAATTATCAAGAAAAATTAAAAGATAGAAAGAACGCAAAGAAAGACCTCAATTATTTCATTAATCTTAATTTTCTTCGATTCATTCCATATTTCCAAATAATATCTTTAATCCGTAGTGGAAGCGACTATTTGAAACTTTGTCCTTACTTTAAACAGTATTTTCGGAACGATGACATCACGGTTCGTTGGTAAGAGCAATTACAGTCAATTTGCCTGCCTCCCTTCCTTGCTGCCTACTTCATTGTTTAAAAAAAAAACCCTTAAGTTTCTAAATCTAACCATGGGGAAAACCTCCAACCCCTGCCCTGATAATAATAATAATAATAATAATAATAATAATCTCTCTTGTAACAAATAAAAACAAAATCTTTAATTCTACATTTTTGTTGTTATTCTATTGCTGGGGGGCTCGAACCTGTTTCGTACAATGAAACCGATAATCTGAGGTTTGTCTTTCGTGAAGATTTGCGTACGACCCTTAAAGAAGTCCACAAGAGAAAGAAGACTTGATGACGTGATTCGGGTCAACGCTGGATGTCACCTCAAATGCTATTCCCGAAACCGGTGGATGTTTTGAATGGATGGATGGGTTTTCACATGGAATATTACGAATGTCGATGGAACTGGAGAAAAATTAATTAAAACGGTAATTTAATTTCGGTTGAATTAACGGTTGACATGAAATCATTTTTTTATTTGTGCTTCGTTTTAAATTGAAATTATGAAACTCAAATAACTTTCGAATTTTAAAGTATTCAGTCAGTTAACTGCCATACATGACTGATTGAACAGAAGATTATTCCGCGGTAGGTTGCTATTGCTTTCTGCGGTAGACTGGTTGCCAGCCAAGGCTATAGAACCAATGGTGGGAAGAGAAGGGTATTAGTGCGTTAGTGAACGCGAGGAATTCAACTGGAATTTGAACTCGGCTCCCCAAATTAGAATATTATTTGATTAAAGTCTTGCCCAGAAAAAAATAAAAAAACACAAAACTGGTTTACCTTCATCATTTTTTATTCAACATGAGGCCATATTATAGCCATACGTTCAAACTAGGCAACGCTTAGTAAATGAAAAACATTCACATATTCCTTAAGGAGACATTACTCCTGCTAGCCTGATATTTTCAATACGTATTTTATTTATTTAAATTGAAGAAATGCGTATCATTATTAAAATATACTGACATGCAAGACCATAAGTACTTATGGTGCTCTTTCATGTCAAAAAGATTGCAACCAATGACATTTATTGATGCATGTTGAGCACTAACAGAGAAGAAACATAGAATATGAACACAGGTAATGGGTGATGTGTATCAACAGTAGAAACAGCGATGAATGTGAAATGCTACGTTTGTGATGATTAAAAATGAACGATCTCATTTTCTTGGGGATATTCTATGAATAAGTGAAAAAAAATTGTGTTTTGTCGCTGAAAATTCAAAAATTTAAATCTAACGTCAAAAATTTAAATCTAACGTTAATATCAATCTTTTGTTTTCCAGAATCTTCTTTCTTTTATTAGTTTTTCTCCTCACTAACGTCTTTTCAGACTCTTTCACTCTTCGTAACTTCTTGCGTCTCAGTGGCATTATCGCCTTGCTTCAGTTGAAATGATTAAAAAAAGAAGAGATCAAAAACAGTCTAAAGTACTCCAAACATTATACACAACATTTTATTCTTTGTTCAGGACGTAGGTGATCATGGCTTTCCATATCTTCCTCTCATTTGTAGCTCCTAATAAGTTTTTTTTTTTTTTTGGTATTTCTATTAAATCCTGTTCTAGCATTAATTTGCTTAAGATTATCAAATATGTAAAGCACTGCTTTCTTTTGTCCCTCCTCTCTATCTGTTCTGTGAGTATCAGGTTTTTTAAGCCTTTTTTCCTCATTAAGTTCCCCAGAAATTTCAATTTCCCCTTCCTGATGTTTGTTAAGAATTTACTTCTTGTTTCTATTTTCTCCAAATATTCATCATTGCTCACATGTTCAGTCCTTGGTATCCTAAGCATCTTTCTACAGAACAACATTTCTGTTGCTTCAAGTCTCTTCTTCATCTTTGAAGAGATTGTCTAGCAACTTTCTGTAGAACAACATTTCAATTGCTTCAAGTCACTTCTTCATCTTTGAAGAGATTGTCGAGCAACTTTCTGTAGAACCACATTTCTGTTGCTTCAAGTCTCTTCTTCATCTTTGAAGAGATAGTCTAGCAACTTTCTGTAGAACCACATTTCTGTTGCTTCAAGTGTCTTCATTTTTGAAGAGATAGTCTAGCATCTTCCTGTACAACCACATTTCAGTTGCTTAAAGTCTCTTCTTCATCTTTGAACAGAGATTGTCTAGCATCTTTCTGTAGAACCACATTTCTGTTGCTTCAAGTCTATTCTTCATTTTTGAAGAGATAGTCTAGCATCTTTCTGTAGAACCACATTTCAGTTGCTTCAAGTCTCCATCTTTGAAGAGATTGTCTAGCATCTTTCTGTAGAACCACATTTCAGTTGCTTCAAGTCTCTCCTTCATTTTTGAAGAAATTGTCTAGCATCTTTCTGTAGAACCACATTTCTGTTGCTTCAAGTCTCTTCTTCATCTTTGAAGAGATTGTCTAGCATCTTTCTGTAGGACCACATTTCAGTTGCTTAAAGTCTCTTCATTTTTAAGAGATAGTCTAGCAACTTTCTGTAGAACCACATTTCTGTTGCTTCAAGTCTCTCCTTCATTTTTGAAGAGATAGTCTAGCATCCTTCTGTAGAACCATATTTCAGTTACTTCAAGTCTCTTCTTCATCTTTGAAGAGATTGTCTCGCATCCTTCTGTACAACGACATTTCAGTTGCTTCAAGTCTTTTCTTCATCTTTGAAGAGATTGTCTAGCATCTTTCTGTAGAACCACATTTCTGTTCCTTCAAGTCTCTTCTTCATCTTTGACAGGATTGTCGAACATTTGCTGCCATACAAGATGACAGATATTATGTAAGAGTTCAGTTCTAACGAAAGTTTTCTGTCTCTTGATATTCTGTTTAGCTTTTGGAATGCGGCGTTTCACTTTTCGTTTTTTTAGAACATGTTATGGAGAAACATACCCATTCCTCAGATAATGGACTCTCCCTCCTATATTAATAAGAATTAACAAGAAGTTCTTGAAAAGTTCATAGGAGTTCTTTAGAGTTTCTTGGAGTTCATACTAGGCAGTTTATATTAGTCGGCAGTTAGCCGAATACTAAGGAGTCAGCTTTCAGTGGAAAATTACCAAGTTCCTAACATTTTGGGTACGTTAAGTCGATTAGCAACCGACATAGCCCGATTATAACGTTCAGTGAGAAAACTTCCTAGATATTTAAATGTTTGAATGTAATCAGAAAGAGCAATACAAATCCAGAAGGGCGTGTACCTGTGTTTTATATTTAGTTTAGTCACTTAATTGCCATACGTGATACATGCTTGGGCGAGGATATCTTGTTCGAGACATGACTGACTAGGACCCCGCAGTAGGTTGCCATTACTTTCTGAGTTAGACTGATTGCCAATCAAGGCTACAGAATGCAACCCGTGCTGTTATTATTTGGAAGGGAGAGAAATCGATTAATACCTTTCCCAAGGGTATTTGTGCGTAAGTGAATGCAAGGAATTCGAGTGGAATTCGAACTCGAATTCTGAGCTCATATTCATTACACCACAACAGAATATGGATTTGAAATGAAAGACAGTTCATATTCTAGTGTGCTGAAATAGATTATAGCGCCATTGCAATATAAACTCTGGTAAGAAAGAGTTACTGAACATCAAGTTACTTCTTCTTCTTCTATGTGCCCTGTCCCTTCAGGACGTAGGCGATCATGGCTCTCCACGTCTCCCTATCCCTTGTGGCTCTTAGTATGTTTGCTCCTGTTGCTCCTGGCAACCCCCGTTCCGTCATCCACCTGATCAGACCCTGCAAATATGTTATCCGCTGCCTTCCTCTATCTCTCCTTCCTTCTATCTGTCCAGTCAGTATCAGGTTCTCCAGGCTCTCCTTCCTCATTGCATGTCCCAGGAACTTCAGTTGTCTCTTCCTGATGCTCAGCATCAATTTCCTTTTTGTTGCCATTCTTTCTAACACCTCGTCGTTGCTTGTATGCTCAGTCCACGATATCCGTAGCATCCTTCTGTAGAACCACATTTCGGCCGCTTCCAGTTTTGTCCTCATTTTCGATGATATTGTCCAGCATTCACTGCCGTATTGAAGAACTGACATCACGTAGCAGTCTAGAACTCTTTTCTTCGTTTCTATTGAAATTTTCCTGTGTGTTAGTATTTTGCTCATCTTCTGGAACGCGTCCTTTGCCATGCCAATTCGCCTTCGGATCTCCGTGTCGCACTTTCCATCTCCTGTTAGAACACTTCCTAGGTACTTAAATTCTTGTACTTGTTTGATTCTGTTATTCTCCACCTGTATTTGGCATTTTGGATTGTATCTTTTGCTGATGACCATGCACCCAGTTTTCTTAAAGTTTATTTGTAGTCCCTTCTTGTCACTCTCCACTGCAGGTTTATAAGTCCCAAAAAATTAAGTTGTTCATGTCTTTAAAGACACATGGCCCAGTAGATATTAGTTCCTGTGACTTGACCCAAAGAGTTCTGTGTTCAATACCAGGCTACAGCAGTGGTGAACAAGTAACTTACAGATAGATAACTCATGACTTCCAAAAAAGGCAATACTACGCAAGGAATGGAGTTCATATACCCCAGTGATTGTAATAACGAATATAAAGAAATTCCTAGCACCTGAAGAAGGCCGGAGCGTACAACGGCCGAAAAGTCGTACAACTGGCAACAAAGATGAGGACAATAGTCTAAATAATGTAAATACCGTATTATAGAGTCATATGACTAAAACTATATGGCAATTCAAAGTTTATATATATATATATATATATATATTGTATGAATATAGATCAATAATTCTGTAGCATGACATATAGATGAATATTTTACATTTTGAATGAATAATAGTCGATGTGTGTGATTAATATTTATCACTGCATTAAGTGCAGTGATAAAGGAAAAACATAATAAAATATATATTTATTGCGTAAAATAAATGCTTCTTCATATTAGGCTCCGGTGTAGTAACGAATTTTTAGTCTAACAACTGACATGGTCGTAAATCATGGGAGAGTGATTTCTTCAAACTCACTCATGAATTTTTAGCCTACCAGTGATGAGATCTTTTCGCCAAGATATGCGGTGATGGGAAAGAACGCGAGGGCAAGTTTTCCCATCAACCGAAATTTGATCTTGGTCTGCCTGTTTCTTTTTAAGTGAGAACATTGAATGCTAGACAAGTTCCTCACAGGTGAAGCATAGTTTAATCAACAGAAATATGAGCCTACAGAAGGATGCTGGGGATACCACAGAACGAACATGTGATTAAAGAGGAACTTATATTAGCATAAATCTAATCAGGAGACAGTTGAACTTACTTGGCCACATCATG
Source organism: Ascarosepion bandense (assembly GCA_037127315.1). Lineage (NCBI taxonomy): Eukaryota > Metazoa > Mollusca > Cephalopoda > Sepiida > Sepiidae > Ascarosepion > Ascarosepion bandense. The sequence goes on along the minus strand of JBBBDQ010001469.1, from coordinate 1,283,994 downwards.
ATGAAAGAGGACATAGAGAATATAGCATTCACAGGACTTATAGATAACAAAAGAAACAAAACGAGTAACTTACCAAAAAATCTTGTGCAAACGGATGTTAGAAAAGAGATGGGGAAAAGAGAAACCTTACTATAAGGATAGGAAGTTGTAGGGAGCCCTGATCGCCCACGTCCCCAAAGAGAATGTTACATATAAAAAAAGAAAAGAAAAAAAGAGACGTTATCTATTTTTCATTGTCCTCTTCCCCTTCTGTTATGTAAATACACTTATCACATATGATTATAGTAATTGAATTCTTTCATGGTTGTCTATGGTAGTGACAGCTTTTATCTTATTAGTATATCTGTCAGTAAGATAAAGAGTTAAATTTATGATTTTTTCTCAAGGGTATTAGTGAAAATGACGATAGCCTCGGGTGAAATTTGAACTCGGTTTGCAGAACTTGTTTTTTATGCGATAGCAATTACGTTATCCTATCTTACAGACTTCTTCTTCTTCTTCTTCTTCTTCTTCTTGAAGACGTAGGTGATCATGGCTTTCCACCTCTCCCTATTCCGGGTGGCTCTTAGCACACTTTCTCCTGTAACATCACGCAACACCCGTTCTGTCATCCACCTGCTCAAACCCTTCAAATATGTTATCCGCTGATTTCCCCGGTCTCTCCTTCCATCTATATGGCCTGTTATTATCAGGTTCTCCAAGACATTCTTTCTCATTGCATGTCCCAGGAACTTTAGTTATCTCTTCCTGATGCTCAATATTAATTTTCTTTTCGTTTCCATTCTTCCAACACCTCATCATTGCTCACATGCTCGGTCCAGGATATCCTCAGCATCCTACTGTAGAAGCACATTTCAGCCGCTTCAAGTTTTTCCTTCATCTTTGATGCGTTTGTAAATTCACAGTAAACACACTAAAATTCATACCCGAGTATTATGAAGTAACTATTCGCATATCGTTCATTTCACACTGTTTTTTTTTTTGAACAGGAGTAGAAGTGTATCCCTTGTTTTCTGTTTAGGACTAGGTTTCCGGTTCCTTGTAAAGCTTACTGTCACTCTATATTTCTAATGTCTCCGACCGTATTCTGAAATGTTACGTTATTCTCTTTAAGCTGCTATCTGAAATCTTGAGTTAGAGTTAGCTGGTATCTAAAGTCTAGAATTAACTTTTCTGCATAGCCCGAATGACTTCACTTCTTGCACTTTCTTACGCTAATACAACACTACAGAGTAACTTTCTAACTTAAGTGACTCTTGGGACTTGCATTAGGTGAGCATTAGTAAAACAAAATGACAGAAAAGAAGCATAATATCTATCCTCGCACAACCGCGAAAAGAAATGATCTAATATAGGCGCGTTGAACACGAACATATACTTAAAACTGGTGATGGCATACAAATATACAGCAAAGAAATTAAGGCCTGAAATTATTAAAGACTAGCAGGATAGCCCGGCGTTGCTCGGGTGTAATGAAAGCTTTAAAACTAATCCATGGTCCTGGAGCTCAGACTCTTTGGACGTTGGCACGAAAGACTAAAAAGCAATAGTTGTTTCCAATCAAAGCGAAACCGTAGATTGAAAGAAAAATGAATGGATGTAAGTCAAATTTTAATTTCCGGTATCGATGTCAAAAATGTTTTCCGTTGCAAACTGAATTTTAAAGGCTAAATAAGTCCTCTGAGTGAATGGTATCATGGCTGAGACTAAGAACTACAATTGTACCTACTTAGAGCAAAATCCGAAGCAAAAATAAAAAGGGGTTGAAAACCTGATTTTGATCAGACCCGTTAGGATATCAGGGTATTGATTTCCAATATCGGAGTCAAATAAGTCATCCAAGGATAAACTAACTCCATGAAAACTTATTGTACCCATCGGGAGTAAAATTGAACAAAATGAACCATTTTCCTGGCTAAATATCGGTTTTTGATCAGATTCGATAGAATATCGGGGGTATCAATTTCCGATATCGGGGAAAATGAGTCGTCTGAGAAGATCTACTAATGTTTGAGACTAAAAACTATAACTTTACCAAATTAGAGTAAATTCTGCAGCAAGAACCACGAGAAAAATGCTGAAATCCTGACCTTGATCAGACCTGATTGGATATCGGGGAATCGATTTCCGATATCGGAGGGAAATCGGAAAAAATAAGTAGCCCATGATCTGACCGGAAGCCTAAAGAATATTTTTGGGAAGTTTGTGTAAATTGTGGATTTGTATAAAAGACATACAGACAGACAGATAGACAGACACACGCACAAACATCCTGCCTTTTATATATATATATATATATATATATATATATATATAGAGAGAGAGAGAGAGAGAGAGAGATTTTATAGCATGAGACACACACACACACACACACACACACAGAGAGAGAGAGAGAGAGAGAGAGAGAGAGAATTTTATAGCATGAGACACACACACACACAGAGAGAGAGAGAGAGAGAGAGAGAGAGAGATATCTATATAAACCCCTAAGTCATATACCTATAAATACATATATATATATATATATATACTCCTACTGTACCCTATCCTTTTCTCCAATCTATTCTTCCGATCGTTTTTTCTTGTTATTGTTTTGTTTTTTTTGTTTGTTTTGTTTTTTTTGTTTTTGTCTACAACATATTCAACTGGCCTCGAGTTTTTCCGGTATCTGTTATTTCGTCAGACAAGTATTATTGTAAGTTGACTTTTGCAGAATTTTTTTTTAAATTAATGTCTCTTTTATTTTTTTATTGATTCCTTTTTATTTTTATTTTTTAAAAACTGTTATTATTGTTGTTGTTTTTTTAAAATATTTATTATTTTTCATTGTTTTTTTGTTCGTTTTCTCTTGCTTCTCCCGCTTACAGACTTTAATTCTTTACCAAGGTAGAGATAATTTTCACATTCTCTCTTGATGTTTAATTTAATTCTTTGGTTTTTTTTAGTATCCGAGAAAGTTCTTCCCAACCCCCGCTTATATTCTTTACTGTCTGTCTGTATCTCGTTTTCATTCCATTTACACTAGACACCGTTCATTTCTTCTGGCGTCGCTTTCTTCTGTTTCGATTGTTGAAATATATTTTTATACGAGCTTTAACGTCACGACAATTAAGGATTATTTCCCATCTATCTATCTATCTATCTATCTATCTATCTATCTATCTATCTATCTATCTTTTATCTTCCTACCTACTCTCTATCTATCTATCTATCTATCTATCTATCTATCTATCTATCTCTTTCTTTCTATCTATCTATCTATCTATCTATCTATCTATCTATCTATCTATCTATCTATCTATCTATCTTTCTCTTTTTATCTCTTTCTACCTACCATCTATCTATCTATCTATCTATCTATCTATCTATCTATCTATCTATGTTTCTGGATTTCTATATATGCCATATATACTCGTGTAACGCGCGATGTTGCGTATCGTAAGGCGCCCAAATTTTCACCTATGAAAAAATGAGTTTTTTAGCATGTATCTCGTGTATGACGCGAGCCCCTTTTTCGAGAGACCAAATTTACAATAGACTAACCGCTGTTCTTCCGTCATTTTATTCCATCTTCTAGTTAAAGCAAAAGAAAACGAGAATGAAAGTGTCTTTAGTAACGCTATGGCTATATATATACTCGTTGCGTAAACGCGTACACAGCTCAGTTAAGTGCCATACGTGATACACAACTTTGGGCGATCATGTATCGAAAGAGACATGACTGACTGGACAGAAAAGTATCCCGCAATAGGTTGCCATTGTTTTCTGCGGTAGACTGGTTGCCAGCCAAGGCTATAGAACCAGCCTGTCCTTATTTAACCTATAACTGGAGGGAATAGGTGGATTAATAACTTTCCCATGGGTATTTGTCCATAAGTGAATGCAAGGAATTCAACTGGAATCCGAACTAGGCACCCCGATTTGTCGTTCCGAGTCGATATCCACTGCACCACAATGCACATCCTAACACACGGTTAAACAACAGAAAAAGAAACTCATGAATTCGTACGAAATATACATATATTTTATTTCATTAAATATTTCTTTACTTTTGTGTGCTAAAATAATATTTCAAGTAATATTTTTTTTCCTTTTAGCAAGTAATAATAATAATAAAAAGTCCTTTGATATAATTTATACTTACAATTTCCAAATCAGCTGATTTGGAAATTATGAATTTTTCTCGATTAGAACAGCTAAACAGTTTAAAACAATGCAAATAGCGCATGATCGCTATGTTTGTATCATACAATTATACAATATTGTATACAATGAAATAAAAGCATGACTTTTTTTGTTTTCTTTCGGTAGTTTACCGCAATCAGCCTATTTGGAAAAGCATTGACGGTAGAGAGACTAACGTAAACAATGGAAGAATAAGAAATTCGCTATGTTTGTATTTATTTCATTTTCATATGTGAAACGCATATTACTTACACATGCATGATTATTAGATACAAAGGAAAACATCAGTTTTCAAAATCATATTTATTTTAAACACAACTGTACTTTCTTTACTACAAATGGATAGTTTGGTCAACAGCATAGCTAGGGGCCAACAGTAGGTTAATTGATTTTTCTCTCGTGTATGATGATGCGATCCCCTTTTAGGTGCCGCCACTGAATCGCTGAAAAACAGCATAGTATGAAGAAAAAAGGTCCCAAACTTAATAAAAACGAAATTTTTCCATTTTAATAAAATGTTTATTAAGAGTAAAGATCAAAGTATTTTTTAATCTCTAGAATAGATTCTAGAACAGGTAAACAATGCAAATAGCGCATGATCGCATATGATAATACAATTACTACATACAATATTGTATACAATGAATTGTATAACCGAATTCGTTTAGACTCTTTTTCTTTGTATCACTTTATCTATATATCTTCGTATGTTCATTATCTATCTATCTATCTATCTATCTATCTATCTATCTATCTATCTATTTTATTTTGTTCATTATCTATCTATCTATCTATCTATCTATCTATCTATCTATTTTATTTTGTTCATTATCTATCTATCTATCTATCTATCTATTTTCTTTTGTTCATTTTATCTATCTATCTATCTATCTATCTATCTATCTATCTATCTATCTATTTTATTTTGTTCATTATCTATCTATCTATCTATCTATTTTATTTTGTTCATTATCTATCTATCTATCTATCTTATTTTGTTCATTATCTATCTATCTATCTATCTATCTATCTATTTTATTTTGTTCATTATCTATCTATCTATCTATCTATCTATTTTCTATTTTATTTTGTTCATTATCTATCTATCTATCTATCTATCTTATTTTGTTCATTATCTATCTATCTATCTATCTATTTTATTTTGTTCATTATCTATCTATCTATCTATCTATTTTATTTTGTTCATTATCTATCTATCTATCTATCTATCTATCTATCTATCTATCTATTTTGTTTTGTTCATTATCTATCTATCTATCTATCTATCTATCTATCTATTTTATTTTGTTCATTATCTATCTATCTATTTTATTTTGTTCATTATCTATCTATCTATCTATCTATCTATCTATCTATCTATCTATCTACTATCTATCTATCTATCTATTTTATTTTGTTCATATCTATTTTCTTTTATCTATCTATCTATCTATCTATCTATCTATCTATCTATTTTGTTTTGTTCATTATCTATCTATCTATCTATCTATCTATCTATTTTATTTTGTTCATTATCTATCTATCTATTTTATTTTGTTCATTATCTATCTATCTATCTATCTATCTATCTATCTATCTATCTACTAATCTATCTATCTATCTATTTTATTTTGTTCATTATCTATCTATCTATCTATCTATCTATCTATTTTATTTTGTTCATCATCTATCTATCTATCTATCTATCTATCTATCTATCTATCTATCTATCTATCATATTCAAAGCCAAGTAGCTAGCTATTAAAATTTAGCGCTACAGCTTTTAGAGTGAAGTTTTCCACACGAGCTGAACAACTTTTAAATGCATCTTTCTCCTAGACTGATTCCCAATCAAAGCCAAATTTCTCTATCTACCCTGTTATTTAATCTATTTTAATAGTAATAGCACAAATCAGACGAGTTCATGCAGTATTCCTTAATGGAGCTGTTAGTCTTATTGTATGTTGAAATTTATAAAGAGATTTTAAGGAAATTTAATTTTTTACTCTACGATAGTTTCTTTTAATACTTCCATGCTTTTTGTTTTTGACAATGTGAAAAATTAACAATTGGATATATATTTATTTTCTCTTCCAATTATATATGCCAGAAATCATTGTTGTTGCCGTTGTAATTCTTCAAGGTGTGCTTTTTTATTTATTAAAACTGTAGGATAGTTTTCTTTTCTTTTCTTTTTTTAGAGTTATAGAATTAATTCTTTTGGAATCCTTTTTAGCCACTGATCTGATAAACAGGTTGCAGAGAGATGTTGGTTTTGATATCTCTGAACATCTCGATCTGACGAGGCTATTTATAAATATGACTCAAGTCTTCAAGTCACTATTTTCGTTTGTAGCATCTTACAGTGCTGGATAAAAGAACACAAGTTATCCAGTGTTTAAGCAAAAACTAAAATAAAAAGGCTGAAAAAAATACAGACATACAGACAGATAAACAGACACACACACAAATATCTTGCCTTTTATATATATTATCAATTTTCTGCACTATTGTAAGAACTGCAATCTTGAAACTTCTGAATATAGCTTCTTATGTCTTTGTATCAAATTTTATTAAAATCGGACCACTCCTTCTATAATCCGACTTATTCGATTATCGATTTTCGATATATATTGGAGGTACCTCGACACAAAACCTAGCTAAGAACACTCGCAGACGCTTATAGCACGACTGTGTAAATTTTCAAGAAAATCGGTTTAGCCGTTTCGGAGTCTATAGGTAACACACACACACACACACACACACACACACACACACACACACGCACACACACACACACAAATTCCATTTATAAATAAGTTTAGATAGATATTGGGTAAATTTTCGTTTTAGGTCTCGAAGGTCCCCCACTTTCAAATTTATCCAAAATACGCGTAGAAAAAAATCTCGTATTACTTTCATTACAGGAATGAATAGGCGAAATAAATAAATAGGCGAAATATATAAATAGGCGAAATAAGTAAATAGGCGAAAATTCAGTAAAGGAAGTAAATAGGCCGAAAATAGGTCGAAATTTGTTGTCTACGCCGAAAGTCATTTAGCAGTTAATTACATGACTACGTTAGAGTTACGGGAGACAATATGAGCGAGATGTAGTTCGATTTTTTTCTAGGCGTTCAGATCAATAAAGATAGGTTTCTTCAATAACTAATTGTTGTTTTTTTTTTTAATCATATCACCCCGAGCAAGGTGGTAAGGCCACTGGTGTGCAGGGGGTTACGTAAGAGTGAATAGATTGGAAAAGAGAAAGCCGGAAACCACATCCTAAACAGGGAACAAGGGATGAGCCTCTACACCTGTTCAATAGATGTGGGTGGAGTGTGAACCGGGCGATAGTTCAGTCTATCTACTCCAATTTGAGTTCAGCATATACATTTGCACAGAAATAATGCTATTTTGGATAAATTTGAGGGGGGAAAAGCCTTCGGGACCTAAAACGAAAATTTACCCTATATTGTTAATTGCTTTTTATCGATTGAACGAAGGTGAAACGCATGTTTGTTAACAAAAGACATCCAAAAAAAAAAGGTAAATTACAAATTAGGGATGCCAGAAGCAAACAAGAAGAAAATAATAAATATCTGGGAAGTGTAATTGTCTATATTTCTGTGATGTGGTAGTATTTACAATTTTCGGACTATTGTTCTCATCTTTGTTGCAACAAAGATAAGGCCAGTAGTTCGAATAATGTAAATACTGTAAATACTACCTCATCTCAGAAATATAGACAAATACTGAAGGATCGGTACGGACCCGATACACCGAAAATATGGAGACAAATAGAAAAGTCCTACCTGAAGCTGGCAGGAATATCAAACCACCTGGTATTCCTACACCGATGCAGGGAACTACGACTCATACCTGCAGGCGTGACCGGCAATAAAGATGAGTACAATAGTCCGAATAATGTAAATACTGTAAATATTATCTCAGAAATATAGACAAATACTGAAGGATCGCTACGCACCCGATACATCGAAAATATGGAGGCAAATAGAAATGTCCTACCTGAAGTTGGCAAGAATATCAAACCACCTAGCATTCTTACACCGATGCAGGGAACTACGATATAGTCCGAATAATGTAAATATCTGGGAAGTGATTTAAAAAGACAGAGTGCATGCTTATTAGCAAAATGATAATTGCGAGCTGTAAATCGGAGACACCAAAATCAGCTGAAATGCGTTGAAATTAACACAATAGGGAAAGTGCAACACGGAAATTCGAAGGCCCATTGGGATAGCCAAAGATAATTCCAAAATCTAAGTAGAGTATTAAGAATCAGGAAAAGAATCATTAGTAACAAAGAACACGTACTGAAATCTTGCGTGATATCAATACTCCATAATGATGGTGATAATGATGATGAAAATATAAATAAATCGATGATCATAATAATAAAAATAGTGATGATGATGAAAATAATAATAACGATGATGATGATAAAAATGATAATGATGATAATAATAATGATGATGAAAATAATAATAATAATAACGATGATGATAATAATAGTGGTGATGATGAAAATAATCACAATGATGATAATGATAATAATGATGATGATAATGAAATTAATGATAATAACGATGATGATAATAATAATAGTGGTGATAATGAAAATATTAATAAGAATGATGATGATGATAATAATAATGCTGGACAATCTACTAACAGATGACTTGAAGCAATAGAAATGTAGTTCTACAGAAGGATAATGAGCATATCGTGAACCGAACCCGTAAGCAACGTCGAAGTTTTAGAGAAAATGGAAACAAAAAAGAAACTTTTATTCAATATTAGGAAGAGACAGTTAAAATTTCTAGGACACATAATGAAGAAAGTGGTATTGGAAAATTCAATACTAAGAGGACATATTGAAGGCAAGAGAATCATGGGAAAATAATGCATAATTTACTTAGTGAGGTTGAGTAAATGGATGATGTGATTTAGGTGAGGTTAAAAAGATAGTATTTAGTAAGAACTGCTAAAGACAGGAAATTGTGGCGAGCTACGATCGCCTACGTTCTAAAGGAACACAGCATATCGAAAAAATAGATTAATTTTAATTGTTGATTCAAAATCAGGGCCATCATTAATGTTGTAATGATACACAAAGGACAGGAAAGGAAATAGAATCTGCTTTAGAAAAGGATGAAAATAATAATAATGATGATGATGAGAATGATAATGAAAATAATAACAAAAACGATGATGATGATAATAATAATAGTGTTGAGAATGAAAATAATGATTTTTTTTAATCGTATCACCCCGAGTAAGGCGGTAACGCCACTGATGTGCAGGGGGCTACGTAATAGTGAGAAGATTGGAAAAGAGAAAGCCGGAAACCACACCCTAAACAGGGAACAAGGGATGAGCCTCTTAACCTGTTCAATAGACGTGGGTGCAGTGTGAACCGGGTGATAGATAGATCTATCTACTCCAATTGAAAAAGTGAGAAGATTGGAAAATAGAAAGCCGGAAACCACATCCTAAACAGGGAACAAGGGATGAGCCTCTTAACCTGTTCAATAGACGTGGGTGGAGTGTGAACCAGGCGATAGATTTCTGGTCATATTTTTTTCCTTCACAAATGTATTATGATAACAATTATGATGATGTTAATAATGATAATGATGAAAATAAGAAATGATGATGATTGAAAATGAAAATAATAATAAAAATGATGATAATAATAATAGTGGGGATGGTGAAAATAAAAAAAAATGATGATGACAATGATAATGATGAATAAAAATGATGATGATTAAATAATAATAATGACAATGCTGATAATAATAATGATGATGATAATGATGATGAAAATAAAAATAATAACGATGAAAATAATAATAATAGGTGTAATGATGAAAATAATAATAACAATGATGCTGAACATAATAATGATGATGATTAAAATAATAATAATGATAATGATGATAATAATAATGATGATGATAATCATGATGAAAAAAATAATAATAACGATGACGATAATAACAATAGTGGTGATGATGAAAATAATAATAACAATGATGATGATGATGATAATAATGATGATAATAATAATAATAATAATGATGATGATAATGATGATGATGAAACTAATAACAATGATGATAATGATGAAAATAAAAATGATGATGATTAAAATGATGATGATAACAGTGATAATAATAATGATGATAATGATAATGACGAAAATAAAAATGATGATAATTAAAATAATGATAATTACAGATGATGATAATAAAAATTATGATGATAATGATAAAAATAATAATAATAATGAATAGGATAATAATAATAATAATAATAATAATAATAATAATAACAAAGAATAAGACGCTATGAAAAAAGAGCAAGATTTTACAGACAAAACAAGATTTTTCAGACTGATACAAAGAGATTTTACAGGGAAATAGGTAAAAAAAGAATTGAAGTGACAGCCCCCCCCCCAGAATGGAAGAAGTCACACAGTTCTGGGAAAAGATATGGGCTTGCCCTAAAGAACATATCAAGGAAGTACATTGGATTGCGCAAGAGATAGAACGAATGAAAAATAAACCAGAACAGACATGGTCTGGAATTACAGAAGATGATGTTAAATTTGCACTAAAAGAAGCACACAATTGGAAATTCCCAGGTATAGATAACATTCCTAACTTTTGGCTATATTATTTAAATGCAGCACAGAAAAAACTAGCCAAAGAACTTCAAGAAATGGTTAACGATCCCACTAAAATTCCTGCATGGATGACCAAAGGAATTACATTTCTTCTACCCAAGAATGGTGACACAAACAACCCGAAAAACTACAGACCAATTACATGTCTTCCGACAACATATAAACTATTAACATCTATTTTAACAAAACAGACATATTTATTCTTAGAAAGAAATGACATGATACCGCTTGAACAAAAAGGGTGCAAACGTGGCTGTTATGGTTGTAAAGACCAATTGCTAATTAACAAAATGATCCTGGAAAACTGCTACAGTACAAAGAAAAATCTTAGTACTGCCTGGATAGATTATCGAAAGGCATTGGATAGTGTGCTACATTCCTGGATTTTAAAGACTTTAAATATATACAAGATATCGCCCGTCATCATCAATTTCATCAAACAGTGCATGTCTATATGGAAAACAACCCTTTACCTCAATCATATAAATGGAACCTATAAGTCTGATGAAATAAACATCAAAAGAGGTATATTTCAAGGTGATTCTTTATCTCCCTTACTATTCTGCATATCATTAATAGCACTAATCAGTCAACTTAATAAGACAGAATGTGGTTATAAAATAGGCCAAAAGAAAATAAGCCATCTATTTTACATGGATGACTTGAAGTTATATGCTAAGAATGATAATGAGCTGGAAGGTCTTCTGCAAACTGTAAAATGCTTCAGCGAAAACATTGGAATGAAATTTAATTTGAATAAATGTGCTAAAGCTACAGTTTTACGTGGATCAATACAAGAAACATCCTCAATTAGCTTAAACCCTGCTGTAACAATAAAAGAATTGAAACCAGAAGAAGCTTATAAATACCTAGGTGTAAATGAGAGTGAAAACATTCACCATAAAAAAAATGAAAGAAATAGTGCGTAAAGAGTACTATAGAAGGCTTCGAATGATATTAAAAACTGAATTAAATTCACAGAACAGAGTTATGGCCATTAATAGCCTTGCAATCCCAGTTGTCCAATATAGCTTTAACATCTTAAACTGGACTCTAAACGACATCAGGCGAATGGATGCTAAAACAAGAAAGCTTCTTTCTAAGCATAAGATGCATCATCCAAAGGCTGATGTAGACCGTCTATACATATCCCGTAAAGAAGGTGGAAGAGGTCTTATTCAGCTGGAATTGTCATACAAGACAACAACTATTGGCTTACTAACATACATAGAAACAACAAAGGATTGGATGATACAATTAGTAAGGCAACATGAAGAAAGAAAGAAAAAATATTCAATAATAAAAGAAGGCAGTAAATACAAACAAGATTTACAGTTAGTAGATTCTGTAGAAAAGCAAAACAGTAGCCAAGAACCAACTATTGCGGCAAAAAACATGAAAATGAAAGCCAAAGATAAAGCTCTTGAACAGATGAAACAGCGCTGGCAAGACAAACCTCTGCATGGCCAATATCCAGAACGTGCCAATAAATCCAATGTTGACAAAGTTAATACTCATCGATGGTTACGTGTATCTGGATTAAAGTCTGAAACTGAAGGCTTTATTCTTGCAGCACAAGACCAAAGTCTTTTCACGAGAAACTTTCAGGCAAATATTATGCATAATAATATGGATCCAAAATGCAGGTTTTGTGATAAACACCAAGAAACAATAGACCACCTAATCTCAGGCTGTTCTGTGCTTGCCCCAAACGAATATAAAAATCGCCACGATAAAGTTGGGCAATATTTACATTGGGCAATGTGCAAACATTATGGAAAAGCTGTAAACAAACACTGGTATGAACATCACCCAGCACCGGTTACAGAAATAGAAGATGTAACCATTCTATGGGATTACACCATCTGCACAGACAGAAAAATTGAAGCAAACAGGCCAGACATTATTGTTAAAAACCAGAAAGCGAAAAATTGTCTATTAATTGATATGGCTTGTCCAGCGGATTGTAACATAGCAATCAAGGAATTTGAAAAACTGTCAAAATATAAAGACCTGGAAATTGAAATAGAAAAAATGTGGAAATTGAAAACAAGAGTTGTGCCAGTGATAGTAGGTGCACTTGGAATGATAAAAAATGGAACAAAACAACACATTGAAAGAATCCCTGGAAACCCCAGCTTAAGAGATATACAAAAAATTGTCTTATTAAGTACAGCCCACACACTAAGGAAAACTTTATCTATGTAATGCTTGGGATGATAGGGAAGATAGAAAAACATGAAATGGAGCCATAACAACACGCCACTACCTGCCTTAGGTCTCCCCGCAGACTTGGTTGGTAGTGAGACCAAAGCAGAAATCGAAATATGATGAAAAATGACATAATAATAATAATAATAATAATAATAATAATAATAATAATAATAATAATTGGAAAGGGCTGTTTAATAAAAGAAAAACACTTTGTTTAAAATGCTTATCAGTATTTCAACAATTGCTATGTGTTTTTCATAACATTATTTAAAAATGCATAAATGTATAAAAATATAGAAAACAAGTATTTGTACGAATGTCACTTGTTTTGTGAAAAACGTTTCTCTTGACAGTCAACGCGACAAAACGAGTGAAACTTGTGTTATAAATGTCATACGTGATAAAGGAAGGAGACATGACTGACTAGGCAGAAGGTTATCCCTCAGTAGGTTCCCATTACTTTCTGCGGTAGACTGGTTGCCAACCAAGCCTATAGAACCCAATCTGTTCTGTTATTTAACCCATAGCTGAAAGAAGAAGAGCTGGATTAATAACTTTCTCAAGGGTATTTGCGCGTAAGTGGTTGTAACGAATTCAACTGGAATTTAAACACGGTTCTCCGGTTTCTCGTTCCGAGCGGGTATCCATTGCACCCCAACGCATATACTTATCATAAATAGAATGCAACCCGTCACGAGTAACATGGCGTGCGTATTTCTGTCTATTGATTAGTTAGTAGATTAGTTAGTAAGAAACATTAATCAAGCAGTTTAGTTTCAATCTTATCGAATTCTCCTGTTATTCTGTTCATTTTCTCTGGGTGGGATGTTAGTAATTTGCATATGTAAATATCTGTTTTAAGAGTTGAAAGGTCGGTGGTTCTGGATATATTTTTAGTGTGTGAACCTATGTTATTCGTCGAATTTGCAGTCGTTCGTGATAAAATTGTGTATTTTCTTTTTTGCTTAAGTCACGCTCTTCTGAACAAAAGGGGAAGGAAAACTAATTTCAAACCTCCGCTGCCTTGTGGTCATATCCACTCATGGAAAAGTCTTCAAGACTAAAACTCGAGGCAAAATCCGGAGTCGGAGTCCCTAAGTCAGTTTGTTGTTGTATTCAACTAGTTCTGACAACTCCTGCGACGGTACTGGTCCCAAGTCGCAACAACCCTATCGCTCCTTTGCTCTAATCAGTGGCGTTGAGAGTGGGGACGTGCTACATGGGCAACAGCCTGTCCTCCGTATCACATTGCTCAGGCTTGCATCCGACCATACTGCACCTAAACGCTACACCTGGAGAGGATACTCCAGCTTCGCCCATAGCGTTGACAAAATCCGGGGAACAATAGTTACCGGTTCTAAGCTACCGCTCGATTGGCATAGAGCACAGCGCCAGGGATCGTTCTCGTCGGTGGGAGAGATTCTCTAATCTCACTTTACAGCTACCACCCGACTCAAGCTGAGCAGCCTCCAGCCAGTAAGGTGTTGTCGCGCCACAGTCTGCCTTCTTCTTTGGGTGCATGGAGATTACGAGACATCCGATAAGTGGACCGTAATATTTGCACCAGGAAACAACAAGAAATCTTAAAGGAAATCGAATCTAAAACTGCGCAGTTGGAACGTCCGGACAATGCTGACTGGCCAATCTGAAGATCTCCAAGATATCAGTGAATCCAGAAAAATCTGCAATTATCAATACCGATGTATAAGTGGCTTAATGTGGACATTGCTACACTGCACGAAACACGTCTGACAGACACTGGATCATAGGAGAGAGACTACACCTTCTTCAAGTAGAGAAAGAGCTCCAACGAAAATCACCAATACAGTGTAGGTTAAGAACAGTCTTTTGAATATGGCTGAATCAAGAAGTAACAATTCTGAGCAACTTCTCACACTCCGCCTCAACACCTGAGTAGGTCCATTCACCCTCGTCAGCGTGTATGCCCCGAAACTCTCTGCCACACCGGACTCAGCAACAGCATCCCAAGCAAGGAAAAGCTTGTTCTCCTTCAATGCTAGAGTTTGTGCCGATTGCGACTAGTGGACCTCGTGCTCTGACGGTTCGGTGTCGGCAAGATAAACAACAATAGTCAGAGACAACTCGAGCTATGCACATACCACAACCTGTGCATAACCAACTCTTTTTTCAAGAGCAAGCCCCAGTACGAGATCTATTGCCGACACCTACGCTCAGGGCACTGGCACCAGTTGGATTTAACCCTCTAGGGCCATTCGTATCATATTTGATACAGTATGAAAACAAGCCTTGAAAGAAATATTTTCCTGAAAAAATTTTTAAGAGAAATATTTTATAAATTTCAAATGAAAGCAGTACTGACTGCTCAGTCAATGAATACCAAATGTTTCCTTATAGGGAAATACCAAATGTTTCCTTATAGGAAAATACTGTATCAAATATGATACGAATGGCCCTAGAGGGTTAAACCTCGTCAGACGAACGGCCATTAAAACGTTTTTCACACTCGCTCTTATCACACCGCGGACTGTGACACAGACCACTCCCTAGTGTACTGCAACATCAAGCTCCAGCCCAAGGGATTATATCATGGCAAGAAGTAAGGGAACCCTCGCATTGATGTCAACAAGATGAGACTACTAAACCTTGTAGAGCAGATTGCTGAGAGATTTGAGAACGAAATGAAAACCTCCCAAACCGGGGACGCTAACACAGAGAAGTGGGCTATTTTACGGGACACCATGAACTGCTTTGGCCACTTTTATAAAGTAGACTGGTTGTCCAATCCACTACATTTATAATAAAAATAGCTCAGAGCACAATGTAACAAGAATAACAACAATGTATTAAACATAGTTACAGGATTGATTAATTTGTGCATGCAAGATTTAGTGGAGAACGTTCTCTCTTGATTGTTGAAGAAAATGCATCAATGTTCATCTGGAAGAGTTCCTGAAATAAGGAAATATGATGTTTGTACTAATTAGTAGTTGAATATAATTACCCATGTAGTGAAGTATGTTTTTGAGAGAGAGAGAAACATTTTTGATATAACTAATTGCTGAACGCAATTAGCGCAGTACCTGAGTTGGAAAAGAACTAACGGCATTCGGACTGTTAACTCCGAAAAGCAGGATCCAACTGGCCTAAGCACGTGTGAACATCAGCTTATATATTTCTGAATAAAGCGAGGGAAAAAAGATGTTCCACGTGCGGTACTAATGTAAGAGTATGTGGGTATATGGGTGTATACGTGCGTACATGGCGATATGTATATAAGTATGTACATGCATATAGAGGTGATTCTACAATATCATGTCAAGAAGTAAGGGGACCCTCGCATTGATGTCAACAAGATGAGAAAACTAAATCTTGTGGAGCAGTTTGCTGAGAGATTTAAGAGCGAATTGAAAACCTCCCAAAACGGGAACGCTGACACAGAGAAGCGGGCTACTTTACGGGACACCATGAACTGCTTTGGCCACCTTTGGAAGAAGGTGGTTTGAGGCAAAGTCCTCTGAAATGACTCACGTCATTAAAGTCAAGCGCGCCGCTCTAACGGAGTACAAGCGGTCACCCAACGAGAGAAACCTACAGATCATCCGGACTGCCAGGAGAAAATCTCAGCAGACTAACAAACTCTGGGCCACAGAATACTAGAAAGAGCCCAGTAAAACCATTCAGATAGCAGCAATCACAGGGAATATTTCCTTTCACTTCTCGACTGTGGAATTCTCTTCCACACGATTGCTTCCCCGACGGCTACAATCACCAGGAGTTTAAATGTAAGGTCAATAGACACCTCCTAACACACTAACCTGCTCCCATTCTATCAGACACTCTTCCCATCTGCCCAACCCTCATCCTCGCTATCCTTACTCATCTGTCATCTTCCGCCTGACATTCCCTATGTCTAACCACTCCTTCTCTTTACCTTCCCCTATGTAGCCCCATGCGCAATAGTGGCAGTGGAATGCCTTGCTTGGGGTGAGATGATTAAAAAAAAATATCAGATTAATGTATGATAGCATCGACATCAATGGGACCAGTGTAGAACAAGACAGCTCACCTCAAATTCACCAATGAGGTAGTCATCGCAGAAAAAAGACAATATGTGAAGGTATGAGTGGGACACTATTCCAACTACTACGTCCAAGACAATGTTGTGATAACTGCAATCCTTGACGCCATTGAGTGCCTACTTGACGCGGAAGAGCTCGACACTGAGCCGACGATAGAAGAACTCAGCAGTGCCATCAACAATTTCGTCAAAGTAAAAGCAATTCTTCCCAGTGCCGGAAAGAAAAGGCTGTACCACAGGATATACGTGTCGCTACGGTCATCATCTTCTACAAGAACAAAAGCAAGCGAAGCAACTGAAACAATTACAGATGCATCGCTCTACTTTGCGTCGTGGATAAAGTCTTTGCTCAGGTCATCTTGTCCCGTCTGCAGAAACATGCCGAACGTATTTACTCAGAGTCGTAATATGGCTTACGAGCTGAACATCAGCTCCAGTTACAAAGAACAGCTCTTAAGTACAGAGAACAGCAGATGCCCCTGTACGTCGCTTTCATCGATCTGACCAAGGAGTTTGACCTTGTTATCAGGGAGAGCCTCTTTAGAATTTTGTCTAAGATTGGCTGTTCACCTAAGCTGCAAAGCCTGATTGGGTCGGCATGCGAGGGACTGTGCAGTTCAACGGTATCAACATTTGCAGCGGGGTCAAACAGGGCTGTGTTCTCGATCCCACTCTTTTCGGTATATTCTTCACGCTGCTTCTAAAACACGCATTAGGCACATCATGGGAAGGTACTTGCCTGAGTACGAGATCAGATGGCAGGTTTTTCAACTTGCCCGTCTCAGAGCCAGGACCAATGTACAAAATGTTGTTTGTTGATGATGCGGCATTTGTATCCTACATTCAGCATGAAATTCAGTAACTGATGTATCATTTGTCTCAGGTCTGCAGAGATTTTGGGCTGACCATTAGCTTGAAGAAGACAAACGTCCTGGGTCAAGGTACCGCAGCACCACCGTTTTTTACCATCAATGACTATGATCTGAATGCGGGCCATCAGATTACCTACTTTGGCTCTATTGTCACTGACATCATCTCCTTGGACATAGAACTCGAGAAGAATATGAAAATGCAGCCACAGTCCTTGCGCGTCTCACAACAAGTTTTTGGACTAACTCTAAGCTGACGTGCGTTGTGGTGCAGTTGATATCTGCTGGGAACGAGAAATTGGAGAGCCGAGTTCGAATTCCAGTTGAATTCCTTGTATTCACTTATGCGCAAATACCCTTGGGAAAGGTATTAATCCGTCTATTCCTTCCATTACGGGTTAAATAACAAGACAGATTGGGTTCTATAGCCTTGGCTGACAACCAGTCTACCATAGAAAGCAATGGCAATCTACTGCAGGATAATCTTCTGCCCAGTCTGTCACATCTCTTTCGAGACATGATCGCCCAAGCGGGTATCACGTATGGCACTTGACTTGACTAAGCTGACAATGAAGACAAAGATAGCAGTGTACAACGCTTGTGTCATCAGTACACTGCTATACGGCAGCAGAACTTAGGCCACGTACGCCAGACAAGAGAGACGTCTGAACACCCTCCACGTGGGAAGTATCCACTGCATGTTGGAAATATAATTGCAAGACATATTGCCCAACACTGAGGTCCTGTCTCGCACAGGTCAGAGCATCATGTTCACACTCCTGAAGCAGCGCAGATTCCACTGGCTGGTCATGTCCATCACATTATAGACAGCCGCATCTCAAAATACATCCTATATGGAGAGCTGGCTTCTAGAAGAAGACCTATTGGGCGGCCACAGCTGCATGTATCGTGACATCGTTAAACGCAACATGAAGGCTGTTACCATCAGCACGGAATCATGAGATAGCGTATCAGTCAACCGGTCCAAGTAGAGAGGAACCCTAGCCAAACAACATAGCTGACACAATCTGCCATTCAGAGGCGGGTTAACAGAAAGCAAAGTGACAGATTTGACAGACCAGAAACAGAACATAAATGCAGCCTCTGCAACAGGGACTATCTTTTCTGCATCAGCTTCTACAGTCACAGACGCCAATGCTTTAGCTAAGCAGACAACTAAGATGCTACCCATGGTCAACCCTGGCCGAGGGAGGCGTACAAAAAATAAAAAATAAAAAAAATAAATAAGTAAAAATAACAAAGCTAACAAAAGCAGTCAAAGATCGCTAACCTCCGCCAAGTCAATACCGACATAGAAAGAAATGATTATTAAAATGAGAATAACTGCAATTAAATTAACTATCCTCAAGAGTGAAAATACAAAATAAAATAAAATAAAAATGTAAAGTATATTTAGAAATCACCGTGCAAAAATTGTGAAAAACTTCATTTTACTTTTTTTAGTTGTATTTTGACTCATTGCTTTGTGCATTTTATCTTTTTTTTTTTTTAGACAGAAAACATTAAATTTATGTTGTAAATAATACTATTTTTGCAGAAAAAATAGTGAGTTCAGAGAATGTATTG
Organism: Ascarosepion bandense; assembly: GCA_037127315.1. Classification (NCBI taxonomy): domain Eukaryota; kingdom Metazoa; phylum Mollusca; class Cephalopoda; order Sepiida; family Sepiidae; genus Ascarosepion; species Ascarosepion bandense. The sequence goes on along the minus strand of JBBBDQ010001469.1, from coordinate 1,264,367 downwards.
AATGTATCTAAGGGAGGTAAGTCAGTATTTAGCATCTGAAACGTATAAAAATATTAGTAAAAATACCAGAAAAATAACCCAGAAACTTTAACCCGTTCTGGAACGAATCTAAAATCTAATCAGTCCGTGCCATTCATGAGTCCAATCATCCCTGAACGTTTCATCCGAATTCATCCAGAGGGTATACCTTGACCAGGGACAGACTGACAAACAGACCAATGTGACCGAATACAATACTTCCGCTTTAAGGCGGAGGTAAGAATATAATATGCGCATAAAAGCATATAAATTTAACAAAAACTATACCGTTTCTGTAGTAATTTGTAAACGTTAAAAATCTCGGCTGTAGTTGAAAAATCTGTTTAAAGCGAAGCAGAAGTTTGTGTAAAAGTAATTGGTTTGATCACTCTTCCCAATCCACTGGTGTAAAGCAAATATTATTGGTAATTAACATTCCGCACGGAGGCTCGAGACGGCTTGAAAGTGATGTCTCATGGAGATGGGAAGCAGGAGCTTTTAGTGGGTGAACGGGCGGGAAATATATATTTATTTTCAATTTTGAAACACGCACACTGACAGCATAGGGATGGAATTAACTTCAAAAACAAATTTGCTCTTATCTTTGATAACAGACACAAACGAGTCGGGTTACATATCTATACATGTCAATATATAGACATATCTTAGGAGATGTATGTGCGCAGATATACAAATGCATCTACATCAACCAAACAGTCTCTCTTTTACTTCCATCCCACTCTTATTCTCTCTCTCTCTCTCTCTATATATATATATATATATAAAGAGAGAGAGAGAGAGAAGGAAAGAATGAGAAGAGAGAAAGCATCTATCTATCTATCTATCTATCTATCTATCTATCTATCTATCTATCTGTCTGTCTGTATGTATGTATGTATGTATGTATGTATGTAAATAACACAAAATAACTCCCTGGTATGACAGACCAACACAAAGTAATCTGTGCCAAAAAGGCAACGCATAATATCTTATATAATGAAAGCAGGTGTTTATATGGTGATTTTCTAAGCGTTGCTTAGATTTGGCACAAGGCCAAGAATATAGGGTACCCAGTAAGAAACGAACTCAATACTCAGTTGTAAAAGGTTCCAGTGAGACAAGGTTGATAAATATTACACCATGTCGAGGTGCATAAAGCTGATTTCAAAGCATCGCTTAGATGTGGCACAAGGCGAAAAATATGGGGTTACCCAGTGAGAAGCGAACACGTAACTTAGTTGTTATAAATTTTAGCGAGATAAGCTTGCTAGCCATTACACCACGTTGCGATTCCCCAAACAAGTACTTATATGGACGGTGCTGAAAGCCAGTTTTGTACGCGAGGGAGTAAAAATGCTCATGGTTAAAAGACCATTATCGACCGCATGATGATCATGGGCAAAAGTGCGCACGAAACCTCTAGCCGTGGCCAGTCAGGTGACCTCAGATATACTTGATTTATAAAACACACACAACACATACGGAGAGAGAGAGAGAGAGAGAGAGAAAGAGAGAAAGAGAGAGAGAGAGAGAGAGAGATTGAGATTCTTATACATATTATTTTACGTCCATGGCACGACTCGGTGTTTCATACGTAGGGCAATTATCATATATATATATATATATATATATATATATATATAATCTTATTATAAATGGAACTTTTGTCTCTGTGTGTGTTTGTATGTGTGTGTGTGTGTGTGTGTGTGTGTGTGTGTGTGAGTGTATGTGTGTGTCTGTGTGTCCGTTACTTATAGACTCCGAAACGGCTGAACCAATTTTCTTGAAAATTTACACAGTTGTACTATAAGCGTCTGCGAGTGTTTTTAGCTAGGTTTTGTGTCAAGGTACCCCTATAAATATCGAAAATTGATAATCGAAAAAATCGGTTTATAGAAGGAGTATTCCGATTTTAATCAAATTTGATACACTCATAGACAAAGACATAAGAAACGTTATTCAGAAGTTTCGAGGTTGCAGTTCTTACAATAGTGCAGAAAATTGATAATATATATATATATATAAAAGGCAAGATGTTTGTGTGGGTGTGTCTGTTTATCAGATTATATGTCTGTATTTTTTCAGCCCTTTTATTTTAGTTTATTTTGCTTCGGGTTTGGCTGTAAGTAGGTATAATTGTAGTTCTTAGTCTCAGCCATAATACGATTTACTCAGAGGACTTATTTAGCCTTCAAAATTTAGTTTACGAAGAAAAAAACTTATTTGATATCGATAGCAGGAAATCAAAATTTGACTTACATCCATTCATTTTTCTTTCAGTCTACGGTTTTGCTTTAACTGGAAACAACTATTGCTTTTTAGTTTTTCGTGCCAACGTCCAAAAGATTCTGAGCTCCAGGACCATGGATTAGTTTTAAAGCTTTTATTACACCCGAGCAACGCCGGGCTATACTGCTAGTATATATATATATATATATATATATATATATAGAGAGAGAGAGAGAGAGAGAGAGAGAGAGAGAGAGTGAGAGATAGAGAGAGAGAGAAACAGAGAAACAAGGGAGTGAGAAAATTAATGCAAATAAAAGGTTTGTCACTTAGATTATACATGTTACCTTCAACATCACGACGACTTAAGAGTTTGGTAGACGAACCCTCAATGAATCACTCCTCCACTTGTCAGGGGTTACCAGCAATTATATATACTAGTGGAACCCGTGGAATTTCCACGGAAGGATAATTATGATTTCCTGGAAAAATTTTACTTTGTCATACTCCAAATGATAGCAATGTCTTCAAACATAAAGGCATTGGATAATAAAATAGCGATAACACAGAGTTTAATTTTATTAAAATATCTATAAAAGTAATGTCCATAGAAGCTACTTTACTGTAATCTTATACTATATTAAGCGGTGTATGCACAGACCATAACCAAAATACTGTACGCTATTTTTGGGAGATTCTGAAAGAGAAAATATTTTTTTTATTACTGGAAAATCATGAATCCTGTGTCTCTTGTAAACAGAAAAGACCAACTGAGTAATGGCCAAGGGTGTAGAGGCCAGAAATTTCTTTATTAGATCGCGGGATACGATAACAAGCCTACCTATTTTTATTATATTGTACAGTACACACATATATAGACACACACAATTACTGCTACAACCACCAGCTTCAGCTGCTACTGCTACGGTAACGCTATAGGCTCTCTCCTCCTACTCTCTCACTCTTTACTACCCTTCCGTTTGGCAAAGGTGAAAGAAAAGCTGAGGAGATTATAAAAAGATAGAGGGGAAGGAAAAGCTCGTGTAGAGAGTAAGTGTGTTATCTTTCTTCAGTGGCGTAACGGACAGACGAACGAACTAAATAACTAACTAAGGAAGGAACAAGCAGAATTATTATATTATATATATTGATGCATATTTCATTAAATAATGGAGACAAGTTTTGTCGATTTATTTTATGTAATTTTTTTCATATATATAGTGAGAGAAAGGAGGAGAGAGAGAGAATGACAGACAAAAAGAGAGAGAGAGAGAGAGAGGGCAGACATATAGACAGGAACTAGGAGATAGTGATTTCCGTGTAAGTACATATGTGACTTCTTGTAAAGATATATCTATATATATATATCGACGTGAAATAGATAATTCTTCAGTTAAGTAGATAATTTATATACATATATGTGAAATGATTTGTTTGAATATTATTTTTGATCGATACTCGTATTTAAGTAAATATTCTGTTTTATAATCAAACGGTATATATATATATATATATATATATATATATATATTTCTACCGGCCTGATTATTTACAATAAATTTTTTTACGAAAATGCCGAATGACACACATTTTCGTAACAAAAATTTATTGTAAATAATCAGGCCGGTAGAAATATATATATATATATATATATATACTGTTTGATTATAAAACAGAATATTTACTTAAATATGAGTATCGATCAAAAATAATGTTAAAACAAATCATTTCAAATTGTCGCTTGTTTATAACCATTTCCATGATCTTCACACATATATGTATATAAATTATATACATATACACACACGCACCCACGCGCGCATACATATTCACATATACAACTACATATATATATTAAGATAATGTTTCTGCATATAATCAGTAACTCATCGTCCTTTTTATTGGAACATATAAGTTTATAGAAAGACTGTTTAGCTACAAGAAAATAAGATACTAAAGACACTATACATCTGAGGTTAGACCTGACGTACCCAATTATTATTTTTGCAGCCTTGATCGGAAGCAACGCCACTGAACAGGCATGATCACAAACTTTCCCGTCTACAGAGAGATGCCATTCAGATTTTGTGCTACTGGTGACTATCACAATGACAAAGCATTCTTTTTAGAAAAATATCATATCAACAACGTTTGTACACTCGCACTATAGTAAACATATTCCCAAAACGAAAGTAACCTTTGAAATGCCGTAGACCAGATTTAAGTGAACGTGTTAAGGTACCGATACCGAAAATAAAAAGTAATTTTGTAAACTGTTTTGATGAATAGAAGTGTTACTTCAATATTTTTATTTATGTGCCTTTTGGTACAGTGGATATCGACTCGGAACGAGAAATCGGGGAGCCGAGTTCGAGTTCTAGTTTAGTTCATGGCATTCACTTACGTACAAATACCCTTGGGAAAGGTATTAATCCGTCTCTTTCCTCCAGTTATGGGTTAAATAATAGGACAGATTGGGTTCTATAGCCCTGGCTGGCAACCAGTCTATCGCAGAAAGCAATGGCAATCTACTGCTGGATAATCTTCTGCCCAGTTAGTCATGTCTCTTTCGAGATATTATCTCCCAAAGCGCGTATCACTTAACTGACTCATTTGACGGGGACAAAGGCACCATTAGTTTCTTCTTCTTTATGTGCCGTGTCTCTTCAAGACGTGGGCGATCATGGACTTTCACTTGCCCCTGTCACTTGTTGCTCATAATATTTCTCTCTTGGTATCACTGCAGATAGGACCCGCCGAACCACGTACACAAGGATGAATCAGGCTCGTTCCTTTTTTTATTACATTAGTAAGAAGTAAGTTCTAGTGGGACAGCTTCTTCCTTGTAAAATGACTACAATCACAATGGTACTAGTAATTCTGAATGACTTTATTCTCGAACCAACGAGATTTTTCTTTTTGTTCTTCATGTGCCGTGTCTCTTCAGGACGTGGGCGATCATAGACTTCCACTTGCCCTTGTCACTTGTCGCTCATAATATTTCTCTCTTGCTATCACTCCCAAAGCCTGCCCCACCGTTTATTTGCTCAAGCCGATCAAATATCTCTCTCGTTGCTTTCCCTTGTCTCCCTTTCCCTCTAACCGTCCTGTGAGGATTAGATTCTCCAAACCGAACTTCCTCATTATGTGTCCCAGAAACCTCATCTGTCTCTTTCTGGTGCTAAGTATAAGTTTTCTCCTAGTTTCATGTTCTCAATAAGAGTATTCTTGCATCACACAACAATTTAGAACATCTGTCTTTCTTTTTTTTTTTTTTGCCAGTCTTGATAGAGATTTAAAACGTCTCCACGTTTTTGTGGGTGATGAACGATTTTCCACTCTACATCCTTTTTCCCCACAGTCAAAAAGTCTCAAGTCTGGCACTTTTTTTATTAGAATTTCCATGGCACTGCCGAAGTACATTCTTTGGTTCCACCTTTGCAGATGGTACCCGCCGAACCACGTACACAAGGATGAATCAGGCTCGTTCCCTTTTTATTAAATTAGTAAGAAGTAAGTTCTAGTCGGACAGCTTCTTCCTTGTAAAATAACCACAATCACAATGGTACTAGTAATTCTGAATGACTTTATTCTTGAACCAACGAGATTCTTCTTTTTCTTCTTCATGTGCCGTGTCTCTTCAGGACGTAGGTGATCATAGACTTCCATTTGCCCTTGTCACTTGTCGCTCTCAAAATTCTTCATCTTGATATCTCCTTAAACCCAGCTCTGCGATCCATTTAATTAGGCCATTCAAGTAGGTCTCACGATGCTTTTCCCTGTCTCTCTTTCCCTCTATCTGTCCCATGAGTATTAAATTATCCAGACCTTCCTTCCTCATTATCTGTCTCTGAAACCCCATCTGTCTCTTCCTGATGTTAAGTATGAGTTTTCTCCTCGTTTTCAACACCTCGTCGTTAGTCACGTGCTCTGTCCATGGTATCCTCAGCATCCTTCTGTAAAACCAAATTTCTGCTGCCTCAAGCTTCTCCTTCATCCTTGATGAGATACAGAAGGACATATATCACATAGCAATCCTGCACTCTTTTCTTTGTTTCCAATGAGATTTTCCAGTCTTTCAGTACTCTGGTTAGCTTTTGAAATGCGTCCTTGGCCATGACAATGCATTTTCGGATCTCAACATCGCACTTTCCATCCCTAGTCAGTACGATTCCCAGGTATTTAAATTTCTTTACTTGCTTTATTTTAGCTTCTCCAACTTTGAGTTGACGTTTTGGGATCTTCTTTTTGCTGATGACCATAGATTCAGTTTTCTTAAAGTTTATGCTTAGTCCTTTCTTTTCGCTTTTCTCTTGCTACCTTCTGTAGGAGGTCCTGCATTCTCCTTTCCGTGTCTGCTATTAACACTGTGTTATCTGCGTATCTTACATTGTTGAGATTGTGGCCGTCAATGACGAAGTCATTAGCTTAGGTAGGCTAAATATTTATCCGTTTGACGGCGAAAAGGCATATAGTTTTATATGAGAGATTAAAAGAGATTGAGAGAATGAGAGAAAGAAAATCCCAGATAATTACATGAGAAGACTAAACCGAAAATTTTACTCTAGAAAAAGCAATGTAGATAAGGATTTAATGAATTTTATGTATTATCAAAAAACTATTTCTCATTACTTTAAACGCTATATTTAATGAATACAAGTGTTAAGGTAGATAATCATCTTTTTACGCAGTTGAAAGACTTCTGTTTTCGTCAGTTTAATAAAAAGGGGGCACCATCTAGAAGACACACACGCGCACACGCACACACACACACACACACACAGACACACACACACACACATATATTTAAATATATTTAAACACATATATATATATATTCCGAAATCTGGTTACTTTTTAGGTCGTATATATATATATATATATATATATATATATATATATATATATATATATATTAAATTTGAAGAAAGTTTCAGTTAGATGGTGCTGTGTTGGCATGAGACTAGATTATATTTGTTTTTTGTGTACATTTGTGGCTATAGTCTGTCTTCAACGTTTAACCTGTGAGTAGTAAGTTAACAGAGGAATGTTCCGTTTAACAATAGCAGGAAATGCATAACTTTTGGCAGGAAGATATGACTTTTACATTCGGCCGCGCGAGTGGCAATGAACGCGAGGCTTCACGTCAGATTGTGTTTCCAGACCGAAGGTAGCCGATTCGTCCAACGTTTGCTGCTGCTTATTTTCGCATTGCTGAGACGGGATCCGTGGCACTACCATCTATGGATCGAGGAAGACTGAAATCCGTACGTATTTCTAACCGCAAAGAACACGTTTTTCAGGCTTTCAGTGACGATACAGGTATCAGCACAGGTCAAGTGGCCCTAGCATGACGTATATATCATAGTACTGCATGGAGGATATTTCAAAAGCAACTCCTGTATCCTTATGAGAATCAACGTATTAAGGGTTTTTCGCTCTCTGATCACTCACCATGGGAAAACCTTTGCTACTAATTTATTGCACTGCCGAACAGTTGTCTGCCTTTTCAGTATTGTTTACGGTAGCATTTAGAAGTAATGGAATAACAACTTTACACAACCAGCATATGGTAAAATACAGGCTAGACACCAACATCAGTTTATGCCTAATATTAACGATCCTTTTTTTTTTAGCTGCATGGCATCTGCTTCTCTAGGGTTACATACAGTTTTCAATTCAGAATTTTCCTTCTCTTGGATCGTTTCATACCCAAGGCTATAGAACCCAGTCTGTCATACGATTTACGCAGAAGAGTTGGTTTCCTACTTTTCCTAAGAAAGTAAGTGAATGTAATGAACTCAACTGGAATTCAAACTCAGTTATCCGATTCCTCAATTCAAGCCGCCATTCATTATTCTACCGGGCCTCCCTGACGAAGAACGTTTGCATAAATAATACCTCGAACATAAGTGATTTCTTGTTAAAGTATTATTTATTAATATTGTTATGTCGTGAGTAAGAATAAATAACTCAACAACAGGAATAGGTTAATTGTTGTATTCCGTGAAAATAGTATTTACAAAGGTTATTAGCATCCAATACAAGAATAAAGGTTAATCGTCCCAACCGTCGTAAGACGTAGTATGAGCAATGTGTACTTCCGGGTCGTCACCGGAAGTCTACGACTGACTTGTCGATCGGCTGCTCGGCACACTCTCCTACGTTCATTACTTTACATAGTAATGGAATAGTCCATTATAGCCGAATAGGCGCGGGCGTCCCAACAAATATGGAGTCATCCGTCGTCAAGATTATTTAGTCAATGCGAACGATCCTTTCTTTAACTTCATAGCATCTGCTTGCTCGAGCTTACATAAAATTTTGAATCCAGTTTTTCTTCTCGCAGACCGGTTTTCAATCAAGTCTGTTCTGCTTTTTACCCATAGATAAACTGGAGTCAAAATAGTTGGCTTCATACCAAGTGAATGTAATGAACTCGACTGGAATTCGAACTCGGCTCTTCGATTCTTCAACTGAAGAATCACCACTCACGTTTTGATAATCAACATCATGACCGCTATCTTCCTCCTCATCTTCCTCGTTAGTATCGTCATCGTCCCAATCATCATCACTATTATCATGACTATCATTATGAATGCTACTATCATCATCATCATCAACGTCCTTTTCATGATCTCTGTAACTATTATCGTCACGTTTAGCATAAAAATCTTCATCACGTTTATTATCGTTCGCATCATGAGTGTCACCATCATCTTGTCCAATCCTGTCATCAACATTACTATCACTGTCACCTTTTTTATCATCATCATCATCATCATCATCATCATCATCAAGTATTCCTAACTTTTTATTCCATCTTTTTTTTTTTTCGTAATTTTTTTTTTTTTTTCTCATTTTTCTTATGGTCTAAGAATAAAATTTCAATTTTATGTAATTATATTTCTTCTTTAAATGTTAGTTTCACTCTTAAAATAATTTTGGTTGTTTACTTTCTTTATATGGTTTTGCGACCCTCATAATAAGATTTGTTGCCCCTTTCTGTTATTATTATTATTTCATGCATTTTCATGTTCCGATGACATTATTATTAAAATGCCAACATTTTTTCTAATACATCTGACAATTTTTTGAGATACAAAAAAATTCCCTTCATCCACTCTTTAACTTCATACGAACAAATTTCAGAGACAAACCTGACACGCTAAAATAGGCTACCAATTAAACGGCGGGGAAGCCAATCGGAACTTTGCGGCGTTATACGTTGTCGTTCGGCTTTGATAATTCGTTAAATCCTCTCTCATATAAAAAAAAAAAAAAAAAAAAAATGGGAAAAAATGTGCGTAAATTTTTTTAAAAGTGGCGGAATGATCAATGGTTTGTGACGAATATTAATTTAGGTGCATACGATTGTAGGTGTGATAATGCGTACATGTCTTCGGATAGGCGTCTCCGTGATGAGCTGCCTTTGATCTGATGGGATTATTTGTAAGTAAAATGAATGGCTGAAATTTGAATGTCCATTTAGAGTATTGGATGCATTAAACTCTCACCTTCCTCACTATTGAGTGTATTAAACTCTCACTTATACCACACACACACACACACACACACACACACACACACACACACACACACACACACACACATATTCCAAAGATTTACGAAATGTATTAACAACCGGCATATTATAATTTGTGTTTGAATACATCATTTTAAACAGATACTTGCATCTGAGTAGATACTCTGTTTTTAATTAAACAGTATATATATATATATATATATATATATATATATATTTCTGAGATGAGGTAGTATTTACAGTATTTACATTATTCGGACTTTTATCCTCATCGTTGTTGTCATTTGTACAACTTTTTGGGCCGTTATATTCACCTTATTCAGGTGCTAGGAATTTCGAACCGAACCGTTTATTACAATCACTGGGATGTATCATCCTTATTCCTTGCGTAAAGTCATGAGTTATCTCCCTCTAACCCTGCAAATTACTTGTTCATTGCTGTAGCCTGGTACTGAACTCACAAGAGTCAAGTTAGGAACTAGCCATCGTCTATATCCACTGGGCCATGTGTCCTTAAAAACAACTGAATTTTTTGGACTTATAAACCTAATGTCCCGTAAATCATTTTTTACCAGAGTTCATATTGCAATGGTTTTCTCTAGTATTTTTACCAGAACTTCTATTGCTATTTTGACACTAATGATTTTCTCTAGCACTCCGTATTACTAGTTTCTATATTGTGTTCATCTCTATGATTGGTCGGCTTATGAGATTATTTAAGCCTACCATATCTGCTGATTCCTTAAGTTTACGTAGTTTCCAGTGGCGTTCTGTATCTATTGTTTCAACTTCATCCCATAGGTTGGTCCCCTTTCTTCCTCCATATCTGGTCAGCTACGCCTGATTTTTCTGTCTCCCCTTCTGTTATGGCCTTGCGATCTTCTTGTAGCCTTACTTTAAGGGAGCTGCCTGTCTCTCGTTTATATTTCTTTCCACAACTACATGGAATGGCGTACACACAGTTCTTAGTCATGTCCTCCACTGTGGTGGTGGTGGTGGTGGTGGTGGTGGGGGCTTAGTCGGGAGAGGCACATACGAAGTTTAGAACCATTTCTGAAGATCGTCCAGATGTTATATGGACCACAGTTCTTTTGTATTTTCTCTGATAATCCCTTCACATAGGGTAGACAGACCGAGGTTGTTTTCTGAGAGTTATCCTCATGCACCCTCCCTTCCGTATATGTTGGAGTTGTTGTCATGTACCCCGAATAATTGTTTCGTTTTAGGGTACTGCTTATACTGACCATTTCCTGTTAATATGACTATGCATCACACTTATGACTTTTGCTCGATGTTGAAGGCAGCGGACGACCCCTTTCTTTACATTATATGGGTGGTGTGAGTTGAAGTTGAGGTATTGTCCGGTGAATGTTGGCTTGCGGCATACAGATGTCTTGTGTGTGTGTGTGTGTGTGTGTGTGTGTTTCTTACCAGTAGCGCAACTCGGACTTTCAAGCATAACACAATATTCAGGTGCTGAGTAGAGACTGACTGTGACAAAATTTCTCTTCGGTTTCAATTCGAGAAGTGCTGAAAAGTTCCCGTCCCACTTCTCACAATGAGGCAAAATAATAACTGACTAGACAGAAGATTTTCCCGCAGTAGGTTGCCATTTCTTTCTGTGGTAGCAGAAACATGTCTAAAGAACCCAATCTCTCCTGCTATTCAACCCATTGCTGGAGTGTATATTTCTTCAGGGAATTTTCGCGTAAGGGAATGCAACGAATTCAACTGGAGTTCGAACTCGTCTCTCCGTTTTCTTATCAAGACCCTTATCGTCTATAAACATGGACATAATGTATCACTTTCTCAAAACTTGTCCCCAGATCACGCATATTTGGCTGTAATGCATCTGCCTGGTATACCCTTATCAGATTGGATATCATGACAAGTATATTGGGAGTCGTACATTTGTACCTCACCATCACTTTTTACCGATCTTTACTTTCAATTAATGAAACTAATAAATATTATTAATGTTTGTGCTACGAGTAAAAATTCAAGTTTTGCTATTTTCATTTTCTGGTGAATCATATTTTCTTAAATTAATGATTGAATTTGCGTTCTACTGATGTAAAATACTTTATTGTATCGTTAATTGTTTGAGCATAAGAGTTTGAACCAAATATTAAAATAACGATCAAAGGTATGAATGAAGGTTATTGTTGACTGATTTAATAGAGTACAAATGAAAAGATTTTAAACTGATAAGTTTTTCGGAAGCAGATGTCAAACACATGATAGCGTTATTTCCTCTCTATCTTTTTTAGTCTTTTCTTTTTCCAACTGAAATCCAACAGTGTCTCTTATATGTCTTTTCCGTATTTCCTCGTGATTAAAACCGAATAGTCCATCATTTATGACGTCTTGTCAGGACGTAACGTCCGTTCTAACAAACTAACTAAAGAACAGGGAAAACTTTATTATTATTATTATTATTATTATTATTATTATTATTATTATTTAATTCTTTTACATGTTCCCAACAGAAGTATAGGTAATACTGACGGAAATTACTCAAGTTCATCATTTATGACGTCTTGTCAGGGCGCAACGTCCGTTCTAACAAACTAACTAAAGAACAGACGAAACTTTATTATTATTATTATGTCATTTTTCATCATATTTCGATTTCTGCTTTGGTCTCACTACCAACCAAGTCTGCGGGGAGACCTAAGGCAGGTAGTGGCGTGTTGTTATGGCTCCATTTCATGTTTTTCTATCTTCCCTATCATCCCAAGCATTACATAGATAAAGTTTTCGTTAGTGTGTGGGCTGTACTTAATAAGACAATTTTTTGTATGTCTCTTAAGCTGGGGTTTCCAGGGATTCTTTCAATGTGTTGTTTTGTTCCATTTTTTATCATTCCAAGTGCACCTACTATCACTGGCACAACTCTTGTTTTCAATTTCCACATTTTTTCTATTTCAATTTCCAGGTCTTTATATTTTGACAGTTTTTCAAATTCCTTGATTGCTATGTTACAATCCGCTGGACAAGCCATATCAATTAATAGACAAGTTTTCTCCTTCTGGTTTTTAACAATAATGTCTGGCCTGTTTGCTTCAATTTTTCTGTCTGTGTAGATGGTGTAATCCCATAGAATGGTTACATCTTCTATTTCTGTAACCGGTGCTGGATGATGTTCATACCAGTGTTTGTTTACAGCTTTTCCATAATGTTTGCACATTGCCCAATGTAAATATTGCCCAACTCTATCGTGGCGATTTTTATATTCGTTTGGGGCAAGCACAGAACAGCCTTAGATTAGGTGGTCTATTGTTTCTTGGTGTTTATCACAAAACCTGCATTTTGGATCCATATTATTATGCATAATATTTGCCTGAAAGTTTCTCGTGAAAAGACTTTGGTCTTGTGCTGCAAGTATAAATCCTTCAGTTTCAAACTTTAATCCAGATGCACGTAACCATCGATGAGTATTAACTTTGTCAACATTGGATTTATTGGCACGTACTGGATATTGGCCATGCAGAGGTTTGTCTTGCCAGCGCTGTTTCATCTTTTCAAGAGCTTTATCTTTGGCTTTCATTTTCATATTTTTTGCCGCAATAGTTGGTTCTTGGCTTCTGTTTTGCTTTTCTACAGAATCTACTAACTGTAAATCTTGTTTGTATTTACTGCCTTCTTTTATTATTGAATATTTTTTCTTTCTTTCTTCATGTTGCCTTACTAATTGTATCATCCAATCCTTTGTTGTTTCTATGTATGTTAGTAAGCCAATAGTTGTTGTCTTGTATGACAATTCCAGCTGAATAAGACCCCTTCCACCTTCTTTACGGGGTATGTATAGACGGTCTACATCAGCCTTTGGATGATGCATCTTATGCTTAGAAAGAAGCTTTCTTGTTTTAGCATCCATTCGTCTGATGTCGTTTAGAGTCCAGTTTAAGATGTTGAAGCTATATTGGACAACTGGGATTGCAAGGCTATTAATGGCCATAACTCTGTTCTGTGAATTTAATTCAGTTTTTAATATCATTCGTAGCCTTCTATAGTACTCTTTACGCACTATTTCTTTCATTTTTTCATGGTGAATGTTTTCGCTCTCATTTACACCTAGGTATTTATAAGCTTCTTCTGGTTTCAATTCTTTTATTGTTACAGCAGGGTCTAGGATAATTGAGGGTGTTTCTTGTATTGATCCACGTAAAACTGTAGCTTTAGCACATTTATTCAAATTAAATTTCATTCCAATGTCTTCGCTGAAGCATTTTACAGTTTGCAGAAAACCTTCCAGCTCATTATCATTCTTAGCATATAACTTTAAGTCATCCATGTAAAATAGATGGCTTATTTTCTTTTGGCCTATTTTATAACCACATTCTGTCTTATTAAGTTGACTGGTTAGTGCTATTAATGATATGCAGAATAGTAAGGGAGATAAAGAATCACCTTGAAATATACCTCTTTTGATGTTTATTTCATCAGACTTATAGGTTCCATTTATATGATTGAGGTAAAGGGTTGTTTTCCATATAGACATGCACTGTTTGATGAAATTGATGATGACGGGCGATATCTTGTATATATTTTTTATTATTATATTTTTTATTATTTTTTTTATTATTATATTTTATATATAATAATATAATTTTTATATATAATAATATAATTTTAATTTTATATAATTTTATATAATTTTTATATATAATAATATAATTTTTATTTTTTATATATTATATATATATTTTTTATTATTTTTTTATTATTATATTTTTATTATTATTATTATTATTATTATTATTATTTAATTCTCTTACATGTTCCCAATAGAAGTATAGTTAATACTGACAGAGATTGAATAAAAGCAAGATTACTCAAATCATAAATACCATTCAATGAAATCCGGCAAGTCTGAGGCTATGGACAGTCTCATTTCTCCCTTTATTTTTCACTTGATCCAGTCTTGATTCACGAGTTAGTGACGTTCTTTCAGATTCATATTATCGAGTGTGGTTACGGCTGGGAGAACTATCAACAACATTTATTGTGTATCAAAAGAGTTATGACAATTTACGAAAGTTAGCTTCGCCTAACAGCGATGCAAGGATATATATTGCTTTGATAACCAGTGGTAGATTACATATATATATATATATATATATATATATATATATATAGATAGATAGATAGATATTGTAATTTTGTTATTTCAATGGTTTATAAAAGCATTATATCACTACACAGAAATTTTCATGTTTCAGAACAATACTGTTCTTCTTCAGATTATATTTTAAAATAAAAGGTGAAAATTATTTATTCAGAAAATATAAGATGAATTCTTAGTTATTTATAAAATTAAGGAGTGGTAGTTGGAGGAAGTTAAACGATATGCAATATTGCTCAATGAAAAGTGAGAATTAGTCAGATCTATGAGTTGAAAATTTGTGTCCCGAAGAAGTACAAAGTAGCATAATGTCAAGACATGACACTTTTTAATTTTGTCTAGGTAAGGTACATACTGGGACCATACATTATTTAAATGGGTTGATATTAATTGTTAACTGCAGGTTAGATTTAAGTTAGTTTTCTTTTCTTTTTTTCTTTTTTTAATTTGATTTTGTACTACCTCAGTTAAAGGGACTGGATCGTTAAAGTTAGAATTAGAACTAAATAATTATGATATGCAATGGCAACCTACTGCGGGATAATCTTCTGCCCAGTCAATCATGTCTCTTTCGAGACATGATCGCCCAAGCGTGTTTCACGTATGGCACTTAACTGACTGTCTGATACATATCATTTACTAAGTCCAGTGTTACATCAAGGAAGTTTGCTAATTTTAAATAAATGCTGTATATTGGAGTCGAGAAAATCAAATAAGTATTGTGTGGGTCATTTATTTTAGTGAAATAATTTTCAAGTAATATTAGATCATAAGTTATAAATGAATAGATTTAATTAATTAAATTTTAGTGAAAAATATTTTCGATATTTACATAAAACCGTTAATTCATCCCTACGATTCAGCAGCACTGTAATTTTAGGGAACCTTATAATCTGCAGCTTTTCATTCAGGCACCAAGGGCAGATGTTATAGAATTATTTACAGATTCTTGTTTTTTCCAGTATTTTCCATTTTACTTTTGAAAATTGAATATATATATATATATATATATATATATATATATATATATATAGGCAGCAATCTTTCTTTTAAACATGCTTCGTTGAAAACGACCGACAAGGAAGATTTTAATATTTTTCGATTTAATTTTTCTAGTATCCTTACATTTTTTTTTTTTAGTAAAATAATTTTAGTAAAATAATTTTAGTAAAATAATTTTCAAGTAATATTAAATCATAAGCTTTAAAGAAACAATTGTTATTAATTAAATTTTAGAGAAAAATATTTTCGATGGTTACAAAAAAGAAAACCCGCTAATTCATTCCTACAATTCAGCAGCATTTTATTTTTTGGGAACTTTATAATCTGCAGCTTTTCATTAAGGCACAGAGGGCAGATGTTATAGAATGATTTACAGATTTTATTTTTTTTCCAGAATTTTCTATTTGACTTTGGGGGTTTTATTTGTATACGCAGAAGGGGATGTTTTGTTTTGGTACGTGTTATTATTTAAGGAAGTTAAATGCAAATACCATAGCTGCTTAAAAGAGTTCTTGGTAGATTCAATATAAACATTTTTAATAGTTGGGTTTTTATTTGATGATATAATACATTGATAAATAATAGAATGTTTAGATACCTATTTTCTGTGAGCAATTGTTAGGATATCGACTATTACATAAATAAATTTGTATTATTGTTATTTTCCTTATTTGGATAATTAGTGGTACTTTGGTTTACGTGCTGATTTAAGATTTTATTATTATGATTTATAATAATTTTTTCTAAATTATTTGCACAACTATAACCTAATTAAAGGGTATTTTTATTAAAAAATTTACTTAGAGGGTGATTATTAGAAAAATGTTTCTTAATAAAATTAAGGAACTTCAGCCCTAATTTAGTGCTAAAAAAGGGATTGCATACTAAATGATTTTTCTATTTCTATTTTTCCTGTTATATTATACGGAAAAGCGTATATGTTTGATTACATTTGAGAGTGATTAGACTTTGGGTGGATGTTTAATGAATATTCGTTGTGGTACAGTGGATATCGGCTCGCAACGAGAAATCGGGGAGCCGAGTTCGAATTCCAGTTGAATCTATTGTATTCACTTACGCACAAATACCCTTGGGAAAGGTATTAATCCGTCTATTCCTTCCAGTTATGGGTTAAATAACAGGACATATTGGGTTCTGTAGCCTTGGCTGGCAACCAGTCTACCGCAGAAAGCAATGGCAACCTACTGCGGGATAATCTTCTGCCCAGTCAGTCATGTCTCTTTCGAGACATGATCACTCAAAGCGTGTATCACGTACGGCACTTAACTGACTGACTGACTGAATATAATAGTTGGAAATATAATTAAAACCTACCGGTCATAAAGTGGGGGATCGGTTTTCTATTGTTATCAAGTACTAAACTGATCACCCATTAATTATAGTTAATATAATAATGTAATATAATCCATCTCTTCTCACTTCAGCTATATGTCAAATAACAGGACAGATTGGGTTCTATAGCCTTGGTCGGCAACCAGTCTACCGCAGAAAGCAATGGCAACCTACTGCGGGATAATCTTCTGCCCAGTCAGTGTTTCACGTATGGCACTTAACTGACTGACCTATACATATCATTTACTAAGTCCAGTGTTACATCAAGGAAGTTTGCTAATTTTAAATAAATGTTGATTATTACTTTTTGGTTTAGATTTTGAATTCTCTATAAATTAGTTTTCTAATTATGTTTTAATATATGTGAAATTTTGTACTACTATAAGGTGATCATTTCTATCAAACCCTATGTCATGTGTGCTTGTAAAAGCAAATGCATGAACAGTGGGTTTTAATCCATCTGTTCTATTCCTTTCCTTAAAGTATAATGGTAGACTTTGAAAAAACAGTAACTACGTTAGTATCTATACATTGTTCATTCAGTAATGACTTAGAACACTCTTAACTACTGGCGTATATTTACATGGTATATCACACGCTAAAAGCCTACCTCCTTCTCCCGAGTGCCCATAACTCAAAGGTAGAATCGCCGTACTGATGTCAGTTCGGTCGGGTTTCAATTCTGGCTAAAAGCAATCGGATGTCTAACCATACTGATGAGCTGTGATCCAGCGAAACAGATTTGTCTGCGGATGACTATATATATACACGCAAATTAAAAAGAACGAAGAATAAAATTGCAACGTCCGAAACATTAATTTAAAACAGTGCTCATTAGAGAAATGATTATTTATCATTAATTATTATATTTAAACGTGTAAAAAAAACTAGTAAAAAATTTTACATTTTGTTTAGTCAGTCAGTTAAGTGCCACACGTGAAACACGCTTGGGCGATCATGTCTCGAAAGAGACATGACTGACTGGGCAGAAGATTATCCCGCAGTAGGTTGCCATTGCTTTCTGCGGTAGACTGGTTGCCGGCCAAGGCTATAGAACCCAATCTGTCCTGTTATTTAACCCATAACGGGAGGGAAAAAATGGCTCAAAAAAGGAGTCATTGTTCTTTAATGTCGAAATAAAACGTACAATGTCGAAATAAAACGTACAATGTTGTAGTAGTTTCCACATATTCTAATGTAATAATAATAATAATAATAATAATAATAATATATATATATATATATATATATATGAAGTAGAATTCTTGGTACTTGGTAAGGTAAATTCCAAAGGAGATTAAATTAAAAAAGAACTCAATGTTAAAATTTAGCAGAGTATTATAATAAACATCATAATTTGGATGTTTTTATAAACTCACTGGTAACATTATATTTTTCGGCTCTTATAGACCGCTCTTCAGACCAAATCCATACAACAATGAGATACGCAGATGATACAGAAAAGGAACTACAAGAGTCCCTACAGGAAGCAGTTAAAGAAAGCAGAATAAAGAGACTACATATCAACTACAAGAAATCTGAATGCATGTTAATCAGTAAAAAGAAGAGCCCAAAATGCCAACTACAATTTGATGGTACCAAAATCAAATAGGTGCAGAAATTTAAATAACTGGGAAGTGTTCTAACAGAGAACGAAAAGTGCAATATTAAGATTCGAAGGCGTATTTGCCAGGCCAAAGATGCATTCCAGAAACTGAGTAGAGTATTAAGAGACAAGAAAATTTTGCTAGAAACAAACAAGAGAGTGCTGGATTGGAATGTGATGTCTGTCCTTCAGTATGGCAGTAAATACTGGACAATCTCATCAAAGATGATCGAAAAACTTAAAGCAACTGAAATGTAGTTCTACAGAAGGATGCTGAGGATACCATAGACGGAACACGCGAGCAATGACAAGGTTTTGGAGAGGATGAAAACAAAAAGGAAACTCAAATTTAATATCAGAAAAAGATAGCTGAGGTTTTTTGGGATTTGTAATGAGGAAGAAGGGCTTGGAGAACCTGATGCTCACGAGACGGATACAAATGAAAAGAGACAAGAGGAAGCAACGCACAGTATACCTGTCTGACTTGAGCAGATGAATGATGGAGTGAGTATTGAGTGGAATAACAGGAGTAGAGAATTAAGAGAGACAAGGGATAGGAAGATGTGAAGGGCTATAATCGTCTACGTCCCGAAAGAAACGGCACATAGAAGAAGATAATAATTCACCGTTTTGAAAAGGAATAGGGATGTCGATTTAAACATATGGGTGCACGTTTTGATAAAAAGAAATAATATAGGATTAACCATGTATAAATTCATACAATATATATATATATATATATATATATATATATATATATATGTCCAGTCCGTAAACGGTGAGTATAATCCAACAAGATAACTTAATATAAAGTATTAAGTGTTATATCCTTATAGAGAGCTCAATGGATGTTATCCAGAGCAAATTACATTTGTAAAGGAAAACTAAACACATCATTTCAAGTGATTATAAACGATAGTTCATTTCTATGAGCTCATTTGGTCATTTCATCAGACCATACAATATTTCTTCCATTTGGTACAAAAAATTTTGCCGGAATAAGCATTTTCTTTAACTGAAGAGAAGTATAAAAATAAAAATAAGATGAAAATAAAATAAAAAATTAAAGGGAAGAGAAGGAAAAGAGAAGGTAACAGAGGGAAGATGAATATCTTTATATATATATATATATATAGTATATCGAGGCAGCAGTTAATTTTCTAAGCATATATTGTTAAATATAAGAGACAATGAATTTCTATTATGTTTAATCATGAGCCGTTCATCGTATTTTAGCTTTAATTTCAGGTGAAATTTTACTACAACCACGCTCTTCCGTAGACTTACTTGTCACCTTTCTGATCAGAGTCCAATTAAACCACATTTCTTAAAAAAACATAGCCATGTAGGTAATATCAGACAGATTTTAGTCAACAATACAATAATACTCACTCATACACACAGTAAAAAGAACATTCGGATATTGGAGGCCATCTACATTAAATTAAAACAACCCACACTTAATAAAATCACTTTTAAATCTGGGCGTAACACATTACATTGCATTTAAATATATGGTTCTGTTAACATTTCGGGCTCTCTCGCGCGGTGTGACGTCATCGAACCGCATTATAAATTTACGAGCTTCGTTTGCTATTTGGTGACTGTTGTCATTGCTTATCAAAGTTTTATGTCAGCACAAGATAAAATCGTCTTTGATGGTAGATGTTTTTATGTTAACGTCCTTGTAACCTCTCTGAAAGCTTAGAACCAACTTAATAAAAAGCTTAGAACCAACTTAATAAAAAATTATCCAAACATTGGAAAATTTTCGTCTTTATTTTCACCTGAAATCAAAGCCAAAATACGATGTTTAGAACGGCTCAGGATTAAACATAATAGAAATTCATCGTCTCTTCTATTTAACAATATATGTTTGGAAAAAATATGTATATATATATATGTATATATATGTATATATTTTCATTTTAAGCATGATAAATATGTTTGTGAAGCTCTGTTGCCCATCTTGTAGGTGAGTGTGCATGTGTGTGTGTGTGTGTGTGTGTGTGAGAGAGAGAGAGAGAGAGAGAGAGAGAGAGAGAGAGAGAGAGAGAGAGAGAGAGAGAGAGAGAGAGAGAGAGAGAGAGAGAGAGAGAGAGAGAGAGAGAGAGAGAGAGAGAGAGAGAGAGAGAGAGAGAGAGAGAGAGAGAGAGAGAGAGAGAGAGAGAGAGAGAGAGAGAGAGAGAGAGAGAGAGAGAGAGAGAGAGAGAGAGAGAGAGAGAGAGAGAGAGAGAGAGAGAGAGAGAGAGAGAGAGAGAAGGCGAGATATCTGTCCATTTCTTCTGTAGGAATACGAATATGCTTAAGCTGCGATGAAAATTTCCAGACGCAATTGTATAAACGTGGTTTTCATTCATTTCATTTTTTTTTTCGATTTCATCCACCGTAATTTTAGGTGGTGTGGAGGAGTAAGGGTCTCATCCGTCTAATTCTCTTTGAGTCCCATTCCAACCCACCTCATGCCGCTTGCCATATTGCGCCCACCTCTTTTGCCTTATATTTCTTAAGTTTGAAAAAGATAGTCATGGAAATAAGAGTTTACTTAATGAGATCAAATGGTTTCCTTCCTTTCAGTCGATTTTTTTTTATTCTTTACTTTCCAAGAGTTCTACCCTCAAAATATTTGGATTTTCTTAGAAAACAACAACAAAAACAAAAAAAGAGAAAAAGTAAAAACGTAATTGGGAATGAACAGGGTTGGTGAATGAAAAAAAAAATCGGCACGCAAACAGCCCTGAAAACATAGTTAATAAAAACTTTAAGTTAATTCAAAGTTGGCATAAAGGTATAAATATTGGCCTAAAAGACAAAAAGAAAGAAAGGAAGAAAGAGAGAGAGAGAGAAAGAAAGAAAGAAAGAAAGAAAGAAAGAAAGAAAGAAGCGTAGATACGTGAAACAACGAAAACAAAAGTAAATAAAAATAAACAGGGAAGAAAAAGAAACAGACGAAAATAGAAATAAAAAGAAGAGAAGATAAGAGGAAAATAAGAAATGAGAAAGAAAAAAATAGCAAAAAAAAAAAAGAAAAAAGAAAGAAAAACCGTAAAAGAAAAGAAAATGAGACACGATACAAAAAAGAACAGAAAGAAGAAAAAATTGATAAAGAGAAAAAAGATAGAATGAATCTAAGAAGAAAAAGAAAGAATAGAAAAATAATGAAAAGAGAGCCATAGTGAAGAAAAAAGAAAAACGCTTAAACAAAAGAACGAAATAAATAATTGAATGAATAAAGAAAGAAAGAAAGAAAGAAGAGGAAAATAGATGAATAAGAAAACAAAAAATAAGTAGTAAACAAAAAAGTAAAAGAAACAAAGGGAAAAACAAGGAATAAATAAATAAATAAGTAAAGAAAGAAAGAAAGAAAGAAGATGAAAATAGGTAAGGAAGAAGAAAACGAGGAAAGACAGAATCAATAATGAAAGAAAGAAAAAAGAAAATAAAGAAAAAGAAAGAAAGAAACAAAGATAAAGAAAAGAAAGTAGAAAATGGAACACAAAATAAATAAAGGAAGGAAGGAATGAACGAAGGAGTAGATGTGAAAACGAACGAAAGAAAGAAAACAAAGAATGAAACGGAGAAATGGAATGAAAAACGAAGGAAGACAATAAGGCAAGATGGATGAAAGAAAAAAAGAAAGATAAAAAGAAAGAAGGTAATTGTGTTTTTTTTTTGTTTTTTTTTCACTTAAACTACCCGTCCCCTGTCCCGAAAAAAAGAAGAAGCAAATAGCAAAGTTGATGTTAAAAAAAAAAAAAAAAAAGATGTTACGAATAGAAGCGAATAGGACTTGCAGAAAAGGCTGTCACTCGGAAAGCATATTTCGAATGCATCTGGATTTTTCTTTTTATATAAGAATTAGCCTAAGACAGGCACCAAATTTAGGACAGAATCGAAATCATTACTTAAATGCCACTGTAAAAAAGAAAAGGAAATAGACAAAGAGAGGGGGAAAAAGAAAGGGTGCATTAAAGAAGTAAACAAATATCGATAATGTTGAAAAAAAATATCAATAAAAAGGTAATGATAAAAAAAAAGATGAAAAAATAATGAAAAAAAAAAATTGAACACAATTTCGGCTAAATTTCAATAAGTTCAACAATACTTTGAATTCTGTGTTTTATCTTCTCCCTCCATTCGCTGTCCTCCACATCGAAACCAAGCTATAATTATATAATCATCCTTATTAGAGTTTATTAAAGCGATGGGTTTGCGGGGAAACACACTCTTCCTAGATGTTATTCTATTTCGTTTTTTTTTTTTTTTTAATTTATCTATTTATTTATTTTTGCTATGGCATGCGTTTTGCTTTTCGAATTTCCCCATCCCCAGCTTCTGTCTGTTCTTATTTCACCCAAACTTTGTTTCGGAGTTGGTCGTCTTTCGATTGCAATGCCGCAGCAGTAGAATATGAGAAGAGTGGTTCTGTAATATCTTCCAGCAATTTATTGCCGAGAATCACAGGAACAAAGAAAACATTGGCTTAGGAGAAATATCGTTAGTCAAGACAAACCAAATATTATTCGCAAAATCAAACCCCAAATAATTAAATATGCTTTTTGACGAACACACACACACACACACACACACACACACACACACACACACACACACACACACACACACACACAAAAAAAACATATCTAATAACACTTTTCTAAAAATAATGTGGTTCTACAGAGGGATGCTGAGAATACAGTGGACTAAACATGTGAACAACGACGAAAGTTTAGAGAAAATGGAAACAAAAAGAATATTTATACTTAACATCAAAAAGAGAGTTGAATTTTTTAGAGTATATAATGAGGAAAGAGGGCTTGGGAAATTCGATACTCACAAGACAGAGAGACAGATGAAAACAAAGCATAACTTACCTATCAAGCTTGAGAAAATGGATGGATGAGCAGTATTTAGGAGGAATTAGAAAGACAAAATATATTAAGGTTACAAAGAACAAGAAACTGTGGAGAGCAATCATCGCCAACGTCCTGAACGAAAATGGTACAAAGAAGAAGAAGAAGAACGTTTGTGCTAATTACTTATCAGTGACAACCCATTTTGCTAATTTTCAATGAATGATATACACAATAAATACTGCTAATAATAATAATAATAATAATAATAATAATAATAGTCATAATAATGTTCTTTCGTATTAACATAACAGTCTCTGAATATTGTAATGTATATTTGAAAATCTTGAAAAAAACTACCAAAATACAAGGAACAATGAAGTTGAAATCTCAAAAATGTGGTACAGGAGGACATCAATATTTCCAGTTGTAGTTGGAGCCCTCGGATTGATTGGAAAATGTTCTGATAGACTCACTGAAGGTGTTTCTAGTAGTTCATTCCTTAAAGAAATACAAAGATTGCACTTAAAAATTCAGTTCACACTTTACGAAGAGCTTTATGTAAATTGCGTGTGAGCTTAGATTTATTTTTTTTATTATTTACAAAAATGATCAGTGGAAAATATTATGAAGCCGTTTCTGACCCCAGTTCTCTGGTTGGGACACGGAACGAAATTTGTATACAACAGAAGTCGGAAAAAAAAAATAATAAAGAGTTGGGCAATATTTACATTGAACAATGTGCAAACATTATGGAAAATCTGTAAACAAACACTGGTATGAACATCACCCAGCACCGGTTACAGAAATAGAAGATGTCACCATTCTATGGGATTGCACCATCTACACAGACAGAAAAATTGAAGCAAACAGGCCAGACATTATTGTTAAAAACCAGAAGGAGAAAACTTGTCTATTAATTGATATGGCTTGCCCAGCGGATTGTAACATAGCAATCAAGGAATTTGAAAAACTGTCAAAATATAAAGACCTGGAAATTGAAATAGAAATAATGTAGAAATTGAAAACAAGAGTTGTGCCAGTGATAGTAGGTGCACTTGGAATGATAAAAAATGGAACAAAACAACACATTGAAAGAATCCCTGGAAACCCCAGCTTAAGAGATATACAAAAAATTGTCTTATTAAGTACAGCCCACACACTAAGGAAAACTTTATCAATGTAATGCTAGGGATGATAGGGAAGATAGAAAAACATGAAATGGAGCAATAACAACACGCCACTACCTGCCTTAGGTCTCCCCGCAGACTTGGTTGATAGTGAGACCAAAGCAGATATCGAAATATGATGAAAAATGACATAATAATAATAATAATAATAATAATAATAATAATAATAATAATAATAAATCTCATGATCTCTCGCGGTCGTAGGGTCATTGTGCAGGTGAACAACTATGTCTCGGGTGTGTGCCAATGTCTGAGTTTCGTGCGACTGATCTTATTCTGCAGAAGTTGTTATCATGTTAGGACGACAGTTGGCTCTTATAACATGTCCACACTATTTCAATCTTCTTCTCTTGACGGTGAATAGAAGATCTTCTAGCGGGCCTGTTTCTTGTATGATCATGACACGCACTGCGTCATTTCTGATGCGGTATACATGGAAGTACGTTGTGCTGTAATGGATATCGGCTCGGAACGAGAACTCGGAGAGCCGAGTTCGAATACCACTTGAAATTCGTTACTTACGCGCAAATACACCAGGGAAAGGAATTAATACGTCTCTTCTCCCTCCAGCAGGGCAGACTCAATTCTATAGCCTTGACTGTAACCAGTCTACGGCAAAAAGTAATGGCAACTTATTGCAGAAAAATCTTCTGTCCAGTCATTTATGTGTTTTTCGATACATGATCACCCGAGCGTGTATCACGTATGACGATTAATTGACAATATATTTTCAAAGATTTTAATATCATTACGTCTTTTTGAAGATCGTTGAAATTTGGTTCTACAGATCGATGCCGTCGATATAATAGATCGAACATGTGAGTTGTGATGAGGTTTTTCGAAGGATGGAATTGAAAAGAAAATTTATACTGAGCATCAGGAAAAGACAGCTTAAGTTCCTGGGACATGTGACGAGGAAGGAAGGCTTGAAGAATCTGATACACACAAATAAGATAAAGGGAAAGAGAGACAGAGGAAAGCAGCGGATAACATATTTGACGGGCCTGGGCAGGTGGATAGCAGAGCGGAGTTTGGGTGGGTAACAATAGAAAGCGTGCTAAGAGCCATCAGGGATAAGGAGACGTGGAAGGCCATGATCGCATACGAAATGGCACATAGAAGAAGAATATTATTTTCAAAGATTGTAATATAGGTACCTCCATAATATCACTAAAAAATAGCAATTATATAGTTTTCTTTCTTTAATACTGATCACACAATATACAGCCTAAGAACCATTAAATGATTGTGAAAAGAAACTATAAGACCTCCTAGCTGAGGTAGCTGAAGAGAGTGACAGGAAAGGACTACAAATAAATTGCAAGAAAACCTACTGCATGGTCATCACCAAAGAGGGCAGCCCAAAATTCCAAATACAGGTGGGGGATACTAAAATCAAGCAGGTACAGAAATTTAAATACCTGGGAAGTGTTCTAACAGAAGACAGAATGTGCGACACAGAGATCCGAAGGCGAATTGGCATGGCGAAAGAAGCATTTCAGAAGTTGAGTCAAGTATTAAGAAACAGGACAATTTCGCTAGAAACAAAGAAGAAAGTACTGGATTGCTATGTGATGTCAGTTCTTCAATATGGCAGTGAATGCTAGACAATATCATCAAAGATAAAGGAAAAACAACTGAAATGTGGTTCTACAGAAGGATGCTGCGAATATCATAGATCGTGCATGATGAAGTTTTGGAAAGAATGGAAATGAAAAGGAAATTAATACTAAGCATCAGGAAAAAACAGCTAAAGTTCCTGGGACATGCAATGAAGGAATGACTTGGAGAACCTGATATTAACAGGCCAGATAGAGGAAAGGAGAGACAGGGAAAAGCAACGGATAACATATTTGAAGGGCCTGAGCAGGTGGATGACAGAACGAGGGTTGCGTGGTGTAACAGAAGAAAGCGTGCTAAGAGCCACCAGGGATAGGGAGATGTGGAAAGCTATGATTGCTTACGTCCTGAAAGGACAGGGCACATAAAAGGAAGAAGATAAGATATAAACGTGAAATAGAGAGACTATTTTTTGTGAAATAGTCTACCCACTATTTAGAATACAGAGGAAATGAGCTTGATTCGACTCTGTTAATGTAGCATGGCGTATCTTAATTGTAAATGTCTAAACTTGTATAAGCAAATCATTTGAGCGTTTGCCAAATCTAGTGACGTTGCTTCAGTGGCCCAAATATTGCAGAGTGGATAAGAAGTTTCTTCCCTACAACAACCAACAACAACAAAAAAAGACTACGTAAACAATTTTGAACCTCATCAAGGCTGAAAAAAACTCCCACCCAGATAGGAAAACAATCCTCTATTTTTAATCTAATCTGATAGTTGTAATTGCTTGACTACGTATTGAAAACTTCCCTCGACAAATACAATATCTAGGTTTTACTATATCACCAAAACTCTCAAGTCAAAACCATGCAAAAATGACAGATATTGACCTAGCTATCACTGCAGACACCATTACAGTTTTCTTATATAGAAAAATCTGCTAATGATGTTGGACTCCACATCAATGCCACTAAATCTGAATTCATAATCTTCGACCAGCATAGCTCGATACAAACTGTCTCAGGAAAACCAATAAAATCTGTCGAATCTTTTGCATACCTCAGAAGCGAGATACATTCGACTGAATAGGATGTGAAAATTCCCATTGCTAAAGCCTGTGTCGCTTTGAATAAAATGGATACGATTTAGAAATCTGATCTACCAGACACACAAATGAAGATTTTGTTCGATCAGCTCTAGAAGTGTTGTTAATATACAGGGTGTAAACGATAAATTGGCAGTTTGAGATCTCAGACTTTAAACCTTGATAAAGAAGGGACATTTAAAGACATTTAAGATTTGCGTATGTTTATTTAACTGTCAAAATATAAAGAAACAAACATTTTATTCTATGCGTCCACCTTCTGCGTTCACAACTTGCTGAATGCGAGCCCTAAAAGCACGACAGGCCTTGACTCTTTCTTGATATTGCGGAATGCTCGCCTTACGGAGGTCTTCAGTGAGGCCACACTGTTATGGAGGCGAGCATTAGAGACTTTCTCAACATCGCCCCATAACCAATAGTCGCAGGGGTTCAAATCTGGCGAACTAGAGGGCCAGATATTTGAGGGCACAAAAAACGGCAACTCTCTTCTTCAAGAAGGTCTGCACTGTTTTTGACCCATGAGCAGGTGCAGAGTCCAGGATGAATATCATTTTGTTGGGATCATCGTTCTTCTTAATCCAGAGTAATTGAACTTCCTCCAGAATCTTCAGATATTCCGCCATATTGATCTTCAGGCCAACTTCAATGAAGTGACGTGGCATGACTTTCCCATCGCTGGTAATAGCTCCAAACACCATGACAGAGACAGGGTGTTTACTCTGCATGACTGGAGGAACACAAGAAGGGTCAATGGCGATAACTCTTGAGTTTCTGCAGTTGGCGACTTCGTCTACCACGAACTTTTTCTCTCCACAAAAATGCGAACGGTACCACCATGGTGTTTCGGGTGATTGAGTAGCAAGTGGCTTCTCTCTTTACGAATGGTCTTAGATTTCGCGGTAAGAATGTTACGACATCGTCTGCAATATGACTTCATCCCAAGATCTTTCCGTACTGCATTAGAAATGGTCATTTTGGCTACATTCCGCTTTTTCGCCTGGTCAACCATTGACTGTGATGGATTTGCTGCAATGGATCATTTCAAACCTTTTGGTGGGGATTTTATCACTTCACGGGCTGTCTTTGCATGTCTTTACCTTCCCTTAAGTTTACTACAATACGATAAACAGTCCTAGGAGCATAGCCAGTGTCTCTGATAATGTCAGACGTCTTATGCCCGGCGCGGAACAATTCAGCAATAACCATTCTATAGTTAAATTCTACACTGGCACTCATTTTGTTAGTATTTTTAGGTGGCTAATCTGGACTTCAGACTCTAAAGACTACAGAAACTAACATTTCAGACTGATAATGCCGCTTTAAAAAACCTAAATTGCGGATTGAAATTACTGCCGATTTATCGTTTACACCCTGTATAGTGCCACTTTTTGGACATTAATTAAAATCGATGGAACCTTATACTCAGATACTGACTACTATATTTAACATTTCTTGGAAATGACATCCAACTTCATCCCAGCATGGATACATCCTTGAAATTTCTACAATTTTACATGAATGCAAAATGCATGTGGACTCCCGTTGTAAGATTGCTGGAGATCTACACACCAAAATAATGAATTAGGGGTCCACAATGATATTTTAGTGGTCTACATAATTCTACTTTTGAACGGTTGCTATTACTAAGAATAGAAGTTCGACAATAATTTACGCCATATTAAAATAATAAAAGTAGAAATATTCCCTTAACTTTTTTAAAACACCCTAATCAATTCGAAGAAAAAAACTTGACAATTAAAAGTGTTGTAAATTTAAGGTTGACAACAATACCTTCTCAACAATAAAGACTCAGATCTGGTTGAATGATCTTTTTTATAATTAGGATTTCTTTTTACTTATTTATTCTGACTAACATTCACTATCTTCTTCACAGATAGGTTTTATTTTCTTTATATTCCTTTTTAGACATGGCTACTCACCTATAGGTCAGTGACATCAACAAACAGAAGAGTCCATGTACATCCCGGTTGTGAACTTCTGGTCTAATGGCAATTGGTTCAACAAAAACAAAAATGATGTCGAAAATGGGCCCATGGTTAAAAACATTTGAGATCCTCTGCATTACACCATTTGCTATTCAATTTATAAACAAAGATATTGAAATTAAATATTACTGCATTCAAATTAAATAACAGTGCATTCAAATTAAAAAAGCAAGATATTTAATCTTAAAAATTAACGCATTCAATTTAAAGAATCAATTTACAATTCACTAATTTTAATTTAAATATGAAATTATTACGATAGTAATTTCATATTTGCCTTTCTTGGTGTTCATCTGAAGTTCTCTTTTCTTTGGCAATTGCGAATTTAATTCAGACAATGAATTTGTTGCCATTTTTACCAATAACAATAAATATTGCAGTGTATTAAATTAAACGGTTTATAATTTAAATGCAGTCATGTTTAATTTGAATGCCTTAGTTATTAAATTGAATAAATTGTTTTTTTTTATTTTTAATGCAGCAGAATTTAAGTTGAATTTTATTAGTTGATTGCAGAATTTTAACTTTTGATTATAGATATCGATGGTTAATTTATATTTCTAGATATCTTTTGATTATATTTGGATAAAATGCACCCCCAGCTTCTTTGCCTATTTTATTTAAATCAAAAGTTAAAATCCTAGGACCAAAAGTTACTTACAAAAGATATCTAGAAAAAGAATCAAATATTAAAATATCGATAATTAAATGTTTTGGAATACTTGCTCCAAACTCCTCATCATTTTGTATCCAAAGAATTTCTGTTGTCACTTTCTTATCGTAAGTATACGTTTCCTAATATTTATTATTCATTGATCTCATTCCTTACTCATATGTTCCGTTCATGGTTTTACCATTTTTTATTTTTAAAACCACATCTCTCTAGATTGCAATCACTTCAAAATCCGTAAGGACAACAATTATTTGATCCCAGATTAAAGATCAATATTAAATAGAAGCTTGGTTTCGTTTTCTTTGTTTCTCACGAATTTTTCTCAATTTAGTTTTCATATTTAATGACACATGGTGTAGATCATCGACAATAAATTCATGTCCACGTTCTTATAACGTTTTAGCTTCTTTTTAATCTTCTATTATCATAATGTGAGATATTTAGCAGCAAAAAAGCTAAAAACATAATTAAACAAAATAAATTAATGAAATCGATAAGATGAAATCATATATTAAAAAAATAACTTCATTTAAAAATTTCAATATCCCCAGTTTTTCAAGTGCATATGTAAAAACATCAACGTAAACCTAACATTCGTTCGATGAATTGCTGTGTACGAAACACTTCACACGAAAACTCTACCCACATCAATTGAATAGGTGAAGAGGCTCATCCCTTGTTTCCTTGTTTCCTGGTTTTCGGTTTTATCTTTTCTAATCTTCTTCTCACTTCGTTTTTTTTCTTTTTCAATTGGAGTAGATAGACTAAACTATCGCCCGGTTCACACTCCACCCACATCTATTGAACAGGTGAAGAGGCTCATCCCTTGTTTCTTTTTTAGGATGCGGTTTCCGGTAATCTCTTTTCTAATCTTCTCACTCTTATGTAGCCCCCTGTACATCAGTGGCGTTACCGCCTTGCTTGGGGTGATATGATTAAAAAAATGTCACAAAAACGGGTCGTGATATATAAAAATTACAAATAATTTTCATGTATATATGTGTGTGTGTGTATAAATACATATTAATTATATGTATATATATAAATATATGATAATTATATATATATATAAACTTGTCGTTATACTCGTTTCGAAAAACTCTCCGAGTACAAACGCGGAAGGAAAAATGGTAATAAAAAAAGAAAGAGTTAAGCACTTGAACATCAGTCAAAGTACGTAGCCCAAAGAAAAAAATCCGAGACGAGTCACCTAAAACAAAAAGCGCTCAATACACAAGTAGAGCAAACAAGTAACTAATCTAAAGAGCCAACGAACCTACCAAGGTTTCACCTAACCGGATTTTCACATATATATATATATATATATATATATATATATATATATATATAACTTTAATATATATATATATAAATTATATATAATTTTCATATATATGTATATACATTATATATAATTTTCATATATATATATATATATATATATATAGAAAATTATATATAATGTATATACATATATATGAAAATTATATATAATTTATATATATATATTTATATATATAAATTATATATATTTTTCATATATATATATATATATATATATATATATATATATAGTCAAAATAGTGTCCAGTCTCTGAGAAATCATGTTAATATTTGCCTGACCGATTATTAATTTTCTTCATTCATTGATGAAAAACATTTCCTGGAAAGTGGATTAGACGACGTGGGCCAATTGAGTAGCCGTCAAGCTTCCCAGTGTTCATACGTCTAGACTTCTTTCTTTTGGGCCTCATGAAAGACCTTGTTTAATTGAGGGATAACATCTCTGTAGAGTTTTAGGAAATTGATATTGAACTCTGTGAATATCTGTGCTCCTCTTAGCCTGCCCCGTTGCAACTGTTCATTGATTAACAGTGAATACTCTTTGAATGTTGCAAGTAAAACAGCTTGATACAATTCCTTAATAACTTTCTCCCCACAAAAATGGTTAGATAAACACATTTTTTTTTTTAATCATATCACTCCGAGCAAGGCGGTAACGCCACTGATGTGCAGGGGGCTACGCAAGAGTGAAAAGATTTGGAAAAGAGAAAGCCGGAAACCACATCCTAAACAGGGAACAAGGGATGAGCCTCTACACCTGTACAATAGACGTGGGTGGAGTGTGAACCGGGTGATAGTTTAGTCTACTCCAATTGAAAAAATAAAAAAATAAAAAAATAAAAAAAAATAAGAAAAAGAAAAGTGAAAAGATTGGAAAAGAGAAAGTCGAAAACCACATCCTAAACAGGGAACAAGGGATGAGCCTCTACACCAGTACAATAGATGTGGGTGAAGTGTGAACCGGGTGATAGTTTAGTCTACTCCAATTGAAAAAATAAAAAAATAAAAAAATAAAAAAAAATAAGAAAAAGAAAAGTGAAAAGATTGGAAAAGAGAAAGTCGAAAACCACATCCTAAACAGGGAACAAGGGATGAGCCTCTACACCAGTACAATAGATGTGGGTGAAGTGTGAACCGGGTGATAGTTTAGTCTACTCCAATTGAAAAAATAAAAAAATATAAAAATAAAAAAAAATAAGAAAAAGAAAAGTGAAAAGATTGGAAAAGAGAAAGTCGAAAACCACATCCTAAACAGGGAACAAGGGATGAGCCTCTACACCAGTACAATAGACGTGGGTGGAATGTGAACCGGGTGATAGTTCAGTCTATCTAATCTAATTGAAAAAAAAAAAGAAAAAGTAGGGGCGTTGAGTTAACTAAGTTTTAACTTAATTAAAGTCCAGTAAATCAATTTGTTTGATAAAAATACAAGACAAAAAAACGCACTCGTTCAAATAACTATGAAACTTTTAAAATTAGCCACAACAAAAAATTAAAATAAAATCAAAGCAAAATCATGACTTCCAAAAAAACACGTGCTTAAACCAGTTGATAGAAGAATTATTTTCTCTTTTTGGATACTACGTGCTGTATATGCGGGGGGGGGGAGTCAAACATTTACATTGATTTCTAACTTATTGTAAATTGTAATGTAAAGGACAATCAACTTAAGCAATAAAACTATAAATCGAGATCGACTTTTGACACACCGCGTATATATAAATATATTCGACTTAAAAAGAATTATGTATTTACGTTCAACAGTTCTTGAAAATTTTGAGAGGATAACATTTGTAAGAAAGATTAAAGAAATGCTATTAAATGTGATTAATTTCAAGGTATTGTTTTATCTTTTTTGTAATTTGAAAGGACAATAATCGCGTAATTACCCTACAAAATTGCATCATCTGATTTCGTATTTGGTTTGAAATATTAATAAATGCTTTTAATTATTGAACTTGGATTTCACCCGAAGGTACTTTTAGATTAGAAGTATTTAAGGATAGAAATATTAAGGTTAAAAGTTAATGAAAATAAAAAGCTGATATGAATGGAAAAATGATTGAATATACGAGTGTTTTTAATAACATTTTTATACTTTTTTGGAACATATATATATATATATATATATATATATATATATATATATATATATTGTAAGAAAGTTGTAGAACACGTAGGTTTTAACCCATTGTTCATGCGTTTACTTTTATAAAGAGTGCTCGAAACAACGTAGAGCTTTATATTGTAATGGTTCTTCTTCTTCTTCTTCTATGTGCCCTGTCCCTTCAGGACGTAGGCGATCATGGCTCTCCACGTCTCCCTATCCCTTGTGGCTTTCAGTATGTTTGCTCCTGTTGCTCCTGGCAACCCCCGTTCCGTCATCCACCTGATCAGGCCCTGCAAATATGTTATCCGCTGCCTTCCTCTGTCTCTCCTTCCTTCTATCTGACCAGTCAGTATCAGGTTCACCAGGCTCTCCTTCCTCATTGCATGTCCCAGGAACTTCAGTTGTCTCTTCCTGATGCTCAGCATCAATTTCCTTTTTGTTGCCATTCTTCCTAACACCTCGTCGTTGCTTGTATGCTCAGTCCACGATATCCGTAGCATCCTTCTGTAGAACCACATTTCGGTCGCTTCCAGTTTTGTCCTCATTTTCGATGATATTGTTCAGCATTCACTGCCGTAATGGTTTATAAAAGCATGAAAAATACATAGTGAAAACGATTTATGTTTGGTAATATCTGTAAGTGAATGTGGTGGGAGTGTAGTACGATTTAGCCGGCAGTTTGTAGCCATAGAGATACAGCTTTGGGTTAGGAGAGGGATGCGAGTTAGCTTAGTTTTGGACAGGTCACTTTTTAGTTTTGTCTAGGTGATTCTTATATTGGGATGTAAGTTTTTTTTTTAAGACAGGGTAGACACTTTTTATTTTACTACTATCTATGAGTGCATGGAATAGAATTACTATTAATGTTGTGTGAGTTTATTTTCTATTATCTATACGATATTCGTTTTTTTTATTTTGAGGATTAAACATGGGTATTAATAATTAATAAATCGTTTTCCCTATTTATTTTTAATTTCAACTTATCACCAGATGAGGGGCACACGTAGCTCCGAAACGCGAATATTTTTGTGTAGTGATACTATGCTTTTATAAACCATTGTAACACTCATTACAATATATATATATATATATATATATATATATATATATATATATAGTGGCCATAATTTTAGGAACGGAAACAACAAAGATATAATTATGTGCATTACTTAGAAAGTAATGCATGATTATCAATGAAATTTTTACCGAATAAAGATTAGGGTGAAATGCATAAATATTATACAAAGTTACAAAAATTTACATAATAGTTTTTTTTTAAATAAAGATTAAATGGAACGAAGGAAATAATCTACTGGACTTTAGTTAATAGATATTACGAGTTTATGTCAAACATTCCAGATATATTTTTACGTAGATGCAATATGGTCTAATGAATAGCGTCTCAGAAATAGAAATCAGAGAGCCGGACTTGACTTGAATTGTAGAGTTACTTTACCTTATCTTACACGTAAATACTCTTCTCTCCTCAGCTATAGGTTAAATAGTAGGACTTGGGAAAATCATTGTTTTCTTCAAATAATTGCAATTAAATGTCCACTAGAAAATTTAAATAAATATAATTAAATAAATTACAACCCCAAATATGTTTTGGTTTTAAATAACCAACATTGGTTTGATAAATCACAAAACTTAAATCAAGCAGGCAATCTTAAATCTATCTAGGAATCAGGAAAATCATGATAAAAATCAATCTCTTCAGTGTGGAAGTTTGGTATCCAGGTTCGATTCCTGTCGCAAGATAACTATTTTTCAAACGATTTCTGAAACGGTTAAGACCAGTGGAAATTATAATGTACTGTTTAACTATATACATAAAATATACAGACTTTTCATTCAAATATGAGTATTCATTAATAATAATAATAATAATAATAATAATGTTAAAAAAGTAAACAATTCAAATCTGTCAGATAATGCCAGATTCGTGGATTTCCGTTAAATTCCGTATGTTGTCTTCGGTTGAGTTTGTTTACATTCAGAAACAATCTGAGCAGATATTAATCTTTCGATGAAAATAAGGAGAATACCTGTATAAAGGTGAAACCGAACTTCGGCTTCCATGAAATCTTCTGTGGGTCGATTGGTAAAGACACTTCTAATCTAAAAACTGCATCCCTACGGTGTGGGAGTTTTCAGGTTCGATTCCTGCCGGAATATAAATATTTCTCTATCGATTAAGTCCAGTGGAAATTATAATGTATTTGTAACCATTGTTGCCAGCAATAGCTATAGAACACAATTGTTCCTGTTATTCAATCAATATCTGGAGGGGAAAATAGATGGACTAATCAGTCAGTCAGTTAAGAGCCATACATGAAACACGCTTGTGGGATCATGTCTCGAAAGAGACATGACTGACTGGGCAGAAGATTATCCCGCAGTAGGCTGCCATTGCTTTCTGCGGTAGACTGGTTGCCGACCAAGGCTATAGAACCAAATCTGTTCTGTTATTTAACCCATAACTGGAAGGAAGAGACGGATCAATACCTTTCCCTAGGGTATTTGCGCGTAAGTGAACGCAATGAATTCAACTGGAATTCGAACTCGGCTCCCCGATTTCTCGTTCCGAGCCGATATCCAACCTTTCCCAAATATATTTGTGCGTAAATGAATGCATCGAATTCAACAAGGAATTCGAACTCTACATTCCGATTTCTTATTCCGAGCCGATATCTATTACACCACAACAGGGTAACCCCAATTGCAGGTGCCACTGGTGCTGTTCTAATAGAAGAAGGTTTTAGTGCTTTGGAGGAATTTGATAATATAGACAGCCTTAAGGCTGTTCCTCTAGACGGCACAAATACAGATACTGGATGTAATGCAGGCCTTGAACTGCTCTGTAGAAGTTCCATTGAAAATAACATACAATTCGTTCAGAGCTGGTTTTAAATATGTTGATGGTACAAGAAGAAGCCTAACTACTTTTACAGGCCCACTAGGTAAACTGTATGAATGGGACTACCATGATTTGCCACAAGTATAATTTATGAAAATCAGTGTCCCTCTTGGTAATATTGGCCAGAATTAATTAATCGATCTCCCAAAATGTCTCTACGATTTCTCGTTCCGAGCCGATATCCACTGCACCACAACGCACATCCATTCAGAACTGTTTTTAAATATGTTGATAATTCAACAAGAAGTCCAACTTCTTTTACACGCCCACGAAGTCAATTGTGTGAAAGATACTATCATTGCTTTGATACAT
The DNA here is from genome assembly GCA_037127315.1 of Ascarosepion bandense. Classification (NCBI taxonomy): domain Eukaryota; kingdom Metazoa; phylum Mollusca; class Cephalopoda; order Sepiida; family Sepiidae; genus Ascarosepion; species Ascarosepion bandense. The sequence goes on along the minus strand of JBBBDQ010001469.1, from coordinate 1,227,409 downwards.
GATTTTATGAGAATCGGTGGCCCTATTGATATTGGTACAAAATTAATGAAAGTTTTGAATCTGCAACCATAAAAAATTTTCAGAATATGAAATTCAAGAAACTCTTATGAATAACACAAAATTAAAGTTTCCTGATTTTCATTCACATTCTTAGCGTAGAAAGCATTAAGAAAAATAACTGAAGCTTCTCATATTTTTTTTTACAGATTTGAAGTAAGACAAATACATTATTGTAAAAACCTTTGTCATCAACTAAAATCTTCCTTTGTTTCTAAAAGTTCTCAAACTGAAAATTTTTATATGATTATATAATTGGATTTGAAATTTATTTTTCCAAAAAGCTAAGTCGTCGATTTACTGTTGAAATAGCACCAGTTTTTAATCAAATATTGCCAAAATTAAAGGCTTTTAAAATGCAATTTAAATGGCGACATTTAGTTGCATTTCATACAAAGGTGTTAGAGCTATTATGTATGACAAAAGAAAGAATAGAGAACCATCTGTATTAGGTATGACAAAAAAGAATAGAGGTGGTGGTCCACTATTCATTTTTTGTTATACATAAAAGTGATGGTCCTATGTTCTTTTTTTGTCAGACCTAATAATGATGGCCATAGACTTTTATTCCTTTTCATCATACTTAATAGAGATGGTCCTCTAGTCTGTTTTTTGTCATACCTAATAAAGATGGTCATCTATTCGTTTTATTTCCAATACCTAATAGTCTACTATTTTTTGTTGTTATATCTAGCAGTGGTGGTACTCTATTCTTTTTTGTCATACTTAATAGTGATAGCCCTCCATTATTTTTTGTCATATCAAATTGTAATAGTCCTCTATTATTTTTGCCATACCTAATACTGATGGTCCTCTATTCTTTTTTGTCATACCTAATAGTAATTCTCCTCCAGTTTGTTGTCATACATAATAGTGATAGACCTTTATTCGTTTTTTATCATACCTAATAGTGATGGTCCTCTAATTTTTTGCCATACCTAATAGTGATGTTTATCTATTTTTTTGTCATACCTAAAAGTGATGGCCCACTATTTTTTCATAATGGCCCACTATTCTTTTGTGACACACTTAATAGTGATAGCTCTCTATTTTTTGTTATATCTAATAAAGATGTTCCTTTATTCTTTTTCTGTCATAAATTACGATAAATTGTATTTACGAAACTGGTAGTTGAGGTGTTGAATCTATCGGTTAAATGACAAATTTTATTTACATTATATATATATATAGGTTGCAGATGTTCTTTAAGGTAAAAATACTATTAAGAATGACATACATTTCGTGTTGGTTAATTTTAATGATGATTGACTTTTCAAAATTACAAATAATTTTTTTTTAATCATGGTGAAAAAATCCCATCAGAAAATTCTGCAAAGATGATTTTGGAGAAAAAGTGCAGGAAGTATTATTAGAGTAGATAGACCAAACTATCGCCCGGTTCACACTCCACCCACGTCTATTGAACAGGTGTAGGGGCTCATCCCTTGTTCCCTGTTTAGGATGTGGTTTCCGGCTTTCTCTTTTCCAATCTTTTCACTCTTATGTAGCCGTCTGCACATCAGTGGCGTTACCGCCTTGCTCGGGGTGATATGATTAAAAAAAAATCCTAATAGTGATTGTCTTCTATTCTTTTTTGTCATACCTAATAGTGATGATACTCGATTTTTTTCTTATCTAATAGTGATGGCCCTGTATTTTTTGTTATATCTAATAGTGATGGTCCTGTATTCCATTTTGCCATACTTAACAGTGATGGCTCTCTATTTTTTGTTATATCTAATAGAGATGTTCCTGTATTCTTTTTCTGTCATACCTAATAGTGATAGTCCTCTAACATTTTTGTCATAACTAATAGTGATGGTCCTCTAATCATTTTTGTCATACCTAATAGTGATGATCGTCCATTCTCTATTGTCATCCCTAATAGTGATAGTCCTCGATTTTTTGTCATACCTAATAGTGATAGTTCTCTAATTATTTTTGTCATACTTAATAATGATGGGACCTTTTTACTTTTTGTCATACCTAATAGTGACGGATCATTATTTTTTTTTGTCATACTTAATAGTGATGACCCTCTATGTTTTTGGTGATATCTAATAGTGATTTTCTTCTAATTTTTGTCATATCTAATAATGATAGTCCTATATTCTTTTTTTTCATACCTAATAGTGTATGACTTTTTTCTTTTCTTTTTTTTCATATCTAATTCTGATGGTCCTCTCTCTTTCCTGTCCTATCTAATAGTGAAGGTCTTCTTTCCCTTTTTTCGCATACCTTATATTGCATGGTTCTTGTTTTTTTTTTTTTTTTGTCATACCTAAATGACGAGTGTCCTATATAACCAAAAGAAGCCTAACTATACTACCAGCGTTTTCCTCCTGACGACATTACCTGCGTTGTTTTAAGCAAGGTTAACATATTGACATCTGGATTAAGGAGGCACGTGGGACACAGGAGAGTTGTAGGGCATGCAGATCCACTCAACTGGATCAATGATACAGAGTTTATCTGTCATATGTGCTTGATACCTACGAAAATGTATGCTGGTCTCAAGCGTCTTGTCTGGGGCCATGAAACGAGACGGAAACCATTACAACTGATGCAAAGTGTGAGAAGGCGGCTCCCATCTGATTAACATGCGACAATCACCACGCACACAGCACACACACACACACACACACACACACACACACACACACACACACACACACACACACACACACATATATGTACATATGAATAAACAAGAGAGACATTATGAAGCCAATTTAGCATTTATTATACGGCACATGTTAATACATACAGAGGCGACGATGTCATAAGTTAATCAAACATTTTAAATTTGAGAACCTTGCCATGATACAGTCCCTCAGAGGACGAAACGCGTTGGCCTAGCACAATTTTCCTTCTTGTCTCTTTTTTATTTATTTTGTCTTTTCTACAAATACACTCTATCTGAGAATATTTACATATCTCTATCTATCTTCCTTTATATATATATATATATATATATATATATATATATATATATATATATAAGAAAGAATATTAATAAAAGGTTTTGAATTTAAAAATGTACTTTTTTTGGACAGTATTTGTTTATTTTTATTATTGTATTTTATATTTCAGACCGCCTTCGGTCCTTCATCAGAAACGAGTGATTTTTAAATTTGAATTAGAAACGTATTTCACGATAGCGTCCGAATATTTTTTTTGTGTTTACATCACGTGGTGTGTTTGTTCACAACATGCGGCACGTCCGTAGAGAAAGTCTGTTTGTTTTAGATAAAAATTTATTGGAATATCTGAAAAAAAAATTTTAGCTATTGAAATATTTGTATATATATATATATATATATATATATATATATGTGTGTGTGTGTCTGTGTGTGTGTGTGTGTGTGTGTGGTTAAAAACGACCAACAAAGGATATTTTATTAATTTTTGAATTAATTTTTGCAGTATTCTTACATGTTTCCTTGTTGCTGGAGACAAGGAGTATAAACATGTTTCCTTGTTGCTGGAGACAAGGAGTGTAAACATGTTTAGTCATTTTCGAATTTCCAAGCGCTTTCAACCACTATTTCTTTCTTATGTGGATATTTTATCCTCATGATTTAACTGTAACGTAATTTATTTTACTTTTTTTAAAAAAGCGTTCTTAAAAGCTAACACAAGACGCACATAAGTGGAGATCGCGTGAGGGTCTGAATATTAAAAAAACTTACAAAACACTATTTCCACAGTTAAATAATATAAGGTTGATGGTAAAAGATTGCTTAGAGTCTTATAGCGAGGTGTCTTTGACATTATGATTTAAATAGTCGCCCGGTTCACACTCCACCCACGTCTATTGAACAGGTGAAGAGGCTTATCCCTTGTTTCCTGTTCAGGTTGTGGTTTCCGGTTTTTCTCTTCTCCAATCTGTTCACTCTTTTTTTAAAATTTTTTTTTCAATTGGAGCAGATAGTCTAAACTATCGCCTGGTTCACACTCCACCCACGTCTATTGAACAGGTGAAGAGGCTCATCCCTTGTTTCCTGTTTAGGATATGGTTTCCGGTTTCTCTTACAATCTTTTCACTCTTACGTAGCCCCATGCGCATCAGTGGCGTTTTTGCCTTGCTTGGGATGATATGATTAAAAAAAAAAAAGAAAAAGTATTTTAAGCAAAATCTTTTTCAAAGTTTCTTGTAAATTATGGGTTAATAATTTTTTTTTTATACCCAATTTATTCAACTTATACCTGAAAGAAGAAAAGAGGAATGTACACTTTTTCCAGGAGAGGGGTATTTGTGCGTAAGTGAGTGCAACGAATTTTACGGGAATTCGATTTCTGCTTCCTGAGTTCTCATTACGTACAGATATATATATATATATATATATATATATATATATATATATATATATAAGTATGTGTGTGTATGCATGCATATATGAAATGATTTGTTTGAACATTATTTTTGATCGATACTCGTATTTAAGTAGATATTCTGGTTATAATCAAATAGTATATATATTTATTTCTACCGGCCTGATTATTTACAATAAATTTTTGTTACGAAAATGTGTGTCATTCGGCAGGATTCGAACCTGCTACCCCAATCCACATAGGGGAAGCCACCAATTGATCTGGTGCATCTTAGACCTCTCGACCACGAATGAAAAACAGTCTAAACAAAGTTGAATCAAGCCTATATAACACAATTTTCGATTCATGCAGATTCGAATCCTGTCGAATGACAAATATTTTCGTAAAAAAAAATTATCGTAAATAATCAGGCCGGTAGAAATGAATATATATACTGTTTGATTGTAAACAGAATATCTATTTAAATACGAGTATCGATCAAAAATAATGTTGAAACAAATAATTTCAAATTGTCGGTTGTTTATAATCAATTTCGGTAATCTTCGTTAATTTCACTAACATGTTTACATTTGTTGACATTACGATACTTTTCAGAACAGATATGGTTGTTGCGATGAATCGAAAATTGTGTTATATAGGCTTCATTAAGACCTCGTTTAGACTGAAGGTCATTCGTGGTCGAACGGTCTGAGACGTTGCCAGATTAAATGGTAGTTTCCTCTATGTGGATAATGGTCGCAGGTTCGAATCCTGCCGAATCACGCATATCTTCCTAATAAAAATTTATCGTAAATTATCAGGTAGTAGATATGAATATATAATACTGCTTAATTAAAAAGAGAATATCTACTTAAATACGTGTGTCGATCAAAAATAATGTTCAAACTAATAATTTCAAATTTTCGGTTTGTTTATAGTTAATTTCAGTCCTATGTATATATGTTCACAAGCGCATATATATGTTTGGTGTTTTTGAAACTCCTTTTTTAGGCTGTCTTAATGAAGTCACTTTCTTCTGAATTGTTTTAATTGCTTCATTGTGTGTCCCTTTTAAACGATTATTTCATGATTTAAAATGAAATTCTTCATGATTTATTTCCAGATTTATACGTTCACTTTAAACCCATTTTCTTTTCTTTATTATTACTCCTGATTTTAATAACACGTCAAGACATTTCTTTACTTGTTCTTATATGTATTTAACTTTACTTAATAATGTAGAAAGTAAATTGAACTAGAAAACAACAACTGTAAGATTGTGTCATGCCAATCTCCAAAGTGAGACATTTCGAGATCACATATAACTTGAATAGAAAATAATGATATAATCAATATGTTGACGTTTTACAGTCAGTCAGTTAAGTGCCATGCCTGATACACGCTTTGGGCGATCATGTCTCGGAAGAGACATGACTAACTGGGCAAAATATTAGGTCGCTACTGCTTTCTGCGGTAGACTGGTTGTCAGCCAAGGCTATGGAACCCAATCTGTCCTATTATTTAACACATAACTGGATGAAAGAGACAGATTAATACCTTTCCCAAGGTTATTTGTGCGTAAGTGAACGCAAGGAATTCAACTGGAATTCGAACTCGGCTCTCCAATTTGTCGTTCCGAGTCGATATTCAACTGGAATTCGAATTCCTTTCATTCACTTACGCACAAACAGTACTTTTTCTAAATATTTTCACCCCAAGCAAGGAACTACTGCCACTGGTACGCAAGGGGCTACATAAGAGAAAAGCGAATAGAACGAAGAACAGGTTACGGTGATGGGGTCAGAGATTTGGTAAGAGACTTCCGGTGCATTCTGTCCCACCTCGAGGGTTGGTTTTTTGGCCTCTGTTTGTTAAAAGAAAATCAAGTCTTTGCCAGCTGCTTATCGTACTCAGTGACACCTCTTGGCGTCGTCCAGTGCAAAATACACTTCTTGGCAAAATTCCAAACCGACCCAACGAATAAGATAGATTCTGGAGTGAAAAATTGCCCAGCACAACACAGTGAATTAAATTTTTAGGAGCTGACCTAGCAATCGATTCAACAGATTTTTTCAACTTCATGTCAACCAGGAATGTTAATTAGAAAAGGTGCAAAGAGTCACTTTCTTGGAGGTTTGCGTCAGACATGCAGATGAAAGACATAAGGATGCATTTTAGAACGGAAAATCTGTAATGTGATCGATGCCGACTAGGCAGCTCGGCTGCAGTCACTCTCTCACCGGCGTGATGTGGCTTCCCTGTGCCTCTTCTACAAATACTTTCACGACTGCCCCCTAGGTATGAATTTGCGAGAGATACTAGATTAGCAACTAAGTCCTACTCTTTTACAGTGAAACCGCTAAAATGTAACCGCAATTTCTACTCTAACAGCTTCTTTTCTCGCACTTCCCGCCTCTGGAATTCCCTTCCATATACCTGCTTCCCCGACAGCTACAATCCCCAGGAATTTAAATGTTAGTTCAATAGACATCTATCACACTAAATCGCATCCATTCCTTCAAAGACTCTACCCATCGACCCAACCCCCATTCTCGATATCCTCATCCGTCTACCACCCTCCTTCCGACATTCCCTATAACTAACCACTCTTTCTCAGCACTTTCCCCTATGTAACCCCCAGAGCAATAGTGGCAAATGAATGCCTTGCTTGGGGTGAAAGATGGAAATATCGGTGTGAAGAGAGTTACGTGAAAATGGAGTAAAAAGGGAGAAGAACAATATACAGGGGGGGGGGGAAAGGATAAAAAAGGATGGGAGTCAAAGAGATAAGAGATCGAAATTGACGCTGCATTTAAACTTTTCAAGATTGTAGCTATCAAGAAAGCAGGTATACGGAAGAGAGTTCTACAAAGGAGAAGTGCGAGAAAAGAAACAACTATAGTAGAAAAGCCGGTTATATTTAACTATTTTAACATTAAAAGGGTGGGACCTTGTTGCCAGTCTAGTTGGTCGAATAAATTCGTGTAGAGGGAGCACTAAGCTCGTCGGAGCTGAAGCATTGAAAATATTTGGATAAGTGACAATGTGCGTTGTGGTACAGTGGATATCGGCTCGGAACGAGAAACCGGGGAGCCGAGCTCGAATTCCAGTTGAATCCATTGTATTCACTTACGCGCAAATGCCCTTGGGAAAGGTATTAATTCATCTCTTCCTTCCAGTTATGGGTTAAATAACAGGACAGATTGGGTTCTATAACCTTGGTCGGCAACCAGTCTACCGCAGAAAGCAATGGCAACATACTGCGGGATAATTTTCTGCCCAGTCAGTCATGTCTCTTTCGAGACATGATCGCCCAAGCGTGTATCACGTATGGCACTTAACTGACTGACTGACAGTAGAATACCTCATCTCGTCGTTGAAAAAGTGGCAGGAGTCGAGCTGCCGAATCGACACCAGTCGGCAATTCTACCTCTGAACTATGGCTGCTCGGTAGATGGTAGACTTTTAGCGCGTTATGTACAATGTAAACATACACTAGTAACTGAGAGTTTTCAAATTCATTATAAAGTATATATATGTATATATATATATATATAGGCCTATACTTCCGATTCACCATGAAATAAAGTGTCTGCCTTAATTTTCTTATATTTGTATTTATATGCATATATGTTTAGAGCTCTCTTAGAGAGTTATCCTACCACTGTATTTACAGGATACTCCTTTGGATTCTTCTAGACCCATACTGCATGCATATATATATATATATATATATATATATATATATACACTACCGGCCATAATTATTAAGACACCCCAGTGTTTAAAAAAATGATGTATTTCATACTAATTTTAGTATTTATTGCCAAGTGAATAATTGTAAATGAAAATAGAATGATTCTTTTGTTAATACTGCACAATAACATGTGCATCAAATGAATTTATAAATATCTAATAATTACCTATATTGCAGTTTCATCAATGAAAGAATGAAGAAAATTTAGAGTGATTCGGACGAGCTCATACTTGCTTCCTTGATTTGTAAAATTTTGCAAAGTAATAATAACAAAAGAACCATTTTATTTTAATTTAGAATTATCCACTTAAAAATAGTATGAAATACATTTCTTTTAAAAAACTGGGGTGGCCTAATCATTATGGCTGGTAGTGTATATATATATATATATATATATATATATATATATGTGTGTGTGTGTGTGTGTGTGTGTGTGTGTGCATTTATAAAATCGGTTGCGTAATGTATTAACGCCAAGATACTCTCATTTTATTTATTTAAACATCATTTTTAATGGATACTCGTGTTTGAGCAGATACTCTGTGTGTGTTTTTATTTTATTTATTTTTTATTTAAATTAAACAGATTATATATTCATATCTACCGGCCTGAATAATCAAGAAATCTTGTTAGGAAAATATGCGTCCTCCGGCAGGATTCGAAACTGCGTCCCCTGCGGAAACTGTCAATTGATCTGACATGTCTTTGACTACTCGATCACGAAGGCTTTAGTCAAACAAAGCTCGAAAAAATTCCTGTAAGCACACAAATATTTAAATATTTCTCGATTATTCAGACCGGTAGATATAAATAAATATACTGTTTAATTATAAAGAGCATCTATTCATATACAAGTCTCCATTAAAAATAATATTTAAACAAATATATATATATATATATATATATATATATATATATATATATATATATATATATAAGTGTTGTGAGCGCTTATGTGTGTGGAAGTATTTAATTTACGTTTGTTGGCTAACCGAATGACAAAGTGGAAGAATTGCTATTTAAAATCCATTCGTTCTCTAAAAGGACTTCATCAGTCTAAAGTAATGTTCTTATTGATGGAATTATATATATATATATATATATATATATATATATATATATATATATATATATGTAAGGAAAGGAGAAGATATAAACATCTGTCATAATTATGTCTCGAGGGGAAAACGCTGAAAATGTAGGAACGCTAAATTTTAAATTTAAAAATTTCTGGCGCTTCACCTGTCTCGTCAATTTCATTAGGTTTCCTAACCCTTTTTTGTTGTGTCTTTCGCTGAATATTTTTTAAAAGAGATGAAATATTGTATGAATCTCGACGCAAATGTACTATGGATGATTCATAAATATATATATATATATATATATATATATAGAGAGAGAGAGAGAGAGAGAGATAGATAGATAGATAGATAGATAGATAGATATAAATAGACGCAGATAAATATATAGATATGAACAAATGCAGAGAGTTATATATATATATATATATATATATATATATAGATAGATAGATAGATAGATAGATATAAACAGACGCAGATAAATATATAGATATGAACAAATGCAGAGAGTTATATATATATATACCAGTAATCCTCTGTTGTGTGCATATGAAGGTGTACCAACATAACGAATTTAGTCCGATAATGAACGAAACGCGTCAGAAGTGAACAATTTCCATTTTGTCATAAAATTTACCTACAGATAGATAGATAGATAGATAGATAGATAGATAGATAGATAGATAGATAGATAGATAGATAGATATGAACAGTCTGAGATAGCTAGATAGCAAGACAGCTAGCTAGTTAGACAGATAGATAAATAGGTGGGAAGGGGTACTTAACATCCGTTTGTACAAAAAGCAAAAATACAATAGCTGAAATTTAACATCTAGATTCATCATTTCAACAGATTTTAGGAACTTTTCAGCCCTTCTGAATAGACTGAACATTATATATTGAAAATTTCAAATTGGATTTAGCCAATAACTCTTTCAATTAGTTCATTCAGACTCACTATAATAAATATTTAAGAGAATAAATGTTATTTTTATGTTTACTGTTTTCACTGATTTCATAAAAATATATTCAAGCCAAAACCGGAAATAATTACTGTTTATTTTTCCGAGAATATATATATATATAATCTCACGTTATATTGTTGATAAGATGGGAAAAATCTTAGCTAAGGTAATTAAGAATAATTCAAATTTTGAAATAAAGTAAATTAAAATAATAAAATTAAATTTAGATTATGACAGCAATGTGCAAAACCAAAAGTGCTAATTATGTAAAAAAAAAAAAAAAAAAAATATATATATATATATATATATATATAAACAAGATTTTCTAGGTGACATAAACGGAAAACTGTTTTTTAATCGACTGCTGTTAATATCTTCAACATTTCTTTTTCGTTTTGGTATTTTATGATCACTGAATTATACAGGAATTTGAATCTGTTCAGTAACGTTTGTCGGTTGAAATTGTGGCACCTCGAATTTAAACTAGATTGGCAGTTAGGTCTCAGAATTTTACCGTTGAAATTGCTAGATGTAACCTTAAGGTCTATGTCAAAAATTTTTCCACTTGTAGAAGTTTCTTTTGGCTTCTTATTGACAGAAAACGCTGATCCCCAAAAATTTAAATGGAATATCAATCGTTATCTTCTGTCTACTTAATTCTTATTCTTTTTATTGTTCTCTTTCTTAAATAATATTTTTTTAATTTTTTTCTCTTAATCTTCTAAACTCTGTAACTTCTTGTATCTTAGTAGCTTTATTTCCTTGCTTGAGGTGAAAGGACGAAAAAAAAACCGTATTTGTCTAAATTCCTGAGATGAAGTAGTATTTACAGTATTTACATTACTCGGACTATTGTCCTCATCATTGTTGCCACGTGTACGACGTTTCGGTCGTTGTACGCTCCGGCCTTCTTCTTGCTAGGAATTTCGAACCGAACCCTTTATTATAATCACTAGGGTATATCATCCTCATTCCTTGCAAAGCATCGATTGGAAATCATGAGTTATCTCCCTCTAAAATAATAAAATCATAAATTAATACTATCATTTCTATCTGAAAAAATCATTGTTATCTCCTAAAAATGGTTAACTCAAAAACAAAAACAAAAAAACATACAAAAAAAAAAGAATTATTCTTAAAATGAAAATATGTTTGACAAGCCGTAAAATAATTTACAAATCAAATAAAATCTGACGAGTCTGTTCCACAATGAGAGAAACTCTGTCCGAGTGGAGGTGATGAATCGAGATAGTGAAACAGTAATACCATAAATTGTATATATTGATATATATATATATGTAACAGGAAACTTTCACTGGAAACAAAGAAGAAAGTACTGGATTGCTATGTGATGTCAGTTCTTCAATATGACAGTGAATGCTGGACAATGTCATCAAAGATGAAGGAAAAACTTGAAGTAACTGAAATGTGGTTCTACAGAAGGATGCTGCGGATATCATGGACCGAGCATATCAGTAATGATGAGGTTTTTGAACGGATTGAAACAAAAAGGAAATTAATATTCAGCATCATGAAAAGAGAACTAAAGTTTCTTGGACATGCAATGCGGATGGAGGGTTTGGAAAACCTGATACTAACAGGCCAGATAGAGGGAAAATGAGACAGAGGAAAGCAACGGGTAACATATTTGAAGGGCCTGAGCAGGTGGATGACAGAACGGTGGTTGCGTGGTGTTACAGGAGAAAGCGTGCTAAGAGCCAGCAGGGATAGGAAGACGTGGAAAGCCATGATCGCCTACGTCCTGAAAGGACAAGACACGTAGAAGAAGAGATGATATCAATAACTATATCTACTGCTAGGAAGGCCAGGTCACTGTGTCGTGCCAGGAAGTGTTCTCATCAGAATCCATTTACGAATCTGCCATTCGTTCGTGCATTGAATACTGTTGCCATATCTGGTCGAGCGCTCCTGCTATTTATCTCAGGGTACTCGGCAAAATTCAGAGAAGGATCCGCTATGTAATCAATCCCAATTTGGCAGCTCGACTTTAGTCATTTTTCCGTCGTCCGGATGTGGGTTCTCTCTGTCTTTTCAACAAATATTTTCAGTCTAGTACCGGGCTTAAATTTACAAAATCTAGTTACCATAGCGAAGAGCTCATCCAAAGAACTACAACGAAAGTTTTGGGTAGATGAACTTTGACGGGTATTAAATCTGCAATCCGAAATCATATTTTTTGTATACTCTGTCGACGGGGAATAAACTTCGACCCAAATTTCATATTAGTTTATACCCCGGAAACCAATTCGACGGAGATTAAATGGAAACCAATTTTCACGAAAATTGCAATCTTTGACTCAAAAACTATTATCTTCTTCCAAGCAAAACTGACAACATAAACTGCTGTTTCGTGAAAGAAAATGAACTGAAACTTATCCGGCGAGAATAAACTGCTGGAACCCATTCGGCGAGAATAAGCTCAAACCGAAATTTGCGTATCTTCTTCACTGATAAAGGGCGAAATATAAATTGGACCCAAAGTAACTTGATTTTTCACTCGGCAAAATGACAAATATCAACGCGTATAAATAAAATATACAGTTATATTTTATTAGCTCTTCTTCGATGATTTGGCGTAGAGTAGTGAGGGATTGGTCTGGTCAATGCACACATGCATACGAGGCAGGCAGCCAGCCAGACAGACAGGTAGCCCCTTCTGTCTTCTCAGCTATTTGTAAACTTCTAAACTCTACTCTGTGACAACTGATGTCACATGAATAGTTGTCCTCATTTTAACGCCTGACACGTTGCACTTTCGGTGCATTCTGTCCCACCTCGAGGGTTGGTTTTTTGGCCTCTGTTTGTTAAAAGAAAATCCAGTCTTCGCCAGCTGCTTATCATACTCAGTGACACCTCTCTGCATCGCCCAGTGCAAAATACACTTCTTGGCAAAATTCCAAACCGACCCAACGAATAAGATAGATTTTGGAGTGAAAAATTGCCCAGCACAACATAGTGAATTAAATTTTTAGGAGCTGACCTGGCAATCGATTCAACAGAATTTTTAAACTTCATGTCAATCAGGAATGTTAATTAGAAAAGGTGCAAAGAATCACTTTCTTGGAGGTTTGCATCAGACATGCAGATGAAAGACATAAGAATGCATTTCAGAACGGAAAATCTTTAATGTGATCGATGCCGACTTGGCAGCACGGCTGCAGTCACTCTCTCACCGGCGTGATGTGGCTTCCCTGTGTCTCTTCTATGAATACTTTCACGGCTTCTGCTCCGATGAACTTAGATCACTGGTGCCCTCTAGGTATGAATTTGCAAGAGATAGTAGATTAGCAACTAGGTCCCACCTTTTTACAGTGAAACAGATAAAATGTAACCGAAATTTCTACTCTAACAGTTTCTTTTCTCGCACTTCCCGCCTGTGGAATTCCCTTCTATATACTTGCTTCCCCGACAGCTACAATCTCCAGGAATTTAAATGTATGATCAATAGACATCTATCACACTAACTCGCATCCATTCCCTCAAAGACTCATCTACCCAACCTTCATCCTCGGTATCCTCATCAGTCTATCACCCTCCTTCCGACATTTCCTATAACTAACTACTCTTTCTCAGCACTTTCCCTTATGTAACCCCCTGCGCAATAGTGGCGATTGAATGCCTTGCTTGGGGCGAAATGATTAAAAAAAATAAGGAAAGAAAAGAAAATTCTACTTTTTTTTTTTTTTTGGTTAACAAAAATGCCATCTCTGCACCATCATGGGTTAAAATTTGCTTTTTTAAAAGGCCATGTTATTTTAACATGAGAACGATGATAGCTTTCCACATCATTCTTTTCTTCGATATCTGTGAATTACCATTATTATTCATGTAACAGCATGTATATGGTTACATGGAAGCAGCAAAAAGTAATCTATTTGAAAAGATGAAGTCATGATTTTCTCAAGACTTTTTGTGCAAAACTGAACAGAAACGAGTTCAGTTGGAATTCAAACTATTTTTTAATCGACATTATTAATACATATTCAGTATTAATCAACCAAAGTTGGTAAAACTTTCAGGGTTTATTGATAAGCGTACGCCCAGGCAAAAATTCCCCATAGACCCACACATAAGCGGGATCGGGTCTTGTCTACTTTTCTTTAGATGAGACTCTGCCCTTCAGCATAGCCTCATATGGATTACTCTCTTTCCGAAAGACAGAGAGTCTGATAAGTTTGACCTCTGTAAGAACTCCGTCTCTGAACTCTCTTCTTTATTTAAGGCATCTTGCCAAGTCTGTGTCACCAGCAGAATATTATTTAATCTGCAACAGCTCATAAACTTCATGCTTAAAAAATAAAATAAAATACAAAAAACAAGAACAGAAAGAGTTTATTGTATTTCTAAGCAATATGTTGGTTAATAGTAAAAAATAAAAAAGTTTGGAGTTCATTTGAACATCTTTCTTGTTGATTTGTAAGACTTTTTTCTCGCGTTCTAAACTCAAAACTCAAATTATTTTATAAATAGTTCATCACGATGCCATGCTAAATCCTTTATTTAATTTTCAGGAGTACCTAACATCTCTCCAACATGTACATAGTTACATGATAGCAGAAGAGAGTAATCAATTTGAAAAGATGAATTTCTCAAGGGCAGAAATCGGAACAGAAACAACTTTGTTTGGAATTCAAACTATCTTTTTTTAATCGAGTTCACTGTAAGCAACTACGTAAAGTCACAGAGGGTTACTGGTTATGGGAGAATTAAAACCAGAAACATTGCTAATTACCAGTGTAGTTAGTCAGTTAAGTGCCATACGTGATACACGCTTTGGGAGATCATGTCTCGAAAGACTGACTAGGCATAAGATTATGCCGCAGTAGTTTGCCTTTGCTTTCTACGGTAGTGGAAGAGAAGGATTAATATCTTTCCCAAGGGTATTTGTGCTTCAGTGAATGTAAGTAATTCAACTGGAATTCGAACTCGGCTCTCTAATTTGTCATTCCGAGTCGATATCCATTGCACCAAAACGCACATTCTGAGCTTATTTTCATAAAATTTAAGTACCATGGCAAAGAGCTCAACCGAACAGTTATCAGGAAAGTTATTATAAAAAAAAAATGCACAGGGAAGCAACTTTGAGCTGGTTGCGAAGTGACTAAAACCAAGCCTTACAGCGGTGGACAAATTCAGGGTCAATAAAAATTGCGAATCCTTCTTTGAATTTTATAACGAATCTCTGAATATATAGAAGGAGCGCCGGACCAGCAATATTCTGAACATAGACGAATGGTAGACTTATAGATGTGTAAGATAGATAATGGGGAGAAAAACATTTTGATTTTACAGACCACACATGAATCATATAGACAGAGACAGCAAAATGTCGTATTGTGGAATATATACATACATACATACATACATATTGATTGATTGATTGATTGATTGATTGTTTAATACTTAGTTTTTGGTCCTAATAGGGTTAGACCAGTACACATTTGTATTAAAAAGTGTTCTATACAATTATATTGTAGAACTTTTGAATATTTTTGCATTTTTAAACGAGATATTTCGCTACCTTGGTTTCCACCACCAGTGGTTTCTTCAGGTGATTTTTAATAACTGATTTTACCGATTTTCTTTTTAAGAACGCTCTTGTAACAGTGTTTTATTTGAACGTTCACGTGGCAAGGAATTTTTGAACGCGCATTGTTTAAATTAAAACGAGTTATGACGTTTTCATCCATGGTTATATGAACCTAAGAGGTATTTTTTTTGTGTGGATGCATTGTGTCATAATTTCTGTTCTTTCATTTAACAGTTCGTCTTTATTTGGGTATGTCATAATTTCTAATTTTTCTTCTTGGCACAGTCTACATATTTGTCCACTGTTGGAAGGCTTGGCTGTTTTTACAATGCTCCACGTTATGTAGGGATCTTTTTCATATTTTGATTTCAATTTCCAGATGTGGTTAGCCAATTTTGTATTGTTTTTAATTTTTCTATTTTAAATGTAGATCTGTGGTTGAACCACCTGGTCTTAAAGGTGTCTGGAAACAAAAAATAACCGCAAAACTGTGTTGCTAAAAATTACAGTAAATTTTTTTTCTGCTTCAAATATAACGGTTGATAAATTGCTAGCATTTATTAGGACGTGAAAATTATCCAAAATGGAATTTACCATAACTCACACCTCTGAATATGATCTCGGAAAGAGATTGAGAGTACTTGGGTACCTTGAGAAATGAAAGATAATAACATCTGTCAACATTACAGCTCATTTCTGACATCTTTAAATTGTAATATGCGAAAGATTATTCGTAAGTATGAACGGATTTTATTAAAAATAAGCAGATATAATGTTCGCAATTTATTTAATCTGACATGCCTAAAAGAAAATTTACTGCCTAAATACACAAATATATATATATATATATATATATATATATATATATATATATATATATATAAATTCTTAACAATAAAATATTTCACTGCCTGATGAGGTGCTAACAAGTAGTACCGAAACACGACAGCTCTTGTGTTGCAGTAAACTATGTTTTTATTATAAACACTTATAATACAATACTATATATAAAGATAATATTCTCTCTGACAGGATTCGAACTTGCATCACCCTTTCAAAGCCAGCATAGGTTCTTATTGCTTTAACTCTCATTTCCCAATTCAGTTTTCTTTATCGAAAAAATTATTTTTAATTTACGCCAGATAATGCGTTCTCTCCCAGAAACTGTAACTAAAGTCCGCTTAGCAGTATAAATCACAGGTGAGATCTGTACGTATTGAACAACCACAAAATGGGCCTGAGAAAGTGTCTATAACAGAGATTGGATAGCTGCGCTGGTAGACGGGCCAGCCTTTATTCATTTTATGTATAATCTTGATTGTGAATTTGTGTGCCTGCTATTATATGGGTGAATATGTACTGATATTTACAAAATACATCCTAATTTCTGTATGTTTCATCCTTTTTTAAAACTACCAAGAGAACCACACTATCAATGCCAAATTATTAAGAGCAGAGAGAATACATCTATGCTCAAGAAAAAGGCCTATTCACCTATTCAGCCCTCATGCGGCGATAACAAGTCTAACCTGAAAAAGCAAATTACTAAATGAAGTCACAACCCATGCACTTAGGAAAACAAGCGTTTCATATGTGCGCATTTTATGTTGAAGCAAATCTACATTAAAAAGGTTTTACCTTTAGCCTCGTAGTGTCTTGAAGTATGGGTGTTTACAACATGGCCTTCCAAGCTAGTTGAATGCAAGCATTATTTTTAATAGGTGCTTCAAAGCGGTGGTTTTTGCCGGAGTAACCTTAAGTGAATACAAATAGTTACACGGGAAATTAAACACTTTACACATGTTCGTTCTTTGTATCGATGTGAGTGTGCTAATTTAGCAGTCAGTGAACACTGATTTGATTTTTTCTTATTTTATATGCCAACTCTTTTCAGGACATAGACATGGCTCTCTACAATCTCCTCTCCTCCATTACCCAAAATAATTAATTATTCTACATCTTTGTTCTGACGTTAACACAAGTTCGTTAATTAGGCACATTCTACTTGTGATGCAGTGGATATCGACTCGGAACGACAAATCAGGGTGCCAAGTTCGAATTCAAGTTGAATTCCTTGCATTCACTTACGCACAAATATCCTTGGGAACGATATTAATCTGGTTATTTCCTCCAGTTATGGGTTAAATAATAGTGTATCACGTATGGCATTTAACTGACTGATTACTTCTCCTGGCTGCAATATGTCCGTCTGAGTGTTAAATTCTCCTTGCCCTTTTTTCTCCTTATATCTTCAAAACATTTTAGCTGTCTCTTTCTGATTGTAAATATAAGTTCACTTGTTTTATTTTCCATAAAAAAAATTCTCCTTGTTCACAAGAAATCAAGTAAATTCTTTTCATACAGTGAGCAACCGGAGGGAACGTGATTCCGTTAAAAAATCTATCCAAATATAAAGAGTTTTTTTTTTTTTGTTAGATATCGTCTTCAGAAACTTGTTATCATATACTCACAAAGGATATTTATTATAATCATATCGCCCCAAGTAAGACATTTTACTGCCACTGTTGTGCAGGGGGTTACATAGGAGGAAATTTATGAGAAAGAGTGACAGGTTATAGGGGGTGTCAAGAAGTGGGTAAGAGAAGGATAATAATACTGATGAGAGTGGAGTGGATGAGGAAAGGAGCATGAGAGAGAGGATGCAGTTGAGTGAGATAGGAGATGACTTTACATTTAAATTCTTGGAGATTATAGCTGTCGGAAAAGCAAGTATACGGAAGGGAATTCCACAAGCGTGAAGTTCGAGAAAAGAAGCCGATGGAGTAGAATTTGCGTTTACAATTTATTGGTTTCACAGTAAAAGGGTGGGACCTAGTTGCTAATCTTGTGGTTCGAGTAAATTCATATATAGGGGCACCAGTGAGCTAAGTTCATCGGAGCAGAAGCCGTGAAAGTATTTGTATACCTTTTTATCATATATTCCGATACTTATCATATACTCACGACACAGCTTAAATTTATAACGTTTTATGCACAAGTGTCGTGAATGAAAACTCAAAATCAAAATATACTTGAATTTCAAATCCATAACACGATTACATTTTTGAAAATGAACAATGCTTGCGAAAAGCACCCTATATATTCATACCGATATTTTTTACACGGAAAAGAACCTATCATTCGTTATCTTGTACACTTAGAAAAAAGAAAAATTATAATCAAATCAAAAATTTTTATGTGGTCTTTATAGACAGTCATCTGCTATGACGATTTCAACTCTTGCGTAACCACCAGAGAGGGTGAAAATCAAAATCGATAATTAAGAAAAATATATTTGATAATTAATATTAATTTTCACAAGCTAATTTCATGTCCTGTTTTTGCAAAATGCAAATACGTTTTTTTAATTAACTGAAACAAATTTGAATTGAATTTAGCTTCGTACGCGTAAATCTAATCAATATAGCCGTAGATTAACAAGTTCTCAATCTGGCCAATCAGAGACAATTTTCTATCATTAGAAAAATAATTTGCCTAACTCATCGAATAAAAAGTGTCGTCTGCCAAACTCAGTGAAAGTTATTTTATGAACATTTACTGCCAAAAATTTCACTATTATTGATAGGCACATTTTGGGGTGGGGAGTGAAAAGCTAGTCATTCACACCTGCCTGTTCTGCTGCTATAACCCAAGGAAATCCCATTTAACTGTGGATGTACCAACTTGCAAGTTCCAATCAAAAGATGTACGTGTTTGTAATAATTGTAAACGTGTCCTTAAAGAAGTTAAGTCTTTGTTTATTGATATGAGGCACCATACAGCCTATAACAAGTTTGGTATTTATAACTACTAGCGACTCTGTAGAAGTGTATTAAATAAGAATAAGTTTTTTATACTTCCTCTCTTCACTCAAATGTAAACGTTAACATCTAATAAATTAGAATGTTTTGCTCGTAAATTATCTGCAAATTATACTCTTGACTCATTTGAAGTAGCTTTACCTGATTTTTCGCTTAGAACTGAGTTTCTGTTAAGCGATATTTATATAACTCCATACATGGCTTCTGCTATCATCACTATCATCTCCCCACGTAGACGTGACTTGTGGACTTGATGGTATTCTTGCAATAGTCTTTAAGAAATGTATTCCTGAACTGACAATCCTCTTCTATAGTTCTAATCCGTCTAATCCTCTTAACTCTCGACTTTTTTGGCAAAAAACCGTCTACCTTTTTTGGCAAACTAGTAAAGGTGCTAATTAACTCTGAATTTGTTGAACATCTCACCTCGTTGAGTCTTCATTCAGATAAGCAATAAGACTTCCGATACTCTAAGTTAAGTGTTTATGCATTAACGATTATTATTGAAAGTCTCTCAAGCTTTAGATAAAAATGATGAAACACTGGATGTGTTGTATATCGATACGATGAAGAACAGATCGGACCAAGCATTGAAGGTCTTCTCGGCTTTACTGATAAAAAAGCGTCGACACGGACATTTAACAAATATATTTTATTAGCGTTCTTTTTTCTTTAGTGATATGTGTGGTGGAGTCGGGGTTTAGTTGGCAGTTGACATACACAGGGTTAAAGACTCGACTGCTATTCGCAACTGCTAAAGTCAACCCCCAAACTCAACTGACCTGTGACAGTGACGATACTTATAAATCCGTCCCAACTGACACCTGCAGCTTTCGATGCACTCCGTACAATATCGGACGTTGACTCTTCTGACCTCGCTAGTCAAAACAAAAACTCAGCTCGCACTTGCGCGTCGACCAGCACAAAATACACTTCATGGCAAAATCCCACACCGACCAAGATATTATAATAATAACACCTGATGTTGCTTTAGATATCTCGAAAGCATTTGACAGAAGTTGAAATATATTCTTGGAGAATTTTGAACTGATTCAATCTCCTTATCAAATCTGGAAATTAAATTAATCTTGAACTGCTATTCTTATAAATCTTTTTGCATTGATGCAGGTGTTATCATTGAGCCTTTAATTTTACCCTTACCTTGAACATCTATTGGGACTCAAGTACACACTGGCTCTCGTGTACCTCATATATACAATCCATTTCTAAAGGCATTGGGAAATAATAGTCAATTTCTCCAGAAAGTATCCTCCTTACATGCTAAGTTTTTACAAGAGTCAGATAAGCCAAAACATAGATTATTGCAATTATATCTGGACTGGAGTTGCAGAACCCTCTCTTTCCAGCATCAACAGAGCTCAAAACCTTCCACGCAGTCTTGTCGATGATTTGTTATTTACCACCTTACAATCCTATGCACACAGATACATCATCGCAAGTCTATCGCTTTCCCAGGGCCACCGAAAGTGTATCAGAGTTAAATCCAGGGCCTTCTCACTCCTGTTGTTGGAAACCCTCCCTGACTGAATATGTTTTTAAGGTTGAAGCCGTACTCAACACTCTTGGCCGATCGCAGTTTAATGAGGCTATTTAACCCCGTAGTTGGAGGTGAGATCTGTCCTTCTAGAAGGGTTACCAGACCTATCCTGTCAGGTTATTTACTCAGTTGTGGTGAGAAGAGTGTGATTCATGCTTTTCTCAAGGTATTTACAGGTAAGTGAATGTAACGAAGTCGAATGGAATTCGAATTCAACTCTCCGATTCTTCAATCTTTTACTCCACAAAGTCTCCACCATGCCTCCACCGTACTCTGTCGCTTGTTCCATGGAAATTGTTCTGAAGAATTGGTGCATTGAAGGTTGATACATTACGGCAGACATTTTCAGGCTAATCGTTTCACCCAATGCACTAAACGCCGTTGTGAATGAATCCCTAATATGACACTCTGGGTGTGAGCAACAAGATCCCAATAAACAGCGTACAGGGAACATTTACGTCGTTCTGATGCTTTAAATATTTCCAGCGAAAACTCGTCATGCCATGTATACAGGTTCGAACTACCATTATTCTCTTTGAATTTATTTTGGTAAAAAGGAAGTTCTGTTCGAACAACCCTTTTCTAAAAGATTAGATATTCCTGCGTCTGATAAAATCTAAATTATTTAATAACTAAAGTCAGCAGTTATTGTCTTACTGGGATTGGAGTGAAAAATATGTTATACCAGCATCATAGCCCGGCGTTGCTCGTGCAACTCAAAATATTGTAGTAGTAGGACTTGGTTTTATAAAAAAATAATTATATTACGGGGAAAAATATTCACATTTTTTGTTGGCCAAATGAAGTTTTAAAACGTCGAAATGAAAGATAAATATATATGCTAATTTATTTTTTAATAAAAAATATTTTAGTCGAGTTTGACACGTGTGATTTGATTTCTATGACGTAATTTAGCAACCATCTTAGATCTTAAATGTTTTACGGAGCAAATTTAAACAATCGGCCACATTGGCCAAAAAGTGCGAAAGAGAAAATTGCTGAACTTAAAACTCAAAAAGTATGTATCGACCTGGCTTCCCTGTAGATATGTTTCGTTAGAAAGTTTGAATGGCGTAGATTCAAAAATGTAGGCGTGCATAGGGAACAGTCACACACAGACTCACAGATTGCCTTTTATATATAGAGATTAACTATTTCACAACGAAATTCTTTCATAGAATAAAAGAGAAATGAATCATGAATTGCCCAACATGATACAGCTTTTTACTGTCGATTAATCATCAACGGGATGATTTTTTTTCTTCTTTTCTTCGGTATTTTGCACTTCATTCTGGATTTTTAAAAATAGTTTATAGAATGGTCCTTTTTCAAACTATTCTCGCAAACTATCATTGCATCGTGCAGTATTATTGTTGTGGGATCTCCCCTTTGTATATGATAATGGACTCGACTGAGTGTAAATATACAGCTGCCATAGAGTAGTCATAGAGATCCGTGAGAGTTATCAGCTTAAAGTCAAGATCAGGACGGAAAGGAAACGACTCCATCTGAATTTGGCAAAAGGTGGGTGAGTCTTGCGCGTTTCTGTCGAGTGAAAGGTGCTGACCTAGAGTGGTTGTTTGATGCTGGATAGGCATCAGGAGTTTGGGTGTCCTGGAGGAACATGTGCACCCCTTCCCTGTTAGGTTATTAGTATTCGAACGGAGTATAAAGTATTAAATTACTTGGAACGCAATGTTTACAATGTTTGACACGCGTGATTTGATTTCTGTGACGTAATTCAACAACCATCTTAGATCTTAGATGTTTTACGGAAATAAAACGTCGGAATAAAAATTAAATATAAAGGCTCATTTTTCTTTTTTAATAAAAAATATTTTAGTCGCGTTTAACAAGTGTGATTTGATTTCTGTGACGTAATTCGGCAACCATCTTAGATCTTAGATGTTTTACGGAAATAAAACGTCGGAATAAAAATTAAATATAAAGGCGCATTTTTCTTTTTTAATAAAAAATATTTTAGTCTCGTTTGACAAGTGTGATTTGATTTCTGTGACGTAATTCAGCAACCATTTTAGATCTTAAATGTTTTACGGAGCAAATGTAAACAATCGGCTCCATTGGCCAAAAAGTACGAAAGGGAAAATTGCTGAACTTAAAACTCAAAAAGTATGTGTCGACCTGGCTTCCCTGGAGATATATTTCCCTAGAAAGTTTGAATGGAGTAGCTTCAAAAATGTAGGCGTGCATAGGGAACAGTCACACACAAACTCACAGATTCCCTTTTATATATATAGATAAGACTGGCCTCTGAAAAGTCAAAGCAACACCAAGACAACACGAGACGTTGTAAACTTAACAACTATATATTCAAGTTCCCCGTTAAATTCAATTTGATTCCAATATTCTTTAGGGGAACCCAAAGTGCTCCAAAGTGCTCCAAAGTGCATTATTGATGTTGATATAACATCTTCTTCCTAAGTTAATTTATTTTCTTTATTAATTTATTCCTAACTTTTCTATATTAAAGAAAGAAATAATTACAAATCAAAATTGTTATTTTTTTTACAGAAAAGGTTTGATAACTCAGCAGTAAAATCAACCCAATATTTTGGAGTTTGTATTGTACGCGCAAATACCATTGGGAAAGGTATTAATCTGTCTCTTCCTTCCAGTTATGGGTTAAATAGCAGGACAGACTGGGTTCTATAGCCTTGGTTCGCAACCAGTCTACCGCAGAAAGCAATGGCAACCTACTGCGGGATAATCTTCTGCCTCGTCAGTCATGTCTCTTTCGAGACATGATCGCCCAAGCGTGTCTCACGTATGGCACTTAACTGACTGACTAAATATAATAGTTGGAAATATAATTAAAACCTACCGGTCATAAAGTGGGGGATCGGTTTTCTATTGTTATCAAGTCCTAAACTGATCACCCATTAATTATAGTTAATATAATAATGTAATATAATCCATCTCTTCTCACTTCAGCTATATGTCAAATAGGTACTGATCTGGCGATTCGACTGCAGCCACTTCCCCATCGTCGAAATGTGGCCTCTCTTTGTCAGTTCTATAAATACTTTCATGGCTTCTGCTCGGACGAGCTTAAGTCACTTATGCCTCCTCAACAGGTGTTTACTCGTGCAACCAGACTGGCAACTGAGTTCCACCCATTCAGTCAGGTTAGCCAAATGCAGACGACAATTCTACTCCTGCAGCTTCTTCTCTCGCACTTCCCGCCTGTGGAACTCGCTCCCGTATTCTTGCTTTCCTGACGGTTACAACCTCCAGAAATTTAAATGCAAAGTCAATACTCATCTACTAACCACTGGACTCTATCTCTCTCCCCACCCCTGTATAACCTTCCCTTTCTCTCCACCTATGTATCTGTCATCGCGCCTGCTTTCTCAGCTTTCTATTGTTCCTTTCTAACTAGCTTGTACTCCTCATTCTTTTCTAATTAATCTTTTTACATTTATGTAACCCCCTGCACATCACTGGCGTTTCCGCCTTGCTCGGGGTGAAATGATTAAAAAAAAAAACAGGACAGATTGGGTTCTATAGCCTTGGTCGGCAACCAGTCTACCGCAGAAAGCAATGGCAAGCTACTGCGGGATAATCTTTTACCCAGTCAGTCATGTCTCTTTCGAGACATGATCGCCCAAGCGTGTATCACGTATGGCACTTAACTGACTGACTGATTGTACGTCCACTCTAAGAATTTCCAGTACTTTCTGGTGTATTATTATTTGTGAAAAGATTTTTATAATGATCACTAATTGGTTTTTTTCTAAAAAGTCTTTTTTCAAAACCTGAAAATCAAATATTTTTCCTATGTTTTCGAAAATCTCCCTGATTAACTCTCACAATATAGGACCTTTTGTCAGTGCCTGCTGATTTGATAGTTTATTCAATGTTGCAATAGTTTTCTCTATCTAATTTTATTCTAACTCTATCTTTTAAGTTAGATGAGACTGGCTGCTGAAAAATTGAAACGACAAGATGACACGAAACGTGATAAATTTAATAATTCATTTATTCAAACTTTCCACTAGATCCGTCTTGATACCCACATTTTCTAATGGGATCGGAAGTGCTTACAATCATCATAATAATTAACGTCATTGATGCTGTTATAATAGTTATCTATATTACATATCGTCAACATCTAAAATTATTATATCCATAAAACAACCCGTTCAATAACGTTTCTATCTATTGTGTTCACTTGTTCCTTAACAATTTTGAATGATTCTTAGGTGTTGAATTGGGTGAAAAATAAAGTAAAAATATATGCACTTTTCTTTGAATGTTTCGGATAAAACTAATAGTAAAAGAATAGATTTAGAGGTGACGAGTACTGATCTAGTGGAATAAACCTTCACCACAATACGTCTTTATACTGGCAAGGTAAAAAAAATGGCCTTGTACTTCTCTTTCCTTTTCCTATTGAATTAAATCTAAAAACCAGTTAGATACAGACAATGACTTCATGCAATCACACACTACGTTCTACAATATAAATGGAAAATTCTTGGTATATATCGTCTGATACAAATAAGTGAAATGTTCTGAACACAGCGTCGTGAATTGAGGCAGCAATAAATTTACATGGCTGCCAATAAAAAAACGAAGAACTGTTATAGTCGTAATCAAGAAAACACTGGAAAATTGTTAAGGAAGAAGTGAACACAATAGATAGAAAAAGTAGCAAATGGTTGAAAGGGTGATTTGTGCCTCGGGCAGATCTGGGCTCTAAACATCCAGTTCCACTTAATGAATGGTTGGCAGTTCTGAAGGAAGGAAACTAGAGCAGCCTGTAAATTGCTGGTCTTCAAAATTCTCGACTCGTTATTTGCTAGCAGATGTGTGGCTTCTTGCAGCCAACAAGGCTTACGGTTTATATTTTGCATTTTACCATTCTAATTTTTCCTCCACTCTTACATGATTACATTTGATTTATTTTTCATGTTTAACAGAGCTTTTTTTTTCCTTTAGACTTTCATTCATTTTGTGTATTCGTCTTCGTTTCTTTTTTTCTTCGTATCTATCTATCTATCTATCTATCAATCTATCTATCTATCTATCTATCTATCTATCTATCTATCTATCTATCTATCTATCTCATTATACTCATGTATATCTATCTATCTATCTATCTATCTATCTATTATACTCATTATATATGTATCTATCTATCTATCTATCTATCTATCTATCTATCTATCTATCTCATTATACTAATGTATATATATCTATCTATCTATCTATCTATCTATCTATATATCTCTAATTCCATTCATTACCTATCTATCTCGCTATCTCGCTATCTAACTATCGCATTCCACTCATATCTATCTATCTATCTATCTATCTATCTATCTATCTATCTATCTATCTATCTCATTATACTCATGTATATCTATCTATCTATCTATCTATCTATCTATCTATTTTATCTCTTTCTACCTATTTTATTCTATCTATCTATCTATCTATCTATCTATCTATCTATCTATCTATCTATCTCTCTTTTTTATTTCTATCTATCTATCTATCTATCTATAATATTTTATATTCATTTTATCTCTTTCTACCTACTATCTATCTATCTATCTATCTATCTATCTCATTTTATCTCTTTCTACCTACTATCTATCTATCTATCTATCTATCTATCTATCTATCTATAATATTTTATATTCATTTTATCTCTTTCTACCTACTATCTATCTATCTATCTATCTATCTATCTATCTATCTAATCTATCTATCTATCTATAATATTTTATATTCATTTTATCTCTTTCTACCTACTATCTATCTATCTATCTATCTATCTATCTATCTATAATTATTTTATATTCATTTTATCTCTTTCTACCTCATCTATCTATCTATCTATCTATCTATCTATCTATCTATCTATCTATCTATCTATCTATAATATTTTATATTCATTTTATCTCTTTCTACCTACTATCTATCTATCTATCTATCTATCTATCTATCTATCTATCTATCTATCTATCTATCTATAATATTTTATCATTTTATATCTTTCTGCCTACTATCTATCTATCTATCTATCTATCTATTTTTATCTGTTTCTACCTAATATCTATCTATCTATCTCTCTTTTTATTTCTATCTATCTATCTATCTATCTATCTATCTATCTATCTATCTCATTTTATCTCTTTCTACCTACTATCTATCTATCTATCTATCTATCTATCTATCTATAATATTTTATATTCATTTTATATCTTTCTGCCTACTATCTATCTATTTCTCTATCTAATCACTTTAAACGTCATTTTAGTAGATGCCCATGTTCTAGTCGATGCTCAGTTTGTTTATTGAACATCACATTTATATATTTTTATTATTATAGTGAATACTTCGTATTTGAAATAGACGTAATACACAATGTGTATGCATTTATGTACATATGTAAAAAAATTCAGATCTATGTGAAATATATCCGTAAATACAACATCAGTAAAAGAAAAAACAAAAGGAAAGCTTTTAAAATTAGGCTTATATATATGATAAATAAAAAAAAGAAATCAATTAGAAAAATATATGAATAAATCCTAATTATAATAAAAAACAGTAACATTACGACAATGATTTCAGTTTACATTTCCTTACACAGTAACTTTTTAAACTACTTTGAACTACTTCTCCTAATTTCAATTTTGAAAATTGTAATATTATATCTTGGAAATTATATATATATATATATATAGTCATCCGCAGACAGATCTGTTTTGCTGGATCACAGCTCATCAGTATGGTTGGACTCCGATAGATTTTAAGAAAAGTGAAAGAACGCGTCGATTAAAAACCCACTGTTCAAGCATTTACTTTTATAAAGAGTGTTCGATACAGAGTAGAGCTTAATATTGTATTAAATCTTACAAACTTCCCCACATTAATCTCATATATATATATATATATATATATATATATATATATATTGTAATTTTGTTATTACAATGGTTTATAAAAGCATATAAACCATTGTAATAACAAAATTACAATATATATATATATATATATATATATATATATATATATATGAGATTAATGTGGGGAAGTTTGTAAGTTAACTGAGCAGTGGTATGCCGACTTCGAAGTTTTCTGAAGGTACCATTGCGATGGCCTCACTCCTCTGAAGTAAAAAAAAAGCCCTGAGGAGTGGGATATCATAATGGTGCCTTTATGAAGCTTCGAAGTTAAGTGAGAAACTTCTTTACAGTAATCATATCAACACTATCGCTATCTCGATATCGAAAACTTTATGACAAAAAACCTGTTTACCCAAATATCTTTTTATGGGTGCTTGTTTATACTTCTCACATGAAGTAGTAGTTATACTAATTACATTGTTCGGACTATTGTCCTCATTTTTATTGCTATTATTACGACGTTTCGCCTTCTTCAGGTGCTATGAATTTCCAACGGAACCCTTTATTACAATCACTGGGGTATATCATTCCCGTTCCATGTGTGATGCCACTTCTGGTAGCCATGTAGTTATCTGTCTTTAACTTAACTCTTTGCTGTAGCCTGGTATGAACTCACAACTCTTTGAATCAAATCACTGGAAACATGGCAAAATTGTTAAAAAATTGTTAAAAACAAAAATGGTAAAAACTCTGTTTGATTTGCCAGAGAAACGAAAACATTCAAAGTCCGTAGGTTTAAAATTGTATTAAATATTCTAAAGGAACTATTCTCTGCTACAAATTGTAAATTACACTTGCATCACTTTTCTCTCTTCATCACTGTTTCCAATACAATAATTCTTTTTTTCTCGTTCCCTCATGGAAATCTCAATTATGGAATCTTCATATAACGAGAGAGTAATTCCATTGACAAACAACTGCAGCTAAAATTCACTCAGCATAGTTGCTGTATGAAATCCAGATTGTCTATGTGGGTGTTGAACTCAAATACATCTGCAACAGGAATTGGCTATGAATTTCCAACCGAACCCTTCATTACAATCACTGGGGTATATCATTCCCGTTCCATGTGTGATTGCTCTTCTGGTAGCCATGTAGTTATCAAACTTTAACTTTACTCTTTAAGTTATTTTATCATCACTGCTGTAGCCTTGTATTGAACTCACAACTCTTTGGGTCAATCGCAACGTCTATATTCACGGGCCGTGTGTCTTTTTACCAGTAAACTACTGAAAAACAGCAGTCTTGGCATTTAGCGTAATTACAATTCAACACTATATATATTACATTGCATCTGAATACATGGTTCTGTTGTCATTTCGCGCTATCACGCGGTGTGACGTCATAGAACTGCATTGCAAATTTGAGAAATGCGTTTGTTATTTTTGGTAACTAATGCCGTTGCTTAGCAGAGTTTTATGTCAACACAAAATAAAATCATCGGTGATGGTGGATGTTATTGTATTACCGTCAAAATAAAATCTATGAAGATGGCTCATGTGAGCCGAAAGCTTAGAAAAAAATTAATAAAAAAATTATCCAAATGTTGGAGAATTTTTGTCTTTATTTTCAACGGAAATTAAATCCAAAATACGACGTTTAGAACGGCTCATGATTAAACATAATAGACATTCATTGTCTCTTATATTTATCAGTATATGTTTAGAAAATTATTTGCTGCCTCGATACACTAAATATATATATATACATATATATATATATATATATAGAGAGAGAGAGAGAGAGAGGGGGGGGTAGAGAGGGAATGAATAAACATAGAGCGAGGGATAGATTTAATAAATATTTTTAAAATAACGGTTGAAATAAGAACAAAAGCGACAGGGAGCTAAATGAGGTCGATGGGTTAAGTATCTCGGCAGGGTTAGGGTTAGGGTTAGGGTTAAAATAAAATAAATTTAAATGTTCCTGTTTTTACAACGTTTTTTTATGTAAAAATTGTAATCAGAGTTTGTTGTATTTATTTAAATCCTCCCCAACCACATATACACTAGTGGGGCCATCTTCTGAATGTGATCCTTACCAAGTGCCATAGCTTTTTTGGTTCAATTAACTTTTAATAGTCTAGTATCTTGAAACTATTTAAACAATCCAGCAAGGTAGATTGGGGGAAATTTTAAAATTTTAAGAAATTCTTTTTAGAAAAATGTGTTTCGTTATTATTATTATTATTATTATTATTATTATTATTATTATGTAATATATGATGAAATCCATCAAGAAGAGAATGTCGATATGACTAGAAAAGATCTTGTAAATTAGTTTTGAAGAAGGTAGTCAAATTCAATATTTAAACAATTCTTTAAAATCCAGAAAGTATCACGTATGGCACTTAACTGATTGGGTGAATTCGTTGCATTTACGTACCCTTGGGAAAGGTATTAATCCGTCTCTTCTCTCCGGTTATGAGTTAAATAACAGGACAGACTGGGTTCTATAGCCTTGGCTGGCAAACAGTTTACCGCAGAAACTAATGGCAACCTACCTCAGGAAAATCTGCTCAGTCAGTCATGTCTCTTTCGAGACATGATCGCCCAAGCGTGTATCACGTATGGCACTTAACTGATTGGGTGTAAGACGACCCACAGATTTTAAGAGTGATTGTGGGAATTTAAAGTCGTCTTATATGCTGAAATATATATATATATATATATATATATATATATATATATATATATATATATATATAGATATATGTAAACTTATCGCTATACTCGTTTCGAAAACCCTCCGAGTACATACGCGGAAGGAAAAAATGGTAAAAAAAAAGAAAGAGCTAAGCACTTGAACATCAGTCAAAGTACGTAGCCCAAAGAAAAAAACCTAAAACTAAAAGCGCTCAATACGCAAGTCGAGCAAACAAAGTAAATAGCTAACCTTAAGAGCCAACGAACCTACCAAGGTTTCACCTAATGGATCTTCAGGGATATATATATATATTTCCGCGTATAATGCGGCCGTTAGATAAGACAATATAAAAAAAATATAGAAAGTTTTCATGAATTTTCCTATATGTTTAGTATAAGTCGACTGCTTATTGATTGTTTCAAGACAATGTTGTAGGAAATAATGTTACTTACTGGATCCTTAGAAGTTAAAAATAAACAGAAAAACAAAACCGGTTGTTTTCCTTCACGCGGCCACTTAAAAGAGGAATCATTGTTTTGTACACGTTTCATCACGTGATCTCTTTCTAATATTGATTCTTCAACTTCCTCTTCGTTTCCTATATCTAAACAGTTACAAACAGCCCGGTATACTAATGGCCATTTACTTATACTTCATCTACAATCGCAAGATATCACTAATAACAATAAAATAATGTACTCTAATAGTACATTCCATTGTTATCAACGCAATCATAACTTAATGTTTACATTTTCTCTTTACCTGGATAAAACTGATTTCATTGATGCGGAATTATTCTTCAAATATGCAATTCATCATGAAATTATGCCAGTAATATGAGGGGTAGAAATGGTTTCATTATTATTATTATTATTATTATTATTATTATTATTATTATTATCGGTTTATTTGATAATGTGAATCTTTTCATGTATGTTTCGATAAAGAACGACACAAGGACTTTTTAGAGATGCTCAATGACCTTGACATTTTCGGTAAATACGTTAGGATAATCAAGAATCTATATTGGCAGCAAACCGCTTGTGTACGCATAGGAAAAGACCTCAGCAGGTATGCAAAAATAAAAAAGGGCGTAAAAAAAGGATGTGTATTCTCATTGGATCTTTTCAACCTGTACATCGAAGTGATTCTGAGAGAAATAAAAGCCTTGCAGGTATTCGACATTGGCGGCCACAATCTCAACAATATCCGATACGCGGAAGACTCGGTGCTGGTAGCAGACACAGAAAGGGAAATGCAGGACCTTCTACAGAAGTTAGCAAAAGAAAGTGAGAACAAAGGGTTGAGCATAAACTTCAAGAAAATTGAATGCATGGTCATCAGCAAAAATAGGAGCCCAATATGCCAACTGCAAGTTGAAGAATCTAAAATAAAACAAGTAAAAAATGCAAATACTTGGGAAGTGTTTTAATGAGGAAGGAGGGTCTGGAGAACTTAATACTCACAGGTCAGATAAAGGGAAGGTGAGACAGGGGAAATCAGCGCGAGATGTACTAGTTCGATCTGAACAAATGGATGGCGGATCGGAGTTTAGGGGAGATACCAAGAGAAAAATATTGAGAGCAACAAGAGACAGAGCCAAGTTGAAGTTCATGATCGCCTACGTCCTGAGGGGACACGGCACATGAAGGAGAATGGTTACCTCACTGATGCCGAGGTCAGCCTATCGATAAACATCAATCAGGATTTAAGGTTTCGTTTTTTAGAATTGTAATGCAAGACGCGTTGTGGTGAAGTGGATATCAGCGCGGAACGAGAAATCGGGGGAGCCGAGTTCGAAATCCAGTCGAATTCGTTGCATTTACTTACCCTTGGGAAAGGTATTAATCCGTCTCTTCTCTCCAGTTATGAGTTAAATAACAGGACAGACTGGGTTCTATAGCCTTGGCTGGCAAACAGTTTACTGCAGAAACTAATGGCAACCTACCTCGGGAAAATCTTCTGCTCAGTCAGTCATGTCTCTTTCGAGACATGATCGCCCAAGCGTGTATCACGTATGGCACTTAACTGATTGGGTGTAAGACGACCCACAGATTTTAAGAGTGATTGTGGGAATTTAAAGTCGTCTTACATGCTGAAATATACGATGTGTGTGTGTGTGTGTGTGTGTGTGTGTGTGTGTGTGTTTGTAAATATTATCTCCATCGATAAAAAACAAGATTAGCCTGATGAAGTCAATAAAAATTGTAACATAACAGTTTTGTTATTCATTTTTTTTTCCACTTTCAAATATAACAATTGGAAAAGCATTCAAGGATTCAAACACAAGCAACACGAGCACAAAAATATATTCACTCATGAACTCAATCTTCCCTGTTGTTCTCAGTCTTATATTCTGCAGTTGGGTGAGTAAATCCGAACACTTTTAAGCGATAAACGTTCTGAGAAAATAAAATATACACGTTATGTATGTCACACAAACGATCAAATTTAAACATAGTATTCGTTCAAACGGGCTTTGTTTGTTTAAGCTAATTGTAATGTATACAAAAATGTTCAAAATATGTAAGCCTTCGTGAATAAACTTTTGCAGCTAAGGAAGTATTTGACAATGCTCTTTCAACATTTTCACGTTTAATTACACCCAGCCCTCTAGACTATTCGCAAAATTGTGTCTCACATGTTTTTGAATGCTACGACGCTTTTCAGGATGAACAATAATGCGAAAGGTCTGGTTGTGCGTAAGCGTGACGGCCGCTCAAGCGATATATTTTTGGGAAAACGTTTCCATCAAAACTATATTTTCCTCGCCTACGCGTTTCATCCTCTGATGGACTTTATCAACGCAAAGAAAAGAAATTAGTTTTATTTTAAATAAAGTATCCACAACGAAAATATATTGGTCACTATTATATATATATATATATGAAAAGAATTGTTTGAACATTATTTTTTATCGATACTCGTATTTTAAGTTTTTAATGAAATAGTATTATATATTTGTATCTACCAGCCTGATTATGTACGATAAATTTTTATTACGGGACGAGAAATCGGGAAGCCGATTTCGAATTTCAGTTGAATTCATTGCATTCATTTACGCGCAAATACCATTGGGAAAGGTATTAATCCGTTTATTCCTTCCAGCTATGGGTTAAATAACAGGACAGATTGGGTTCTATAGATTGGGTCGGCAACCAGTCTACCGCAGAAAGCAATGGCAACTTACTGTTGGATAATCTTCTGCCCAGTCAGTCATGTCTCTTTCGAGACATGATCGCCCAAGCGTGTATCACGTATGGCACTTAACTGACTGTACACACGTCATTTTGAACACACACACACACACACACACACACACACACACATATATATATGCAATTACGAAATGTTAAGCTCACTGGTACACGTACTTTCGCAACCCTATCCTCACGCACAAACCCACACCCAAATACACATATACCTATCTATCATTTCATTTAAACCTGTCTATTTGGGGCTTCTCACTATTTTTTATAGAATACAGGAAACAATAAGTTTTTGATTTGAAATGACGATCGTCATAGATAGAGATTCGCCTTGATTGTATTAACGACTGGCCTCTTCTCAAAAAATAAAAATAATTCAAAACAATAAAAAAAGCAAAAGAGATGAATAAAAAAATGAGATTCAAATTCAATTTTGCTTCCTGCTCAAGTTTCGATGGTTCTGCGAGCGAATAACAATCCAGCTTCATGTTGTTGAAAATGAAGACGGAAGGAAACACACTACGGCTTCCATAAAAATGGACGTTGTCATGTTCTATTCGTTTTGCTATTGACATGATTTAGCATAAAGAAATACCTGTAGAATATTTCATTTAAACAATCAAACGTTTTTTGCACATCGAAATTCATAGATTCGAAGAAAGTGTTGAAAATGGTACATTAGTTATTATGTCTTAACTTTCTATCGTATTTTACAGTTTTAACAACCGATTCTCCCAGGCTGGAAGACGTCCAGTATTAAATCAAAAAGTGTTAACAATGATTCCTTTTTTCTTCTAATACATATATTCTTCGTAGGATAATATTTTGACAGTATGACATAATATTTCAAGGAAGGAAGCATTCATTAGTAGAAGAAACCTTGACAGCAGAAATTCAATAAAGTAATTCAATTCAGAATTCTTTCAGGA
Organism: Ascarosepion bandense; assembly: GCA_037127315.1. Taxonomy (NCBI): domain Eukaryota; kingdom Metazoa; phylum Mollusca; class Cephalopoda; order Sepiida; family Sepiidae; genus Ascarosepion; species Ascarosepion bandense. The sequence goes on along the minus strand of JBBBDQ010001469.1, from coordinate 1,192,579 downwards.
ATTTTTTCTGACTGAGATATGTAGATAAGTGGGTCTTTTTTGGTAAAAGGCTAATCTTGAGAAAAAATAAAAGAAGTGTATGTTTCTGTGTGATGGATTAACAATATCGTGCCAAATCGAGCAGTTCAAATAGAAAGATCAAAATAAAAAAATAAAAAACGTTAAAAAACCAAACACGAAGAAAAATATGTTGTATTCATCTGAAAATCGAAGAAACTCTAAGATATAAATTCGAATTCCACTTCAAAGGCCATGAAGACGAGATTAAGCGAAGTGGATATTCCACGATAGTGGAATACTGATTAATCCGCAGATTTTTAAAAATGGTTAAGTTTATTGGGAACATTGTTTAAATGCTATGTCAATTTCTTGAAAAGTTTATTAGTAATTTCCTATGCCTCTTAACAATTTGGGGCTTATGGCCGTATGACTTTGAAACACCAGTTCCCGTACGAACACTGACCTTAAACACGTCAGTGCTTAGATGGGTGACCGCTTGGGAATACCAGGCGCTTTACGCTCGGATTTGCAGTTGGTGTAATAGATAATAGCTCGGTATTGGAAATCGGGCAACTGAGTTCAATTCCCAGTCGATTTCGTTATATTAAGTTACGTGCAAATATTCTTGGGAAAGGTATAAATCCACCTTGTCTCACTAAAGATATGGGTTAAATTTATCAATAAATCGTTATTATCTCAAAAATGTATACAATCTAAAAATACGTTCTGGCTTTAAATAGCCTGCAAAAAGTTGATAAAAGCCATCTTTTAATGTTTTGGAAACCAGTTTCTCAGTCGGTTTCGTTATATTAACTTGCGTATAACCATTTGGAAAGATATATATCTACTTCTTTTTCTCACTGCTGTCAGTTCATTAGTAGGACTTTTATCAGTAAATCTAAACTTATTTATAAATGAAACTTTGTCTGTGTGTGTGTATGTGTGTTTGTGTCTCTGTGTGTGTGTCCGTTACCTATAACTCAGAAACGGCTGAACCGATTTTCTTGAAAGCTTACACAGTTGTACTATAAGAGTCTGCGAGTGTTCTTAGATAGGTTTTGTGTCGGGGTACCCTCGCTAAATATCGAAAATCGATAATCGAAAAAATCGGGTTATAGAAGGAGTGGTCCGATTTTGATCAAATTTCATACACTCATAGACAAAAACATAAGAAACGATATTCAGAAGTTTCAAGGTTGCAGTTCTTACAATAGCGCAGAAAATCGATAATATATATATATATATATATATTGTCATCCGCAGACAGATCTGTTTCGCTATATAACAGCTCATCAATACGGTTAGACTCCGATTGCTACATAACCCAGGCTTTATATATATATATATATATATATATATATATATATATATATATAAAAGGCAAGATGCTTGTGTGTGTTTCTGTTTATCTGCCTGTATCTCTGTATTTTGTTCAGCCCTTTTATTTTAGTTTTTACTTCGGGTTTGGCTCTAAGTAGGTATAATTGTAGTTCTTAGTCTCAGCCATGATACCATTTACTCAGAGGACTTATTTAGCCATCAAATTTCAGTTTACGACGAAAAAATCTTATTTGATATCGATACCAGGAAATCAAAATTTGACTTACATCCATTCATTTTTCTTTCAGTCTATGGTTTCGCTTTAACTGGAAACAACTATTGCTTTTTAGTCTTTCGTGCCAACGTCCAAAGAGTCTGAGCTCCAGGACCATGGATTAGTTTTAAAGCTTTTATTACACCCGAGCAACGCCGGGCTATACTGCTAGTCATTATTATCTTACAAATATATACAATCTAAAAATACGTTCTGTCTTTAAATAACCTGTAAAAGATTGATAAAAACAAACAAATGAATCAGTTTTTACGTATTTGGAATTGAGTTTTCATTCTCCTAGTCTATCTGTCACATAAGGCTGGAAAGCTCAGTTAACCTTGCTATTTAACCTACAGCTGGTCGTCTTTGAGGAAAAGAGATCGTGAAGGGTATGCAATTAAATAGACCAGGATCTGAATTCATCCCGCCAATCCTACTTTCTGCACTAATAACCGTCAGGGTGCGAGAAGTGAATCGGCATGAAGACAGTGTTGGAGTATCCTCCAAACTTTCGTTCATCTCATCTCGCGCAAGAAACACCAGATACCCGAGATGAACATGACAATAATATAAATATGACTAGGGTCGTTACGAAAGTAATGCCTTGTATTTTATTGTATTTCAAGAGGTCAGCGACAGATGGTGGTTATATGACTGTAGAAGTTGAATCTTCTAGTCGATAACCCATGACTGTCTTTGCCAACTTGCGTGCAGCACCTGATCGACAGCCCGATAACCCATGACTGTCTTTGCCAACCCGGCTTAATATAAGAAAAACTCTGAATTCCACATCGTGGAGAATGTAACGGGAAACCACTCCGTTATATTCCACAAGAAACTACGGCAATAATGTTGAAAAACTCTGTAGTGTAGAAACTCATGATCACATACGTGCAGAAGAAACATGATATATATATATATATATATATATATATATATATATATATACTGTAATGGTTGTTACAATGTTTTTATTAATTCATAGTATCACTACACAAAAATTTTTTCATGTTTCGAAGCCAGCCCATTGTGTTGTTGGTTTCATCTTCAGGTGTTTTTTTTTTAATTTTTGTGTTGCCAACTTGCGTGCAGCACTTGATCGAGAGCCCGATAAAATATTAAAATAACTGACTGTGGGTACGAAGTAGAAGTTTATGCCATTGAATGCTTCAATACAAAAAGGTTTGTACCCAATGATAATTTTCAACACTTGGTGATCAATTACAGAGACCAAACGGTGGATGTGAGCACAGTTTGGCGTCGGGTGTAACGATGTAAAGAATAATAAGAATATAATACTTAAACTTTCATACGGAGAATTAATTATGCAAATTTGTCAATTAACTTCGGCGTAGGGGCGTGTGGCTTTGAGGGTCTTAAAGGATCTAAGCGCAGCTAAATCGAACGCCTAGATACTTTCTGGAAAAAAAACCCACTGATATACTGAGGCGTGGATCTGAAAATCACACTTAAAATGAATTATTTATTCACCTCTAAAGTAAAATTTAACATAAGCGTAAGGGTGTATGACTTCAGAGGTTTTCTTCGAATGTAGATTTTCTTCTCATGTCGATGTGACAATTGCTCTCTTTCTCTCTGTCTCTATGGTGGGGTGCTTATATGACTTCCTATCAGCAGATGTCCCACGTGTGCATATCATATCGAACATTTGCATAGTTGGAGGCAACCATTGATATATTAAGAGGCGCGAATCGGAACCCTCAAGGTCAACCTTCTGAAGCAGCTGAAACCTCTGATACGAAGGTGTGACATTGAGAGTAAAGATTTTTAGTATGTATTAGGGGAATTTCAGTATATATTGGCGTCATCACAGATCAACTTGTTCTTGAACAAAGGCACCTTATTGAGATTGAACTCGATTCAGATTATCTTGCATTTTCTGGCGTGAAACATATACATTTGAAAAGTTTCCCTATCTAACGGTGTTATTTTGTCCCCTCTGTTCCCTGTAGTTTCAGTGGACAGAAATAAAAGCTATACGTTTGAAGTGTCGGTCGTATATTACTAAATGTTGTGAATTCCGGCTGAGGAACCACACAAAATAATGAACAACAAAACAGATATTTGAGATAGAAAAATAGGTTATATTGAACGTAAATATACAAACTGGAACGCAAGCTAGTAATCCAGGAATAGAATTAGTAAGGAATATATATATATATATATATATATATATATATATATATATAAGTCTTGAAGTGAAGCCGTGTTGAAATAGTATATCCGTGTAATATTATTCTGGCTGAGTGAAGCTCAGAGGTACTATGTCAACTGACGCGGTACTCTCTGTGTAACTTCGGTATCTCTCGGTAACTTACGGATCAGTTCGGTACTCTTACTGTAACGGTATTTACCAACCTTCCCACGCAAGGCTAAATGTGGCACAAGGTCTTTTTATTGTGGGTCTACCCGGCCATGTAGCCAGGCCAAAAAATGTCTGTCTATTTTTCCCCAGTCGTGATTCTACCCTTCGGTGGAACCACGACTGTGTTAGTGCTCCCTGCTTCCGAGCAGTGAGCGCTCTCTACCCGAACGCAGGGAGCTGACAGTGTCATAGTAGCAAAGCAAATGCTTTGGAACTGCTCTTACTGTAACTGACTGATCTCATTATGGGAGGAGTATATGTATACTCAAGTCGAGTCCATTATCATAGAAAAAGGGGAGGTCCCACAACAATAATGCTGCTGTTGCTAATAATAATAATAATAATAATAATAATAATAATAATAATAATAATAATCGGATGCTGAAATCTTAATTGAATGGTGATTAAAAAATAGACAGGAATTACGAATCCACGTAAAACAGAGGAATTTTATAAGAAGACCAAAAGGCGCAAATGAATGGAGTCGGAATACTGAATATGTTTTCTATTGATCTGATGTTTCTAAAAGAGGTTATAACATAAAGGGTAAAAAAGACATTGAAATGATATTAGCTGATTATACAAAGGTATACGACATGACTCCTCATAGCTGGATATTCAAATGCCTCAGAATATTAAAGATTAGCGAATGAGTGACGAAATTCAGACCTAGCTCGCTCCATCGACAACTGGCTAGTAAACAAGAGTTAGATGAGAGACTTGCGCCTAGCATATACCAACTGCATAAAATGCAGAGGTGTAAGTGCAATGTCCCTCAAAAAAAAAAAAACGAAAGGATGCTTATCATCAGGTGGATACCTGTAGATCCAAGTATAAACATGTCTCTTTTTGCTTTTATTTGGCTTGCGATCGCTTCACGTTGAAACATCGATTCCCATACGATCACGGTGATGGGTGACCGCTTGGAAATACCAGCTTGATATGTGGATGGTGCAATGGATAATGAATCGGAATGTTAATCGGAGAGCCGAGTTTCAATTCCAGTTGAATTGATTAGATCCATTTAGGTGCAAATATCTTTTGGAAACGAATGAATTCACCACTTTTGCCTCAACTTTCGGTGAATTACTAAGATTATTATAAATAAAACCATTATTATCGCAAAAACAAAACTGCGTATAAAAATAGTTAAATCTCAGCATTAAATAACCTCTAGAAGTTGATATGCCGCTAAACAAAAAACAGTCAATCAACCATGTCTGTTTTTACTTATAGACACAACCATAAATACAGCCTCTTAAAAAAACACGTCAGATCGGAAATTTTATATGCATAGCTCCATAGTTGTTCAGAACTGTCACTTGTCAGCTGTATACAACTGCTTTCTTAGGAGAATTGTTAAAATGGTTTCGAGTGAATAAAGCCAATAGGTCTTAGCGAGGACCATCCTTCTTCAAATTTTGTGGAGTGGCATTGCAGAAATACAAAGAAAAGACTGTGACAAATAACAAAAACACCGTCAGTTGAAGACTACCAAGAGCAGCACTCATTAAAATGGATAGCAAGTGCGACTCGAAGAGAAAATAATGACATAATCAATATATAGACATTCCACACAACTTCGAACAAAAGGCTAGGAAAGAAACCCCCATCACTATTGGAAAGCGAAATAACAGTGAACGTGAGAAAGCTATTCTCCGGAAAGCATTTCTTTAATAGAGGGTGTCCTTAATGTCTGGACGCATAGGAAATAAATGCATATTTTCAAGAAATTAAAATTTCAACAACTTCTTTATTGAACTGGGACACTTAAAAATATCTTTAGAATGATTTCAAGGTTGATACACTTTGCAGGATTCACGTGAACTCAATGCAATAACTCCACATTGCCGTCAATTGTAGCATATTTACTCTTTATGTGTTCAATCAAGTGTGTTGCATCTGTGATTTTTATTGAGAACACCTTCTCCTTTTTGCATACCCCAGAAAAGGAAGCCAATTCTTCGACAAAATTATGTTTAATCTATTGAGGTAAAAAAAATAAAAATAAAAAATAGACCCAGATTTTAGGAACACCCTAAAATTACCGCGTTACCGCTTTGCTCGGAGTGATACGATTATATATATATATATATTGATTGATTGATTGATTGATTGATTGTATGAGTTTAATTCGAAAGCGGTGGTTGCTCTGTCAATGAAAGCGAATGTTTTCTCAAAACCATATTAGAAATGAAACTGTCTCTTACTCCAGAAAATAAACATCAGTTCTTAAACGTTCTCTCAGAATTCAGTAATAACATATTCCCCACTTCATCATACAAAAAAAAAAAAAGTTGCCACCTAAATTTTAAGACCGAATACCCACTTAGATATAAAATCAATCACTCAGTAAAATGCCATACATGATACACGCAAGGCTATAGAACCTAATATGTCCTGTTATTTGACCCATAACTGGAAGGAAGAGACGGATTAATACATTTCCCAGGGGTATTTGCACGCGAGTGAATGCAGGGCATTTAACTGGAATTGAAACTCGGCTCCCCGATTTCTCGTTTCAAGCCGATATCAACTGCACCACAACGCGCATCCATATATAAAATAGTAGGCATTTAAAAATTTCATAAACTTAACGCACGGGAATTCATACTCTCGTCCAGTTTTCCTTAAAGAACGCAAAATATGTAAAACAGACACTAGTTAACAATGGTTTTCCTACCTCATCGACACTAAGTGAAACTATTTCCTTCTAAAATAACAAATAATGACATTGAACTTACTGCCAAAAGCCAAATACATGACAGCTATAAGCAAGACGATTTTTGCTTAGAAATACGATAATGAAATACACAACCCCAGCTGACCCGAAAAAGAAAATAAAATTATCTATTACGAAAATTAAAAAATGAACCCTATCATAAAAATAACAACACACCCGCAAAATCTTAAAAGATTTAATATTTAAAAAGTTTTTGAAAATAATTTTTTTTAAATCTCTGGAGAAGCTTGTTAAAGTGAAACATGTTAAATTAAAGACACTTTTTCCCACCTGTTCTTTACTTATTCTATTCATAGATCTATCTATCGCCCGGTTCACACTCCACCCACGTATATTGAACAGGTTAAGAGGCTCATCCCTTGTTCCCTTTTAGGATGTGGTTTCCGGCTTTCTCTTTTCCAATCATCTCACTTTGTTTTTTTTTGTTTTTTTTTTCAATTAGAGTAGATAGATCTATCTATCGCCCGGTTCACACTCCACCCATGTCTATTGAAAAGGTTAAGAGGCTCATCCCTTTTTCCCTGTTTAGGATGTGGTTTCCGGCTTTCTCTTTTCCAATCTTCTCACTATTACGTAGGCCCCTGAACATCAGTGGTGTTATATATATATATATATATATATCAATCAATATATATATATTGATTGATTGATTGATTGATTGATTTTAGTTTTTGGTCATAATAAATTAGACCAGTACGCATTTGTATTAAAAAGTATTCAATACAAATATATTGCAAAACTTTTTAATATTCTTTATTTGTAAACGAGATATTACGCGACCTAGGTTTCTACCATGTGGTGTCTTCAGGCGATTTGCAATAACTGATTTTACCGTTTACCGTTTTTTTTTTTTTTAAGAACGCTCACTTAACGGTGATTTTTATGAACGCTCACGTAACGGGGAATTTTTGAACGCACAATTTTTAAAATTACAAGATATTATAACGTTTTCATTTTTCAGGGTGTAGGTGGGGTTAGCGACAGGGGAATAAGTCTTGTGAATTGTTCGTTAGAATTTTGAAAAGAGGGATGGATAGGGAATATAGTTGATTAATGAAAGTGTCGGAAATTTTGTAGACAGTTTTAAGATTAGAAGATGTGGTATAGCTTTATGGCCTAATGGCTGCTAGACTTTATTCTTTGGGTTTAGTAGAGGGGGAGAAAAAGGAAGTGTTAGGGTGGAGAGGAATAGAATTTGACCTATCTTTAATGTTTAACGAACAATTTACAAGACATCACACATGACCAAGCGAGAGTGAAAACCAGAAATATTAAGTATGGGAATAAAACAATAAATAAAAACTAAAAATTCTTGAAGCTATATACATAAAACAGTTGAAACGTAACCTGAACAAGATAAACTATGAAATCTCTACAAATATCCTTAAATGCTTATAATTAAAAACAGAAATTATTGGTTTATTCCAATGGCTTCCCATACTTAATATTTCTGGTTTTCACTCTCGCTAGGTCATGTGTAACGTCATGAGCTGTGATGCGACATTCGCTTCCAGCGTCTTTAATGCACGATTTGGTTGATGCTTTGAAATCTTCCATGTAAACAAAAAAATGGTTTGTCATGATGGTTTGTTCGTGTTTATAATATATAGTGTAATTTGACATCTTTGAAAATAGCTTATGTAAGCCGAAAGCTTAGATTGGAATATTAAAAAAATTATGTATCAATATTGTAATTTTCTTTCGTCATTTAATGGTAATGCTTTTAAGCTTATCAGAGAATATGAAAAATTTACCTAAAATAAGTAGACAATAATTATCCTATTCTTGCAATTAGTTACAATATATAACCGCCCACTCATTAACTCATTAACTGTAGGACCCCTAATAGCTTAAGAGACAGTTGTAATCTATGTTTGACAGAAAAAATTAAAATTTGGAAATTTCAATACCAGAATGTACTCCTAAATAAACGAAGGGAGATAATTAGTATGTGTCGTCATAGAAATAAGTATAAATTACAATACGTATATTTTTACCTTAATTAGTCACAATAAGGTTTTCTTTTTTAAAACTTTGGCTTAAACATTTAATTCCCCCCCCACCTACCACGTCTATCTTAAGGATCAAGCCACATATCTCCCACTACCAAAGAAGAAATTACCACTAAAATTCTGCTAGCTCCCCCCCCCCAAAAAAAAGGGAGAAAAAATTAAAATTTTGAAATTTAAATACCAGAATATATTTCTAAATAAACGGAAGGAGATCTTTCGTATATGTCGTCGTAGAAATAAGTACAAATTGCAATAGTTCACCTCTTCTATTATATTAAATATAATTAAATATTAAAAAAATTATGTATCAATATTGTAATTTTCTTTCGTCATTTAATGGTAATGCTTTTAAGCTTATCAGAGAATATGAAAAATTTACCTAAAATAAGCAGACAATAATTATCCTATTCTAACAATTAGTTACAATATGTTACCGCCCACTCTTTAACCATTATGATACCACGATAGACCTTACTACACAAAAACTTTTAAAATATGCAATATATATGAGTAAAAATGCTTAGTATCAGTGACGGAGGATATGTAGATATAAAACATAAATGCAAAAGTGGGCACTAGTGTGAACACCAAATGGCGACAATCTGTTTCATGCTTGAACGTAATCTTCAATCCATGTTGTATGTTTTTGTCCGACTATTTATATATGCTGATCAATGGTGCACTGTGTGTAGCAAGATCTATCGTGTTATCCTGATGGTTATTGACTGGACACTAACAGTTATATTTTACGAATGATTTTAAAAGCTATTGAGTTAAAAATATTGTGGACTCGAAATGGGTTATTTGTAGAAGTTTTATAATGTTTTTTCAATTTTGTACTCAATATATATTATTGATTATTTAATTATTTATTATTGATTGCTGTTTCATTTAGTGTGTACATTCGTAGTTTCTTAATTTGTGGATTATTTACTTAATTTGTTAATTTTTGTACATTTGTTTTTATTATTAATTTGGGGGTATCTTATTTGTTTGTTTCAAAGCATTAACTTTCTTAAACGTATGTTATATAAAGGCGAAAATGACCGAAAGTATAAGGTATCAAATGAATATCGAACCCACTACTCTATCATTATTGTACTAGCGAGACTCACATATGTTATATTATGTGTGTTGTATACAGTGCATATATTTGCTGAAGGGAAATGCATGACATCACACACACACACGCGCATATATATATATATATATATATATATATATATATATATTTTTTTTTTTTTTAATTCAGATACTTCAATCCAAGGGAAAAAAGCAGGAAGGTAAATTCCAAAAAACCCGATCCTAATTAATATTAAAAATTTATTTTAATATTAAAAAATGATACAGGAAGAGAGCTCCATGTAATAAAATATTACAGAGCAAATATATATTAAAAAAGGATTAATTCAAAGATGTTGAGGGGATCTTCATATCGAAATGGCCATTCAACATCTTTGAATTAATCCTTTTTTAATATATATATATTGTCATCAGCAGACAGTCTCGTTCCTTTGTATCACAGCTCATCAGTACGGTTAGACATCCGATTGCTTCTTATAGAAACTCGACCAATTTGCTATCAGTGGCAGATTCTACCTCGAAGCTAACGGCCAACAGTGGGGGAAGGCAGATTTAGCGTGTTATATACATAAGGTAAACAAAGGCCAGTCGCCAAGAGTGTTCAATTCATTGCTGAAGAACGATGCGTAAATACCGGTGGATAGCTACCGTTTTAAAAGTTTACCATTTTCCCAGAGTGCTCAATCGACGGGCGTGAGCGTAAATAGTCATCTGCAGATAGTTCTTTTTTGCTATATCACGACTCATCACTACGGCTAGACATTCGACTACTTCTAGCCGCGATTGAGACCCGACCGATTTGACATCAGTCGTAGATTATATATATATAAGGAATTTAACGGAAATCCACCTTACTGGCATTAGCCGACATATTTAAATTTTTATTTAACATTATTATTTTTTAATGGATACTCGTATCTGAGTGGAAAGTCTGTTTATTACATACACACACACACACACACACAGAGATATATATATGTGTGTGTGTGTGTGTGTGTGTGTGTGTGTGTGTGTGTGTGTGTGTGTGTGTGCGCGCGTAGAATATCAACTACTAACATTGGTAAGATCTTTTTTAAATTAATAAGTAAACATTTTCATGGAGATAACCACCTGAGCAAAATATTCAATAAGAAAACGATCAAGATTAATTATTCGTGTTCTAATAATATGTATAACAATATTAGCTCCCACAATAACCAAATCTTGAAGAAGTGTAGTAAAAGGGTAAATGTAGATCTGTAAATGTAATCTATCAGGCCACCATCTACCCTATGGAAAATAAGGAGAGATGTAATGTTTATATAGGAATTTCGGGCGGAATTTGGAAGCAATGGCTTTATACCCAAAGGCACATCTTCACCAACCGTAGTTTAAGATATCAAACAGCCCTTTCTCGAAAATACTGGGAATTAAAAGAAAATAACTTAAATCCACATGTAAAATGGAAGCTCATATGCAACTGTAGGACCCCTAATAGCTTAAGAGACAGTTGTAATCTATGTTTGACAGAAAAAATTAAAATTTGGAAATTTCAATACCAGAATGTACTCCTAAATAAACGAAGGGAGATAATTAGTATGTGTCGTCATAGAAATAAGTATAAATTACAATACGTATACTTTTACCTTAATTAGTCACAATAAGGTTTTCTTTTTTAAAACTTTGGCTAAAGCAGTTAATTCCCCCTACCTACCACGTCTATCTTAAGGATCAAGCCACATATCTCCCACTACCAAAGAAGAAATTACCACTAAAATTCTGCTAGCTACCCCCGACAAAAAACGGGAGAAAAAATTAAAATTTTGAAATTTAAATACCAGAATATATTCCTAAATAAACGGAGGGAGATCTTTCGTATGTGTCGTTGTAGAAATAAGTACAAATTGCAATAGTTCACCTCTTCTTCAAATTAGTCGCAATATGTATTTTTTAAAATTTGGCTAAGCAGTTACTTATCCACTACCGAGCACTACTAACTCAAGGGTCAAGCCACATACTCCCCACTACCAAAGAAGAAATTACTACTAGAAATTACTACTAAAATTCCGCTGGCTTAACCTTATAAAAACCAATATCGCTATCTCTCAACCTCTTCCTTTACTAGAGCAAACCTCTGGGCTTAGAATTTTTCCTCATTCTTTGTTTATATGGGCTGAGAATGCATGTCTTAAAATGACATGTTGAAAATGGTTTTTCCCCTTTAAGTTTTATCTGAATTTACAGATATATATATATATATCTGGGCAGAAGATTATCCCGCAGTAGGTTGCCATTGCTTTCTGCGGTAGACTGGTTGCCGACCAAGGCTATAGAACCCAATCTGTCCTGCTATTTAACCCATAACTGGAAGGAAGAGACGGATTAATACTTTTCCCAAGGGTATTTGCGCGTAAGTGAATACAATGCATTCGACTGGAATTCGAACTCGGCTCCCCGGTTTCTTTTTCCGAGCCGATATATATATATATATATATATATATATATATATATATATATATATATATATATAATTCCTTTTTAAAATATATGGAAGCAATATATATATATATATATATATATATATATATATATATATATATAATTCCTTTTTAAAATATATGGATGAAATTCGAAAAATATATAAAATAAAAAATAAAATACAATATATTTTATAAAAATCATCCATTTTACATATATATATAATTCACATAACTATATCGGATGTCTAACCGTTCTGATGAGCTATGATACAGCGAAGCAGATCTGTCTGCGGATGACTATTTACGCTCTCACTCCTCTGGAAGAATGGTAGACATTGAAAAAACAGTAGCTACTCTAGCATCTACGCATCGCTCATTCAGTAATGAATTAGAGCATTCTGGCTACTGACGTATGATACATCATATGCTACAAGTCTGCCTTTTTCTACCGAACGCCCATAGCTCAGAGGTAGAATCGCCGACTAACGCCAATTCAGTTAAGGGTTTATATATATATATATATATATATTTTTATAAGTGTTTCACCCCGAGCAAGGCATGTCACTGCCACTACTGCGCAGGGGGCTACGTAGAGTGGAGAAAGGCTGATTAAATATAGGAAATGTCAGAGGGTGGGTGATAGGCGGGTAAGGATACCGAGAATGAGGGTTGGGTAGATGAGAGTGTTCTGAGAATAGTTGGGAGTTAGTGTGATAGGAGGTGTCTATTGACCCTACATTTAAACACCTGGAGATTGTAACTGTCGGGAAAGCAGACTTGTGGAAGGGAGTTCCACAGGCGGGGAAGCGCGAGAAAAGAAGCTGTTGGAGTAGAATTTACGGTTACATCTTATTTTCTTAACTTTAAAAGGGTGGGACCCAGTTGCTAATCTAGTATCTCGTGTAAATTCGTGCTTAGGCGGCACCAGTGATCTAAGCTCATCGGAGCAGAAGCCATGAAAGTACTTGTAGAAGAGGCACAGGGAAGCCACATCACGCCGGTGAGAGAGCGGCTGCAGCCGGTCTGCCAAGTCAGTATCAACCACGTTACAGATCCTCCTTTGTATTTTGTCAAGAAGCCCAAGGAGAGCAGCAGGGGCACCCGACCAGATATGGCAGCAATATTCAATACACGGGCGGATGGTAGATTTGTATATGTGCAGAATAGATTCAGGTGGGAAAAATTTCTGGGCCCTGCACAGGGAGTCGATTTTCATAGCAGCAGATTTGGCAATGGATTCAATATAGTCATTCCATTTGAGGTCCGCCGAGAGTGTAAGGCCAAGGAGGCGTAGTATTTTACTCTCTGGGAGGCTAGCCTGTCCCATGCTAATGGGAGGTAGATGCGATTGTCTATGGTGGTTAGTTGATAACAGCTTTGTTTTAGAGGCATTGAAATTGACCAACCCTTCCCTACTCAGACTTTTTTGTGTTTGTGTGGTCGGTTTGGTTTGGATCAAAGTGTAGTATCTGTTCCATAGTGATACCTACTATTACTTTGGTCAAGTGTGGCATTGTGGTCTCCACCCAAGTTTATTGCTTGGGCTGCGTAAAGTAGCGACCTGCGAAGGACGCGAAACACCGGAGGCAGGTGTCTCGCGCTTAGCCTCTTAGGAGGCAATGGCCTCCGATAGGCCAAATGTGATCGTTCCTCCCACCACGGCCTCGGTGGGAGGAAAGGAGGGGGATTGGGCATTACCGCCTCGGGATAATCCCCCTTCAGTACCTAGAGTAGCAGCAGCAGCAGTACCAACGCCGGAAGGAGTGCCATCAGCTCCCGGGTCCCCCAAGCCTTCAACTTCTGGTTGGACAGGAGGAAAACCTATAAATAAGGATGAGGAGTACTACGAGAGGATGAGGTTAAAGTACGCTGAATACATCAAAGGCACCGAGCTGGTCTCGGTCCCCGGAGAATTGGCGGATATCCAAACCAGGACTATTACTCTTATCACTAAGGATATCAAGTCCCAAAGATTAATTGCAGTGCCGAGGGATACTTTTGAAGAAGCAATTGGGGCACTTAAGATCAAGGCTAGGGCCGTAGCGAGGAAGAGTAGTGCCATGTGGGACGTCCTGCTGGGCACGACCGACGAAGCCAAACGTCTGGTCGGTGTGGTGCTGGAGACGAAAACTCTCCAGCTCCATACAGAATACATGGGTGCCCGGAAGGTTAAGGTCACTCTACACGGCGTCCCCATGGACATTGCTGAGGACCACGTTGGCGCCTTCTTTGCTAACTTTGGGAAGGTGGCCGGAGTCTCCTCGCTACGGTCTAAGGCAGGCTACATTACGGGAGACATGACCCTGCTGGTGACGATGTCTAGGGAGAAGATAGCCAAGGTTCCCAACACGCTCACTTGCAGAGGTAGGGTCATTTACGTGATAGTAGAAGGGAGGAAGCCGTGCTGTTGGGTCTGCGGGGCGGCGGACCATGTCGCGAGGGTCTGCCCGTCCAAGAATCCGACCCCAAAGACCCAACCAGCTCAACCAACTAAGCAGCAGCCAGCGGCAAAAGAAAAAGAAGGCCCAAAAACAGCTTCACCCACGCAAGCTCCCGTGGGCAACAAGGAGGGCGAATGGCAGGTGGTGGGCAGAAAGAAGGGCAAAACTCCGTCCCCAGAGAAGGTGCCTCCACCTGCCAAGACGCCGGTGAAACCCAAGGAGTCGCCTCCTAAAAAGTCTCCCCCCAAACAAAGAAAGGAGAGGAGTCCTTCCCCGAAAAAGGATCTTCCAATGGAAGTTGATAGATCGGCTTCCCTAAAGCGGGGGAGAGAGGAGGAGGCGGAAGAACGAAAGGATACTCCCAAGGCCCGCAGAAGAAGTAGGAGCAGGGAAAAAAAGCCCAGCAGAGAAAAATGTGCCTCAGCTCCGGTGTCACCTGCAAGAACTACTTATGCGGATAAGGCGAGAAGCCTTCCCGCGTCCCCGCGTAAAGCTGCCCAGTCCCCAACCCCCTTTTTGACCCCCCTTAGGAAAAGCAGTTCCTTAACTCCCACATCCTCCCCTGCTCCTATTCCCACTCCCAGTAAGGCGAAGAAGAAGATGGACCTCCCGCGTGGGGAGGCGCTGATGAAGGTGAAGGAGGACATTTCTTCGGGGTGGTCGTCACAGCGTCGTAAGCTGCTAAGACCACTCCTTAAGCTCACCTCAGTGGATGGGTTATCCACTGAGGACCCAAAGAACTTCTCCCAGGCCCCAGGTGTCATCACCCTGATAAGAAATACCGGTGGCAACCTGCGGGTCTGGGAGCACATTGCGGAAGCCCAAAGGAGCTTCCCAAATATTTGTATGGTCAGGGAAAAGACTCCTGAATTAAGAAAAATGTCTCTAAATTGTTCGGGGAGGTTCCCCGTTTTGCTCCACCCCAGTTTATATAGGGTGGTAAAACTAACATATCCCACCGACGTCGGCGGGATTGTCCTAGACGGACGGATTACGTCCGACATTGGTACAGGGTCCCTAGGACAGTCCGTCGGGGTCCCCTCTGCCCGAGATTTCTACCCCGTATGCGACTAGAGCCTTGTTGCATGTTTCTTTGTTTTTTCTTTTTCAGAACTAAAAGATGTCTATTAAGATAGCCAGCTTGAATGCGAAGGGCCTGAGGGATCGGGGTAAGGCGGCTCGCCTGCTTCGTGACCTCTTGTCCTTCGGCGTGGATGTGGCCGCGATCCAAGAGACTCACTTTGTTTGCGAAGTCGACTCTTGTGTGCTGTCTAACGACTTTGTCGTCTATTCAGCATATGGGAGCCGGCAAGCCAGAGGTGTTTCTTTGCTGGTCAAGCGTACCCTGGACGCGAAGGTTGACCTTGTCCATGTCGGTGCCGAGGGCCGGCTGATCGTGGCCGATATTGCAGTGAAAAGCAAATTGTTCCGGCTGATTGTGGTTTATGCGCCCAATAAGCAAGGTGAGCGTGTCTCTTTCTTTCGGCTGTTGGAGCCCTTTATGGTGCATTCAACACGGCTAATCTTAGTTGGGGACTGGAATGCCATCCTAACCCCCAAATGGGATAGAGGGAGGGGCGCTAGCGGGAGGAATGATGATCGTAGCCTGGTTGATCTGATCGACGAATTTGGTCTCGTCGATAGATACCGGGTCGATCATCCGGATGGGAGTATGTGGACGTGGGCGCTTAATTGGCCTTCTACCCGGGTATCTGCGTACCTGGATAGGATGTTAGTGAGAGTGGCCGACATAGACTTCTTAGAATGTCCAACGTTCCACTGGCTAGGCTACACGGACCACAAACTCGTTTGTGCCCGTGTGGTGTTAGACTTTAGGCCTAGGTTGGCTGGTTATTGGAAGTTCAATCAGTCCTTACTGGACAGGCGGGACTTTCGTGACCAGCTGACAAAACTAGTTCAGCGGGCGTTAATTGGGCGAGTCATTGGGAATAAGTGGTGGGTTAACCTTAAGGACTCCATTAGGTCTTTCGCCACCAAATATAGCCAGCGGCTCAAACTAGATAAGGCTGCGGAGGCAAAGACACTTAGTGCTAATTTCGCCCGGGCGGAGGCTGGTGGGGATCCCCTAGAGATAGCCTTAGCCAGGGAGGCCCTGAGGCGCACGACTAGCGAGCGCTATATGGGTCAGGTAATTAGAGCTAAGTTAAGCAAGATGTCTTCCGAAGCTGTGAACATGGGCGCAGAACTGCGCAAGGAAGAAATTCGTCGGGCCGGCGATCGGTACATTCGAGAAGTGCGCGACCCGGAGGGGCATCTCCTTCGGTCCACCGACGACATGTGCGAGGCGTTCCGGCAGCATTTCGAACACCGGTTTACCAAGGAGCCTGGTCTCCGTGACGAGGAGTTTCGCAGCTATTTGGCTGACTTTCCCCGGCTTTTGCCGGCTGAAGCGGCTAGCTGCGAAGGGGAGATTACGGAGGACGAAGTCTACGCGGCTTTGAAGAAGACCGGCAGTGGCAAGTCGCCAGGTTTGGATGGTTTGCCCTATGAATTGTACTTGAGGATGTCGCACCTTTTTGTCCCGCTCTTGACTGTCGTGTTCAACCACTGGTTTCGGCAGGGGTCCATCCCCGGTCGGATCACCAGGGGCGTGATCACGCTGTTGGGAAAAGGCAAGAAGGTTGGGCGGGGATTAGATGATTACAGGCCCATAACTCTGCTAAACACAGAGTTAAAGATTTTGGCCAAGATCCTGACGAATCGCTTGCAGCTAGTTGCCGAGTCTCTGTTGGAACCGGATCAGACTTGTTCTGTGAAGGGACGAACAATTCAGAGCAACCTGCACTTGATCCGCACGATCGTAGAGGGTGTAGAAGACGACGAAGAGGCCGCGCTGATCAATTTGGATCAGTCCAAGGCATTTGATAGGATTGACCATGGCTACCTGGCTGCTGTCCTGCAGGCCGCCGGATTCAAACCCGACTTCAGCCGCTGGATTAGCCTTCTGTATCGCTCCCCCAAGGCTGTGGTACAGGTGAACGGGAAGCTGTCGAGCGCTTTCGCGCTGTCTAGGTCGGTCCGACAGGGTTGTCCACTGTCGCCTCTCCTTTACGTCCTGGCGTTGGAGCCTCTCCTTCGCCGGCTAAGGGACGAGACGTGCAGTCCGGTCCTGCGTGGAATTGCTGTCCCTGGAGGAGCTCGAGCCAGGGTTTCCGCGTACGCCGATGACGTAACGACCTTTGTGTCCTCCCGCAGGGACATAAGGGCGGTACAGAAGGCGCTTGAACGGTACGAACAGGTAACAGGGGCCAGAATTAACCGCGACAAGTCGTCCGGCTTGCGGTTAGGTGCCTGGAAGGGTGTTTCCCTCCCGGGGCCCTTCGACTGGACGGACGGGCCGGTCAAGCTCCTCGGAGTTTGGTTCGGTCCGGACTTACAGTTGGAGAAAAACTGGTCAGAAGTACAGGCAAAGGTCGGCGCGTCGGTCGAGATTTGGCGTCGACGGAGTCTCTCCGTGAAGGGTCTGGCGGAGGTGTGTAATACATACCTCTTTCCCAGAATGCTTTACCGGCTGTCTGTACTTCCCCTTTGTGACGATCATGAGAAGGCGCTCGAGCGTTTGCTATTCTCCTGTCTTTGGAGAGGACGCAAACACATGGTCGACAAAGGAGTCTGTTGCCTCCGTCCGTGTCAAGGGGGTCTGGGGATGCCACACTTGAGGAGCCACGTGCTCGCTTCGAGGTTGGCATTCCTCAGGCGCGCGTTGGAGGAAGATCGGTTGCTTGCGGGGGTAGTGAGGGACATGTTCCCTAGCCTCACTATCACTCCCCCGCTCCTAAGGACTAGCAATAGGCCTTGGGGGCGGCCGAAATTCCTGCTCGAATGTCTGACGGCCCTTCGGGCCATTCCATGGTCCAGTGACCTTTCACGGCCTAGGAGAATCTTCTATCGGGGATTAGTGGAGGGCGCCGTGAAGGATGAACTGTGGAGTAAGCTCGGCATGTCGAGGGAGGAGTATCGCTCTCATTGGTCTTGGGCGCCAGGTGCGGATTGGCTCAACAACTCTGAGTTTTCTCTGACCTGGCGATTGGCTCGGAATGGTTTGTCTCTCAACGACAAGCGTTTCGCAATGGGCCTGGCGGATTTGCCAGATTGTGAACGTTGCGTCCTTGGAATTAAGGAGACGTCTGCGCACGCCTTCTTCCATTGTTCGCGCGTTCGTCCGTTGTGGGCGCGTGTTGGCGAGTTGACTGCTCGTATCGCGCCGCGGGAGCTTGTGCTCATTGATCGCGCATACGCTGTGGACAATGTGTCGCCCCCGTACTCTGGAGTGAAGCGGATGGTGTTTCTGTCGCTACTGGCCACGGCTAGAATGGTGATTTGGATGACGCGTCTGGAGGAAGTCTTGCGGGGAGGTCGTCTTTCGGATCAGGATCTAATCCGATATTTTGAGCACCAGCTCAAAATTAAGATTAGAACTGAACGGAAACGGCTGCACCCGACAGAGTTCAGCGAAAGGTGGGTATATGCAGCGAGCCTGGTTCGCGTGACCGGGGCTAGCCTTGATTTTCTCTTTTAGATCTGCTAGTTGCATCGGGGTGGATTCCTTTGGAACCCCGCCCGTGGTTAAGGTAGAAGTCTCTTTTGTGCCTAGTTAATGTGAGTGAATGTGTTTGTCCTGGCCTGTTCCCGGCTTCATTGCTTTTGTTATGATCCAGTTCGAGATTCCCATTGTCCAAGTATTATTTTGTCCCGTTTTCACTCTCGGCTGGGTCAGCCTTATACATTCTCCAGTCCAATTTATTTTTGCCCCATGCTTATCCATTCCCCTTAGAAAGAGAGCTGCTTGATTTTGTCCTTTTTTAAGGCAGAATACAGTGGCCTCTTTAATTATGTGGGTGTGTTTGGGTCTTACTAACATTGTGTATATATATTCATTTGAAATTGTTTTTGTTTTGGGGACTTTTGTTTCTTCATTCCCCCTTCCCATCATGTCATTTCATGAATAAAGTTTTAAATTTATTTTTGTACACTATTGTATATATTGTAAAAATCAGAAATTTTTATGTACATTTGGGGTGTTTTTAGGTCCCCGGTATGATTTTGCGGTATTTTGGTGCTTGATAGGTATGAGTGTTGATGGACAAATTTTTATGGTGAATGAGAAAATTGTAACGTATGTATGGGTCGTGAATCGGATTAGCTAGGTATAAGATAGTTACTGAAGACCATCCCAAGTTTTTGTTCCCCCTCCCATTTATTTGGCCTTGTGCCAGAATTTGTAATTTATTGCAAATAAATAATGACCAACCCTTCCCTACTCAGACTTTTTTGTGTTTGTGTGGTCGGTTTGGTTTGGATCAAAGTGTAGTATCTGTTCCATAGTGATACCTACTATTACTTTGGTCAAGTGTGGCATTGTGGTCTCCACCCAAGTTTATTGCTTGGGCTGCGTAAAGTAGCGACCTGCGAAGGACGCGAAACACCGGAGGCAGGTGTCTCGCGCTTAGCCTCTTAGGAGGCAATGGCCTCCGATAGGCCAAATGTGATCGTTCCTCCCACCACGGCCTCGGTGGGAGGAAAGGAGGGGGATTGGGCATTACCGCCTCGGGATAATCCCCCTTCAGTACCTAGAGTAGCAGCAGCAGCAGTACCAACGCCGGAAGGAGTGCCATCAGCTCCCGGGTCCCCCAAGCCTTCAACTTCTGGTTGGACAGGAGGAAAACCTATAAATAAGGATGAGGAGTACTACGAGAGGATGAGGTTAAAGTACGCTGAATACATCAAAGGCACCGAGCTGGTCTCGGTCCCCGGAGAATTGGCGGATATCCAAACCAGGACTATTACTCTTATCACTAAGGATATCAAGTCCCAAAGATTAATTGCAGTGCCGAGGGATACTTTTGAAGAAGCAATTGGGGCACTTAAGATCAAGGCTAGGGCCGTAGCGAGGAAGAGTAGTGCCATGTGGGACGTCCTGCTGGGCACGACCGACGAAGCCAAACGTCTGGTCGGTGTGGTGCTGGAGACGAAAACTCTCCAGCTCCATACAGAATACATGGGTGCCCGGAAGGTTAAGGTCACTCTACACGGCGTCCCCATGGACATTGCTGAGGACCACGTTGGCGCCTTCTTTGCTAACTTTGGGAAGGTGGCCGGAGTCTCCTCGCTACGGTCTAAGGCAGGCTACATTACGGGAGACATGACCCTGCTGGTGACGATGTCTAGGGAGAAGATAGCCAAGGTTCCCAACACGCTCACTTGCAGAGGTAGGGTCATTTACGTGATAGTAGAAGGGAGGAAGCCGTGCTGTTGGGTCTGCGGGGCGGCGGACCATGTCGCGAGGGTCTGCCCGTCCAAGAATCCGACCCCAAAGACCCAACCAGCTCAACCAACTAAGCAGCAGCCAGCGGCAAAAGAAAAAGAAGGCCCAAAAACAGCTTCACCCACGCAAGCTCCCGTGGGCAACAAGGAGGGCGAATGGCAGGTGGTGGGCAGAAAGAAGGGCAAAACTCCGTCCCCAGAGAAGGTGCCTCCACCTGCCAAGACGCCGGTGAAACCCAAGGAGTCGCCTCCTAAAAAGTCTCCCCCCAAACAAAGAAAGGAGAGGAGTCCTTCCCCGAAAAAGGATCTTCCAATGGAAGTTGATAGATCGGCTTCCCTAAAGCGGGGGAGAGAGGAGGAGGCGGAAGAACGAAAGGATACTCCCAAGGCCCGCAGAAGAAGTAGGAGCAGGGAAAAAAAGCCCAGCAGAGAAAAATGTGCCTCAGCTCCGGTGTCACCTGCAAGAACTACTTATGCGGATAAGGCGAGAAGCCTTCCCGCGTCCCCGCGTAAAGCTGCCCAGTCCCCAACCCCCTTTTTGACCCCCCTTAGGAAAAGCAGTTCCTTAACTCCCACATCCTCCCCTGCTCCTATTCCCACTCCCAGTAAGGCGAAGAAGAAGATGGACCTCCCGCGTGGGGAGGCGCTGATGAAGGTGAAGGAGGACATTTCTTCGGGGTGGTCGTCACAGCGTCGTAAGCTGCTAAGACCACTCCTTAAGCTCACCTCAGTGGATGGGTTATCCACTGAGGACCCAAAGAACTTCTCCCAGGCCCCAGGTGTCATCACCCTGATAAGAAATACCGGTGGCAACCTGCGGGTCTGGGAGCACATTGCGGAAGCCCAAAGGAGCTTCCCAAATATTTGTATGGTCAGGGAAAAGACTCCTGAATTAAGAAAAATGTCTCTAAATTGTTCGGGGAGGTTCCCCGTTTTGCTCCACCCCAGTTTATATAGGGTGGTAAAACTAACATATCCCACCGACGTCGGCGGGATTGTCCTAGACGGACGGATTACGTCCGACATTGGTACAGGGTCCCTAGGACAGTCCGTCGGGGTCCCCTCTGCCCGAGATTTCTACCCCGTATGCGACTAGAGCCTTGTTGCATGTTTCTTTGTTTTTTCTTTTTCAGAACTAAAAGATGTCTATTAAGATAGCCAGCTTGAATGCGAAGGGCCTGAGGGATCGGGGTAAGGCGGCTCGCCTGCTTCGTGACCTCTTGTCCTTCGGCGTGGATGTGGCCGCGATCCAAGAGACTCACTTTGTTTGCGAAGTCGACTCTTGTGTGCTGTCTAACGACTTTGTCGTCTATTCAGCATATGGGAGCCGGCAAGCCAGAGGTGTTTCTTTGCTGGTCAAGCGTACCCTGGACGCGAAGGTTGACCTTGTCCATGTCGGTGCCGAGGGCCGGCTGATCGTGGCCGATATTGCAGTGAAAAGCAAATTGTTCCGGCTGATTGTGGTTTATGCGCCCAATAAGCAAGGTGAGCGTGTCTCTTTCTTTCGGCTGTTGGAGCCCTTTATGGTGCATTCAACACGGCTAATCTTAGTTGGGGACTGGAATGCCATCCTAACCCCCAAATGGGATAGAGGGAGGGGCGCTAGCGGGAGGAATGATGATCGTAGCCTGGTTGATCTGATCGACGAATTTGGTCTCGTCGATAGATACCGGGTCGATCATCCGGATGGGAGTATGTGGACGTGGGCGCTTAATTGGCCTTCTACCCGGGTATCTGCGTACCTGGATAGGATGTTAGTGAGAGTGGCCGACATAGACTTCTTAGAATGTCCAACGTTCCACTGGCTAGGCTACACGGACCACAAACTCGTTTGTGCCCGTGTGGTGTTAGACTTTAGGCCTAGGTTGGCTGGTTATTGGAAGTTCAATCAGTCCTTACTGGACAGGCGGGACTTTCGTGACCAGCTGACAAAACTAGTTCAGCGGGCGTTAATTGGGCGAGTCATTGGGAATAAGTGGTGGGTTAACCTTAAGGACTCCATTAGGTCTTTCGCCACCAAATATAGCCAGCGGCTCAAACTAGATAAGGCTGCGGAGGCAAAGACACTTAGTGCTAATTTCGCCCGGGCGGAGGCTGGTGGGGATCCCCTAGAGATAGCCTTAGCCAGGGAGGCCCTGAGGCGCACGACTAGCGAGCGCTATATGGGTCAGGTAATTAGAGCTAAGTTAAGCAAGATGTCTTCCGAAGCTGTGAACATGGGCGCAGAACTGCGCAAGGAAGAAATTCGTCGGGCCGGCGATCGGTACATTCGAGAAGTGCGCGACCCGGAGGGGCATCTCCTTCGGTCCACCGACGACATGTGCGAGGCGTTCCGGCAGCATTTCGAACACCGGTTTACCAAGGAGCCTGGTCTCCGTGACGAGGAGTTTCGCAGCTATTTGGCTGACTTTCCCCGGCTTTTGCCGGCTGAAGCGGCTAGCTGCGAAGGGGAGATTACGGAGGACGAAGTCTACGCGGCTTTGAAGAAGACCGGCAGTGGCAAGTCGCCAGGTTTGGATGGTTTGCCCTATGAATTGTACTTGAGGATGTCGCACCTTTTTGTCCCGCTCTTGACTGTCGTGTTCAACCACTGGTTTCGGCAGGGGTCCATCCCCGGTCGGATCACCAGGGGCGTGATCACGCTGTTGGGAAAAGGCAAGAAGGTTGGGCGGGGATTAGATGATTACAGGCCCATAACTCTGCTAAACACAGAGTTAAAGATTTTGGCCAAGATCCTGACGAATCGCTTGCAGCTAGTTGCCGAGTCTCTGTTGGAACCGGATCAGACTTGTTCTGTGAAGGGACGAACAATTCAGAGCAACCTGCACTTGATCCGCACGATCGTAGAGGGTGTAGAAGACGACGAAGAGGCCGCGCTGATCAATTTGGATCAGTCCAAGGCATTTGATAGGATTGACCATGGCTACCTGGCTGCTGTCCTGCAGGCCGCCGGATTCAAACCCGACTTCAGCCGCTGGATTAGCCTTCTGTATCGCTCCCCCAAGGCTGTGGTACAGGTGAACGGGAAGCTGTCGAGCGCTTTCGCGCTGTCTAGGTCGGTCCGACAGGGTTGTCCACTGTCGCCTCTCCTTTACGTCCTGGCGTTGGAGCCTCTCCTTCGCCGGCTAAGGGACGAGACGTGCAGTCCGGTCCTGCGTGGAATTGCTGTCCCTGGAGGAGCTCGAGCCAGGGTTTCCGCGTACGCCGATGACGTAACGACCTTTGTGTCCTCCCGCAGGGACATAAGGGCGGTACAGAAGGCGCTTGAACGGTACGAACAGGTAACAGGGGCCAGAATTAACCGCGACAAGTCGTCCGGCTTGCGGTTAGGTGCCTGGAAGGGTGTTTCCCTCCCGGGGCCCTTCGACTGGACGGACGGGCCGGTCAAGCTCCTCGGAGTTTGGTTCGGTCCGGACTTACAGTTGGAGAAAAACTGGTCAGAAGTACAGGCAAAGGTCGGCGCGTCGGTCGAGATTTGGCGTCGACGGAGTCTCTCCGTGAAGGGTCTGGCGGAGGTGTGTAATACATACCTCTTTCCCAGAATGCTTTACCGGCTGTCTGTACTTCCCCTTTGTGACGATCATGAGAAGGCGCTCGAGCGTTTGCTATTCTCCTGTCTTTGGAGAGGACGCAAACACATGGTCGACAAAGGAGTCTGTTGCCTCCGTCCGTGTCAAGGGGGTCTGGGGATGCCACACTTGAGGAGCCACGTGCTCGCTTCGAGGTTGGCATTCCTCAGGCGCGCGTTGGAGGAAGATCGGTTGCTTGCGGGGGTAGTGAGGGACATGTTCCCTAGCCTCACTATCACTCCCCCGCTCCTAAGGACTAGCAATAGGCCTTGGGGGCGGCCGAAATTCCTGCTCGAATGTCTGACGGCCCTTCGGGCCATTCCATGGTCCAGTGACCTTTCACGGCCTAGGAGAATCTTCTATCGGGGATTAGTGGAGGGCGCCGTGAAGGATGAACTGTGGAGTAAGCTCGGCATGTCGAGGGAGGAGTATCGCTCTCATTGGTCTTGGGCGCCAGGTGCGGATTGGCTCAACAACTCTGAGTTTTCTCTGACCTGGCGATTGGCTCGGAATGGTTTGTCTCTCAACGACAAGCGTTTCGCAATGGGCCTGGCGGATTTGCCAGATTGTGAACGTTGCGTCCTTGGAATTAAGGAGACGTCTGCGCACGCCTTCTTCCATTGTTCGCGCGTTCGCCCGTTGTGGGCGCGTGTTGGCGAGTTGACTGCTCGTATCGCGCCGCGGGAGCTTGTGCTCATTGATCGCGCATACGCTGTGGACAATGTGTCGCCCCCGTACTCTGGAGTGAAGCGGATGGTGTTTCTGTCGCTACTGGCCACGGCTAGAATGGTGATTTGGATGACGCGTCTGGAGGAAGTCTTGCGGGGAGGTCGTCTTTCGGATCAGGATCTAATCCGATATTTTGAGCACCAGCTCAAAATTAAGATTAGAACTGAACGGAAACGGCTGCACCCGACAGAGTTCAGCGAAAGGTGGGTATATGCAGCGAGCCTGGTTCGCGTGACCGGGGCTAGCCTTGATTTTCTCTTTTAGATCTGCTAGTTGCATCGGGGTGGATTCCTTTGGAACCCCGCCCGTGGTTAAGGTAGAAGTCTCTTTTGTGCCTAGTTAATGTGAGTGAATGTGTTTGTCCTGGCCTGTTCCCGGCTTCATTGCTTTTGTTATGATCCAGTTCGAGATTCCCATTGTCCAAGTATTATTTTGTCCCGTTTTCACTCTCGGCTGGGTCAGCCTTATACATTCTCCAGTCCAATTTATTTTTGCCCCATGCTTATCCATTCCCCTTAGAAAGAGAGCTGCTTGATTTTGTCCTTTTTTAAGGCAGAATACAGTGGCCTCTTTAATTATGTGGGTGTGTTTGGGTCTTACTAACATTGTGTATATATATTCATTTGAAATTGTTTTTGTTTTGGGGACTTTTGTTTCTTCATTCCCCCTTCCCATCATGTCATTTCATGAATAAAGTTTTAAATTTATTTTTGTACACTATTGTATATATTGTAAAAATCAGAAATTTTTATGTACATTTGGGGTGTTTTTAGGTCCCCGGTATGATTTTGCGGTATTTTGGTGCTTGATAGGTATGAGTGTTGATGGACAAATTTTTATGGTGAATGAGAAAATTGTAACGTATGTATGGGTCGTGAATCGGATTAGCTAGGTATAAGATAGTTACTGAAGACCATCCCAAGTTTTTGTTCCCCCTCCCATTTATTTGGCCTTGTGCCAGAATTTGTAATTTATTGCAAATAAATAATGACCAACCCTTTCCTACTCAGACTTTTTTGTGTTTGTGTGGTCGGTTTGGTTTGGATCAAAGTGTAGTATCTGTTCCACTGTGATACTTACTATTGCTTTGGTCAAGTGTGGCATTGTGGTCTCCACCCAAGTTTATAGCTTGGGCCGCGTAAAGTAGCGACCTGCGAAGGACGCGAAACACCGGAGGCAGGTGTCTCGCGCTTAGCCTCTTAGGAGGCAATGGCCTCCGATAGGCCAGATGTGATCGTTCCTCCCACCACGGCCTCGGTGGGAGGAAAGGAGGGGGATTGGCGCTTGCCTGCCTCACCCCTCTCCTTGGAAAAAGGACCAGGAGTAGCAACCCTACCAGCAGCTCCTGCATCTCCGGTGCCCTCTACGTCTAAGGAGGACGGGCAGCGGTGTTCAGCAGACACGGTTTCCCCCGACAAGGCTTGGACCGGGGGGACCATCCAGAAAGTGCGGAAGGATTCAGCGTATTATGAGTCTCTAAAGGAGAAATACGCTAAATACGTGACAGGAGCGGAGATTATCTCGGTGCCCGAGACGCTCAGTAACATTGAGCCCAGGATCCTTTCCCTGCTGACCAGGGATCCGAAAAGTCGCAAACTTATCGGGGTCAGCAGGGACGTGGTGGAGGAGGCCATCAAGGCCTTGAAGATCAATGGAAAGATGGTGGCTAGGCGCAGCCACGCCGTGTGGGATGTTCTACTTGGCTCTGCGGAGGAAGCAAGAAAACTGGCCGGCTCCTTTATGGAAACAAAGACGTTGCGCCTGGATACAGAATACATGGGCATGCGCAGATCAAAGATCACTCTCCACGGCGTGCCCATGGACATCTCGTTAGACCATGTCGGGGTGTTTTTCACACAATTCGGCATGGTCGAAGAGGTGAAGGCGCTCACCTCGAAGCAGGGCTTTCTCACCGGTGACGTCACCCTGCAGGTGACGGTCGAGCAAAAAAAGATCGGGAATATCCCCAACATTATCACCTGCAGGGGAAGATCAATTTACGTGATCGTTGAGGGGAGGAAGCCCTTCTGCTGGGTCTGCGGCGATTCCAATCACGTCGCCAAGGCGTGCCCGAAAAAGGTTCCGGCCCCTGGGACCCAGCCAGCAAAGCAGCAGCAGGAGAAACCGGCAGCGAAACAACCAGAAGCTCCAACGGAGGCGAAATCGTCTGTTCCGGATAAGGTGAATGAGTGGCAGACGGTCGGCAAGAAAAAGAAGGCGAAGGCACTAGCGGAGAAATCGCCTTCTCCGGCCAAAACGCCTTCTCAGACCAAAACGCCTTCTCCGACCAAAACGCCCTCGCCACCTCAGGAGCCTTCGGAGTCAAAGGTGCCCTCATCACCCAAAGCAGCTACCAAGCAGGGGAAGGCAGAAAAACCGCCCCAAAATGAGGGCCCGAAGGAACAACCAAGGGAAGAGCCCATGGAGACTCAAAGATCGGCGTCGTTGAAACGCAGCCGGGAGGACGAAGAAGAGCAGCAAGAGAACTTCAAGAATCGGCGGAAGAGCAGAGAAAGGAGTTCGACAACACACAGGTGCTCCTCGCTTCCTGCCTCACCGGAGAGGCAAACGTATGCGCAAAAGGCAAGAAGCCTCCCCTCGTCCCCGCGGAAAGCTTCCCAGTCCCCTACCTTTAAATTAACCCCCCTGAGACCAGTTGCTTTATCCCCCACTCTCTCCCCTTCTCCTATGTCCACTCCCACTCGGGCAAAAAAGATAAAAGCCCTGCCCAAAGGGGAAGCGCTATTGAAAGTAGAGGAGGACATCTCTGCAGGGTGGTCGTCACAAAGACGAAAACTACTCAAACCACTGCTGAAGATGACCACAGTTGACGGTCTATCTACGGAGGACCCCAAAAACTTTCCCCAGGCCCCAGGAGTAATTACCCTCGTACGGAATACCGGGGGTAACCTGCGGGTCTGGGACCACATCGCGGAAGCGAAAAAACTTTATCCTAAACTAAGGATGTACATTGAAAGCTCAGCAGAACTTAGAAAAATGTCTAAAAATTGTTCGGGGAGGTTCCCTGTTTTACTCCACCCCAGTTTATATAGGGTGGTAAAACTAATGTACCCCACGGACGTCGGCGGTATTGTCTCAGACGGACGGATTACGTCTGACATAGGAACTGGTTCCCTGGGACAGTCCGTCGGGGTCCTGTCTGCCCGAGATTTTCGCCCCGTATGCATCTAGAGAGCCTTTGTTGCCTGTTTTTCTTTTTCTCTTTTTCAGGTTTAAAAGATGTCTATTAAGATAGCCAGCTTGAATGCGAAGGGCCTGAGGGATCGGGGTAAGGCGGCTCGCCTGCTTCGTGACCTCTTGTCCTTCGGCGTGGATGTGGCCGCGATCCAAGAGACTCACTTTGTTTGCGAAGTCGACTCGTGTGTGCTGTCTAACGACTTTGTCGTCTATTCAGCATATGGGAGCCGGCAAGCCAGAGGTGTTTCTTTGCTGGTCAAGCGTACCCTGGACGCGAGGGTTGACCTTGTCCATGTCGGTGCCGAGGGCCGGCTGATCGTGGCCGATATTGCAGTGAAAAGCAAATTGTTCCGGCTGATTGTGGTTTATGCGCCCAATAAGCAAGGTGAGCGTGTCTCTTTCTTTCGGCTGTTGGAGCCCTTTATGGTGCATTCAACACGGCTAATCTTAGTTGGGGACTGGAATGCCATCCTAACCCCCAAATGGGATAGA
Source organism: Ascarosepion bandense (assembly GCA_037127315.1). Taxonomy (NCBI): domain Eukaryota; kingdom Metazoa; phylum Mollusca; class Cephalopoda; order Sepiida; family Sepiidae; genus Ascarosepion; species Ascarosepion bandense. The sequence continues at coordinate 1,163,588 of JBBBDQ010001469.1, read as the reverse complement.
GGGAGGGGCGCTAGCGGGAGGAATGATGATCGTAGCCTGGTTGATCTGATCGACGAATTTGGTCTCGTCGATAGATACCGGGTCGATCATCCGGATGGGAGTATGTGGACGTGGGCGCTTAATTGGCCTTCTACCCGGGTATCTGCGTACCTGGATAGGATGTTAGTGAGAGTGGCCGACATAGACTTCTTAGAATGTCCAACGTTCCACTGGCTAGGCTACGCGGACCACAAACTCGTTTGTGCCCGTGTGGTGTTAGACTTTAGGCCTAGGTTGGCTGGTTATTGGAAGTTCAATCAGTCCTTACTGGACAGGCGGGACTTTCGTGACCAGCTGACAAAACTAGTTCAGCGGGCGTTAATTGGGCGAGTCATTGGGAATAAGTGGTGGGTTAACCTTAAGGACTCCATTAGGTCTTTCGCCACCAAATATAGCCAGCGGCTCAAACTAGATAAGGCTGCGGAGGCAAAGACACTTAGTGCTAATTTCGCCCGGGCGGAGGCTGGTGGGGATCCCCTAGAGATAGCCTTAGCCAGGGAGGCCCTGAGGCGCACGACTAGCGAGCGCTATATGGGCCAGGTAATTAGAGCTAAGTTAAGCAAGATGTCTTCCGAAGCTGTGAACATGGGCGCAGAACTGCGCAAGGAAGAAATTCGTCGGGCCGGCGATCGGTACGTTCGAGAAGTGCGCGACCCGGAGGGGCATCTCCTTCGGTCCACCGACGACATGTGCGAGGCGTTCCGGCAGCATTTCGAACACCGGTTTACCAAGGAGCCTGGTCTCCGTGACGAGGAGTTTCGCAGCTATTTGGCTGACTTTCCCCGGCTTTTGCCGGCTGAAGCGGCTAGCTGCGAAGGGGAGATTACGGAGGACGAAGTCTACGCGGCTTTGAAGAAGACCGGCAGTGGCAAGTCGCCAGGTTTGGATGGTTTGCCCTATGAATTGTACTTGAGGATGTCGCACCTTTTTGTCCCGCTCTTGACTGTCGTGTTCAACCACTGGTTTCGGCAGGGGTCCATCCCCGGTCGGATCACCAGGGGCGTGATCACGCTGTTGGGAAAAGGCAAGAAGGTTGGGCGGGGATTAGATGATTACAGGCCCATAACTCTGCTAAACACAGAGTTAAAGATTTTGGCCAAGATCCTGACGAATCGCTTGCAGCTAGTTGCCGAGTCTCTGTTGGAACCGGATCAGACTTGTTCTGTGAAGGGACGAACAATTCAGAGCAACCTGCACTTGATCCGCACGATCGTAGAGGGTGTAGAAGACGACGAAGAGGCCGCGCTGATCAATTTGGATCAGTCCAAGGCATTTGATAGGATTGACCATGGCTACCTGGCTGCTGTCCTGCAGGCCGCCGGATTCAAACCCGACTTCGGCCGCTGGATTAGCCTTCTGTATCGCTCCCCCAAGGCTGTGGTACAGGTGAACGGGAAGCTGTCGAGCGCTTTCGCGCTGTCTAGGTCGGTCCGACAGGGTTGTCCACTGTCGCCTCTCCTTTACGTCCTGGCGTTGGAGCCCCTCCTTCGCCGGCTAAGGGACGAGACGTGCAGTCCGGTCCTGCGTGGAATTGCTGTCCCTGGTGGAGCTCGAGCCAGGGTTTCCGCGTACGCCGATGACGTAACGACCTTTGTGTCCTCCCGCAGGGACATAAGGGCGGTACAGAAGGCGCTTGAACGGTACGAACAGGTAACAGGGGCCAGAATTAACCGCGACAAGTCGTCCGGCTTGCGGTTAGGTGCCTGGAAGGGTGTTTCCCTCCCGGGGCCCTTCGACTGGACGGACGGGCCGGTCAAGCTCCTCGGAGTTTGGTTCGGTCCGGACTTACAGTTGGAGAAAAACTGGTCAGAAGTACAGGCAAAGGTCGGCGCGTCGGTCGAGATTTGGCGTCGACGGAGTCTCTCCGTGAAGGGTCTGGCGGAGGTGTGTAATACATACCTCTTTCCCAGAATGCTTTACCGGTTGTCTGTACTTCCCCTTTGTGACGATCATGAGAAGGCGCTCGAGCGTTTGCTATTCTCCTGTCTTTGGAGAGGACGCAAACACATGGTCGACAAAGGAGTCTGTTGCCTCCGTCCGTGTCAAGGGGGTCTGGGGATGCCACACTTGAGGAGCCATGTGCTCGCTTCGAGGTTGGCATTCCTCAGGCGCGCGTTGGAGGAAGATCGGTTGCTTGCGGGGGTAGTGAAGGACATGTTCCCTAGCCTCACTATCACTCCCCCGCTCCTAAGGACTAGCAATAGGCCTTGGGGGCGGCCGAAATTCCTGCTCGAATGTCTGACGGCCCTTCGGGCCATTCCATGGTCCAGTGACCTTTCACGGCCTAGGAGAATCTTCTATCGGGGATTAGTGGAGGGCGCCGTGAAGGATGAACTGTGGAGTAAGCTCGGCATGTCGAGAGAGGAGTATCGCTCTCATTGGTCTTGGGCGCCAGGTGCGGATTGGCTCAACAACTCTGAGTTTTCTCTGACCTGGCGATTGGCTCGGAATGGTTTGTCTCTCAACGACAAGCGTTTCGCAATGGGCCTGGCGGATTTGCCAGATTGTGAACGTTGCGTCCTTGGAATTAAGGAGACGTCTGCGCACGCCTTCTTCCATTGTTCGCGCGTTCGCCCGTTGTGGGCGCGTGTTGGCGAGTTGACTGCTCGTATCGCGCCGCGGGAGCTTGTGCTCATTGATCGCGCATACGCTGTGGACAATGTGTCGCCCCCGTACTCTGGAGTGAAGCGGATGGTGTTTCTGTCGCTACTGGCCACGGCTAGAATGGTGATTTGGATGACGCGTCTGGAGGAAGTCTTGCGGGGAGGTCGTCTTTCGGATCAGGATCTAATCCGATATTTTGAGCACCAGCTCAAAATTAAGATTAGAACTGAACGGAAACGGCTGCACCCGACAGAGTTCAGCGAAAGGTGGGTATATGCAGCGAGCCTGGTTCGCGTGACCGGGGCTAGCCTTGATTTTCTCTTTTAGATCTGCTAGTTGCATCGGGGTGGATTCCTTTGGAACCCCGCCCGTGGTTAAGGTAGAAGTCTCTTTTGTGCCTAGTTAATGTGAGTGAATGTGTTTGTCCTGGCCTGTTCCCGGCTTCATTGCTTTTGTTATGATCCAGTTCGAGATTCCCATTGTCCAAGTATTATTTTGTCCCGTTTTCACTCTCGGCTGGGTCAGCCTTATACATTCTCCAGTCCAATTTATTTTTGCCCCCTGCTTCTCCATTCCCCTTAGAAAGAGAGCTGCTTGATTTTGTCCTTTTTTAAGGCAGAATACAGTGGCCTCTTTAATTATGTGGGTGTGTTTGGGTCTTACTAACATTGTGTATATATATTCATTTGAAATTGTTTTTGTTTTGGGGACTTTTGTTTCTTCATTCCCCCTTCCCATCATGTCATTTCATGAATAAAGTTTTAAATTTATTTTTGTACACTATTGTATATATTGTAAAAATCAGAAATTTTTATGTACATTTGGGGTGTTTTTAGGTCCCCGGTATGATTTTGCGGTATTTTGGTGCTTGATAGGTATGAGTGTTGATGGACAAATTTTTATGGTGAATGAGAAAATTGTAACGTATGTATGGGTCGTGAATCGGATTAGCTAGGTATAAGATAGTTACTGAAGACCATCCCAAGTTTTTGTTCCCCCTCCCATTTGTTGGCCTTGTGCCAGAATTTGTAATTTATTGCAAATAAATAATGACCAACCCTTTCCTACTCAGACTTTTTTGTGTTTGTGTGGTCGGGTTGGTTTGGATCAAAGTGTAGTATCTGTTCCATAGTGATACCTACTATTGCTTTGGTCAAGTGTGGCATTGTGGTCTCCACCCAAGTTTATTGCTTGGGCCGCGTAAAGTAGCGACCTGCGAAGGACGCGAAACACCGGAGGCAGGTGTCTCGCGCTTAGCCTCTTAGGAGGCAATGGCCTCCGATAGGCCAAATGTGATCGTTCCCCCCACCACGGCGTCGGTGGGAGGAAAGGAGGGTGACTGGCAATTACCGCCACGGGAGTCACCCTCCGTAGAAGTACCAGCAGAAGGACCCGGACCGGTACCAGCGGCAGTGCCAGCCTCCCCCAAACCTTCTACCTCTGGCTGGAAAGGAGGAAAGGTGCAAATAAAGGGGGAGGAGTATTATGACAGCCTGAAGGAAAAATATGCAAGCTACATTTCTGGCACGGAGCTATTATCGGTGCCAGAGAAGTTGGCAGATGTCGAAGCAAGGATAATATCCCTCATCTCCAAAGACCGCAAAACACAAAAGGTTGTGGGGGTCAACAGGGATAGCTTGGAAGAGGCCATCCAGGCCCTGAACATTAGAGCGAAGGCAGTGGCGAGGAGGAGCAATGCAACGTGGGATGTCCTGCTGGGCACGCCCGAAGAGGCCAAGAAGTTGACTGGAATGGTCCTGGAGACCAAGAATCTCATGTTCCTGACAGAGTACATGGGGATGCGGAAGTTAAAGGTAACACTGCACGGCGTCCCCATGGATATCTCCGAGGACCACGTCGGCGCCTTTTTCGCGAGATTTGGGAAGGTTGCCGAGGTCTCTTCGGGCCGTTCTAAGGCGGGTTTCCTGAACGGTGACATGACCCTGCAGATGACCCTTTCCAAGAAGCAAATTGAAGAAATTCCAAACATCCTCACCTGCAGGAAACGAGCCATTTTTGTCATCGTTGAGGGCAGGAAACCTTGCTGTTGGGTCTGTGGGGCGGCGGAGCACGTCGCCAAGGCGTGCCCGACAAAGAATCCGGCCCCGAAGACCCAACCAACCAAGCAGCAGGACAAACCCACAGGAGGAAAGGAAGCAGCGTCACCAGCACCAGCACCAGCGCCACCAACACCAGCTCTAGGAGCGAACAAGGAGGGCGATTGGCAGGTGGTGGCGAGGAAGAAGACCAAAACGCCTTCTCCTTCGAAGGTGCCGTCACCTGCCAAGGCTCCTTCAAAGCCAAAAGAGCCGACAGTGGAAAAGTCGCCCTCCAAACAGGGGAAGGGGAAGAAATCCCCCCAAAACCAGAAGTGGTAGAGGAAGACATGGAGACGGAAAGATCAGCGTCCCTGAAGCGTGGTAGGGAAGAGGAGGAGGAACGCCACGAAGCCAGCAAGAGTCGAAGAAGAAGCAGAAGCAGGGAAAAAAAAATTCCTGCAAAATGTTCATCACTGCCGGTATCTCCGGAGAGACGTTCTTACGCTGATAAAGCAAGGAGCCTTCCCTCGTCCCCGCGGAAAGCGTCCCAGTCCCCAACCTTCAAATTGACCCCCTTAAAACAGGTGATTTTAACCCCCACTCCCACCCCTTCTCCTATGCCCACTCCCGCTCGGGCAAAAAAGAAAAAAGCCCTGCCCCGGGGGGAAGAGCTTATGAAAATTCCGGAGGACGTAACCGCAGAGTGGTCGTCACAAAGGCGGAAATTATTGAAGCCGCTACTGAGGTTAACCTCTGTTGACAATTTGTCCACGGATGACCCCAGGAACTTTTCCCAGGCCCCAGGAGTAATTACCCTCGTGAGAAACACCGGGGGTAACCTGCGGGTCTGGGACCACATCAGTGAAGTTAAAAGACTGTATCCAAAGCTGAGAATGGTTCAGGAGAATACTCCTGAACTCAAAAAAATGTCTAAGAATTGTGCGGGGAGGTTCCCTGTTTTACTCCACCCCTGTCTGTATAGGGTGGTAAAACTAACTTACCCCACGGACGTCGGCGGGATTGTCCTAGACGGGCGGATTACGTCCGATGTAGGAACGGGTTCCCTAGGACAGTCCGTCGGGGTCCTTTCTGCTAAAGATTTCCGTCCCGTATGCAATTAGAGAGCCTTTGTTGCCTGTTTTTTCTTTTTTCTTTTTCAGGTTTAAAAGATGTCTATTAAGATAGCCAGCTTGAATGCGAAGGGCCTGAGGGATCGGGGTAAGGCGGCTCGCCTGCTTCGTGACCTCTTGTCCTTCGGCGTGGATGTGGCCGCGATCCAAGAGACTCACTTTGTTTGCGAAGTCGACTCGTGTGTGCTGTCTAACGACTTTGTCGTCTATTCAGCATATGGGAGCCGGCAAGCCAGAGGTGTTTCTTTGCTGGTCAAGCGTACCCTGGACGCGAAGGTTGACCTTGTCCATGTCGGTGCCGAGGGCCGGCTGATCGTGGCCGATATTGCAGTGAAAAGCAAATTGTTCCGGCTGATTGTGGTTTATGCGCCCAATAAGCAAGGTGAGCGTGTCTCTTTCTTTCGGCTGTTGGAGCCCTTTATGGTGCATTCAACACGGCTAATCTTAGTTGGGGACTGGAATGCCATCCTAACCCCCAAATGGGATAGAGGGAGGGGCGCTAGCGGGAGGAATGATGATCGTAGCCTGGTTGATCTGATCGACGAATTTGGTCTCGTCGATAGATACCGGGTCGATCATCCGGATGGGAGTATGTGGACGTGGGCGCTTAATTGGCCTTCTACCCGGGTATCTGCGTACCTGGATAGGATGTTAGTGAGAGTGGCCGACATAGACTTCTTAGAATGTCCAACGTTCCACTGGCTAGGCTACACGGACCACAAACTCGTTTGTGCCCGTGTGGTGTTAGACTTTAGGCCTAGGTTGGCTGGTTATTGGAAGTTCAATCAGTCCTTACTGGACAGGCGGGACTTTCGTGACCAGCTGACAAAACTAGTTCAGCGGGCGTTAATTGGGCGAGTCATTGGGAATAAGTGGTGGGTTAACCTTAAGGACTCCATTAGGTCTTTCGCCACCAAATATAGCCAGCGGCTCAAACTAGATAAGGCTGCGGAGGCAAAGACACTTAGTGCTAATTTCGCCCGGGCGGAGGCTGGTGGGGATCCCCTAGAGATAGCCTTAGCCAGGGAGGCCCTGAGGCGCACGACTAGCGAGCGCTATATGGGCCAGGTAATTAGGGCTAAGTTAAGCAAGATGTCTTCCGAAGCTGTGAACATGGGCGCAGAACTGCGCAAGGAAGAAATTCGTCGGGCCGGCGATCGGTACATTCGAGAAGTGCGCGACCCGGAGGGGCATCTCCTTCGGTCCACCGACGACATGTGCGAGGCGTTCCGGCAGCATTTCGAACACCGGTTTACCAAGGAGCCTGGTCTCCGTGACGAGGAGTTTCGCAGCTATTTGGCTGACTTTCCCCGGCTTTTGCCGGCTGAAGCGGCTAGCTGCGAAGGGGAGATTACGGAGGACGAAGTCTACGCGGCTTTGAAGAAGACCGGCAGTGGCAAGTCGCCAGGTTTGGATGGTTTGCCCTATGAATTGTACTTGAGGATGTCGCACCTTTTTGTCCCGCTCTTGACTGTCGTGTTCAACCACTGGTTTCGGCAGGGGTCCATCCCCGGTCGGATCACCAGGGGCGTGATCACGCTGTTGGGAAAAGGCAAGAAGGTTGGGCGGGGATTAGATGATTACAGGCCCATAACTCTGCTAAACACAGAGTTAAAGATTTTGGCCAAGATCCTGACGAATCGCTTGCAGCTAGTTGCCGAGTCTCTGTTGGAACCGGATCAGACTTGTTCTGTGAAGGGACGAACAATTCAGAGCAACCTGCACTTGATCCGCACGATCGTAGAGGGTGTAGAAGACGACGAAGAGGCCGCGCTGATCAATTTGGATCAGTCCAAGGCATTTGATAGGATTGACCATGGCTACCTGGCTGCTGTCCTGCAGGCCGCCGGATTCAAACCCGACTTCAGCCGCTGGATTAGCCTTCTGTATCGCTCCCCCAAGGCTGTGGTACAGGTGAACGGGAAGCTGTCGGGCGCTTTCGCGCTGTCTAGGTCGGTCCGACAGGGTTGTCCACTGTCGCCTCTCCTTTACGTCCTGGCGTTGGAGCCCCTCCTTCGCCGGCTAAGGGACGAGACGTGCAGTCCGGTCCTGCGTGGAATTGCTGTCCCTGGTGGAGCTCGAGCCAGGGTTTCCGCGTACGCCGATGACGTAACGACCTTTGTGTCCTCCCGCAGGGACATAAGGGCGGTACAGAAGGCGCTTGAACGGTACGAACAGGTAACAGGGGCCAGAATTAACCGCGACAAGTCGTCCGGCTTGCGGTTAGGTGCCTGGAAGGGTGTTTCCCTCCCGGGGCCCTTCGACTGGACGGACGGGCCGGTCAAGCTCCTCGGAGTTTGGTTTGGTCCGGACTTACAGTTGGAGAAAAACTGGTCAGAAGTACAGGCAAAGGTCGGCGCGTCGGTCGAGATTTGGCGTCGACGGAGTCTCTCCGTGAAGGGTCTGGCGGAGGTGTGTAATACATACCTCTTTCCCAGAATCCTTTACCGGCTGTCTGTACTTCCCCTTTGTGATGATCATGAGAAGGCGCTCGAGCGTTTGCTATTCTCCTGTCTTTGGAGAGGACGCAAACACATGGTCGACAAAGGAGTCTGTTGCCTCCGTCCGTGTCAAGGGGGTCTGGGGATGCCACACTTGAGGAGCCACGTGCTCGCTTCGAGGTTGGCATTCCTCAGGCGCGCGTTGGAGGAAGATCGGTTGCTTGCGGGGGTAGTGAGGGACATGTTCCCTAGCCTCACTATCACTCCCCCGCTCCTAAGGACTAGCAATAGGCCTTGGGGGCGGCCGAAATTCCTACTCGAATGTCTGACGGCCCTTCGGGCCATTCCATGGTCCAGTGACCTTTCACGGCCTAGGAGAATCTTCTATCGGGGATTAGTGGAGGGCGCCGTGAAGGATGAACTGTGGAGTAAGCTTGGCATGTCGAGAGAGGAGTATCGCTCTCATTGGTCTTGGGCGCCAGGTGCGGATTGGCTCAACAACTCTGAGTTTTCTCTGACCTGGCGATTGGCTCGGAATGGTTTGTCTCTCAACGACAAGCGGTTCGCAATGGGCCTGGCGGATTTGCCAGATTGTGAACGTTGCGTCCTTGGAATTAAGGAGACGTCTGCGCACGCCTTCTTCCATTGTTCGCGCGTTCGCCCGTTGTGGGCGCGTGTTGGCGAGTTGACTGCTCGTATCGCGCCGCGGGAGCTTGTGCTCATTGATCGCGCATACGCTGTGGACAATGTGTCGCCCCCGTACTCTGGAGTGAAGCGGATGGTGTTTCTGTCGCTACTGGCCACGGCTAGAATGGTGATTTGGATGACGCGTCTGGAGGAAGTCTTGCGGGGAGGTCGTCTTTCGGATCAGGATCTAATCCGATATTTTGAGCACCAGCTCAAAATTAAGATTAGAACTGAACGAAAACGGCTGCACCCGACAGAGTTCAGCGAAAGGTGGGTATATGCGGCGAGCCTGGTTCGCGTGACCGGGGCTAGCCTTGATTTTCTCTTTTAGATCTGCTAGTTGCATCGGGGTGGATTCCTTTGGAACCCCTCCCGTGGTTAAGGTAGAAGTTCTTTTTTGTGCCTAGTTAATGTGAGTGAATGTGTTTGTCCTGGCCTGTTCCCGGCTCCATTACTTTTGTTATGATCCAGTTCGAGATTCCCATTGTCCATTGTTATTTTGTCCCGTTTTTATTCTCGGCTGGGTCAGCCTTATATATTCTCCAGTCCAATTTATTTTGTTCCCTGCTTCTCCATTCCCCTTAGAAAGAGAGCTGCTTGATTTTGTTCCTTTTAAGGCAGAATACAGGGGCCTCTTTAATTATGTGGGTGTGTTTGGGTCTTACTAACATTGTGTATATATATTCATTTGAAATTGTTTTTTTGTTTTGGGGATTTTTTGTTTCTTCATTCCCCCTCCCCATCATGTCATTTCATGAATAAAGTTTTAAATTATTTTTGTAAGATATTGTATATATTGTAAAAATCAGGAATTTTTATGTACATTTGGGGTGTTTTTAGGTCCCCGGTATGATTTTGCGGTATTTTGGTGCTTGATAGTTATGAGTGTTGATGGACAAATTTTTATGGTGAATGAGAAAATTGTAACGTATGTATGGGTCGTGAATCGGATTAGCTAGGTATAAGATAGTTACGGAAGACCAACCCAAGTTTTTGTACCCCTCCCCATTGTTTGGCCTTGTGCCAGAATTTGTACTTTTTGACAAATAAATAAGGACCAACCCTTTCCTACTCAGACTTTTTTGTGTTTGCGTGGTCGGTTTGGTTTGGATCAAAGTGTAGTATCTGTTCCATAGTGATACTTACTATTACTTTGGTCAAGTGTGGCATTGTGGTCTCCACCCAAGTTTATTGCTTGGGCTGCGTAAAGTAGCGACCTGCGAAGGACGCGAAACACCGGAGGCAGGTGTCTCGCGCTTAGCCTCTTAGGAGGCAATGGCCTCCGATAGGCCAAATGTGATCGTTCCTCCCACCACGGCCTCGGTGGGTGGAAAGGAGGGGGATTGGGCATTACCGCCTCGGGATAATCCCCCTTCAGTACCTAGAGTAGCAGCAGCAGTAGTACCAACGCCGGAAGGAGTGCCATCAGCTCCCGGGTCCCCCAAGCCTTCAACTTCTGGTTGGACAGGGGGAAAACCTATAAATAAGGATGAGGAGTACTACGAGAGGATGAGGATAAAGTACGCGGAATACATAAAAGGCACCGAGCTGGTCTCGGTCCCCGGAGAACTGGCGGACATCCAAACTAGAACTATTACTCTCATCACTAAGGATATCAAGTCCCAGAGATTAATCGCAGTGCCGAGGGATACGTTTGAGGAAGCTATCGGAGCACTTAAGATCAAGGCTAGGGCCGTAGCGAGGAAGAGTAGTGCCATGTGGGACGTCCTGCTGGGCACGACCGACGAAGCCAAACGTCTGGTCGGGGTGGTGCTGGAGACGAAAACTCTCCAGCTCCATACAGAATACATGGGTGCCCGGAAGGTTAAGGTCACTCTACACGGCGTCCCCATGGACATTACTGAGGACCACGTTGGCGCCTTCTTTGCTAACTTTGGAAAGGTGGCCGGGGTCTCCTCGCTGCGGTCTAAGGCAGGCTACATTACGGGAGACATGACCCTGCTGGTGACGATGTCTAAGGAGAAGATAGCCAAAGTTCCCAACACGCTCACTTGCAGAGGTAGGGTCATTTACGTGATAGTAGAAGGGAGGAAGCCGTGCTGTTGGGTCTGCGGGGCGGCGGACCATGTCGCGAGGGTCTGCCCGTCCAAGAATCCGACTCCAAAGACCCAACCAGCTCAACCAACTAAGCAGCAGCCAGCGGCAAAAGAAAAGGAAGGCTCAAAAACAGCTTCACCCACGCAAGCTCCCGTGGGCAACAAGGAGGGCGAATGGCAGGTGGTGGGCAGAAAGAAGGCCAAAACACCGTCCCCTGAGAAGGTGCCACCACCTGCCAAGACGCCGGTGAAACCCAAGGAGTCGCCTCCTAAGAAGTCTCCCCCCAAACAAAGGAAGGAGAGGACTCCTTCCCCGCAACAAATGGAAGTTGATAGATCGGCTTCCCTAAAGCGGGGGAGAGAGGAGGAGGTGGAAGAACGAAAGGATACTCCCAAGGCCCGCAGAAGAAGTAGGAGCAGGGAAAAAAAGCCCAGCAGAGAAAAATGTGCCTCAGCTCCGGTGTCACCTGCAAGAACTACTTATGCGGATAAGGCGAGAAGCCTTCCCGCGTCCCCGCGTAAAGCTGCCCAGTCCCCAACCCCCTTTTTGACCCCCCTTAGGAAAAGCAGTTCCTTAACTCCCACATCCTCCCCTGCTCCTATTCCCACTCCCAGTAAGGCGAAGAAGAAGATGGACCTCCCGCGTGGGGAGGCGCTGATGAAGGTGAAGGAGGACATTTCTTCGGGGTGGTCGTCACAGCGTCGTAAGCTGCTAAGACCACTCCTTAAGCTCACCTCAGTGGATGGGTTATCCACTGAGGACCCAAAGAACTTCTCCCAGGCCCCAGGTGTCATCACCCTGATAAGAAATACCGGTGGCAACCTGCGGGTCTGGGAGCACATTGCGGAAGCCCAAAGGAGCTTCCCAAATATTTGTATGGTCAGGGAAAAGACTCCTGAATTAAGAAAAATGTCTCTAAATTGTTCGGGGAGGTTCCCCGTTTTACTCCACCCCAGTTTATATAGGGTGGTAAAACTAACGTATCCCACCGACGTCGGCGGGATTGTCCTAGACGGACGGATTACGTCCGACATTGGTACAGGGTCCCTAGGACAGTCCGTCGGGGTCCCCTCTGCCCGAGATTTCTACCCCGTATGCGACTAGAGCCTTGTTGCATGTTTCTTTGTTTTTTCTTTTTCAGAACTAAAAGATGTCTATTAAGATAGCCAGCTTGAATGCGAAGGGCCTGAGGGATCGGGGTAAGGCGGCTCGCCTGCTTCGTGACCTCTTGTCCTTCGGCGTGGATGTGGCCGCGATCCAAGAGACTCACTTTGTTTGCGAAGTCGACTCTTGTGTGCTGTCTAACGACTTTGTCGTCTATTCAGCATATGGGAGCCGGCAAGCCAGAGGTGTTTCTTTGCTGGTCAAGCGTACCCTGGACGCGAAGGTTGACCTTGTCCATGTCGGTGCCGAGGGCCGGCTGATCGTGGCCGATATTGCAGTGAAAAGCAAATTGTTCCGGCTGATTGTGGTTTATGCGCCCAATAAGCAAGGTGAGCGTGTCTCTTTCTTTCGGCTGTTGGAGCCCTTTATGGTGCATTCAACACGGCTAATCTTAGTTGGGGACTGGAATGCCATCCTAACCCCCAAATGGGATAGAGGGAGGGGCGCTAGCGGGAGGAATGATGATCGTAGCCTGGTTGATCTGATCGACGAATTTGGTCTCGTCGATAGATACCGGGTCGATCATCCGGATGGGAGTATGTGGACGTGGGCGCTTAATTGGCCTTCTACCCGGGTATCTGCGTACCTGGATAGGATGTTAGTGAGAGTGGCCGACATAGACTTCTTAGAATGTCCAACGTTCCACTGGCTAGGCTACACGGACCACAAACTCGTTTGTGCCCGTGTGGTGTTAGACTTTAGGCCTAGGTTGGCTGGTTATTGGAAGTTCAATCAGTCCTTACTGGACAGGCGGGACTTTCGTGACCAGCTGACAAAACTAGTTCAGCGGGCGTTAATTGGGCGAGTCATTGGGAATAAGTGGTGGGTTAACCTTAAGGACTCCATTAGGTCTTTCGCCACCAAATATAGCCAGCGGCTCAAACTAGATAAGGCTGCGGAGGCAAAGACACTTAGTGCTAATTTCGCCCGGGCGGAGGCTGGTGGGGATCCCCTCGAGATAGCCTTAGCCAGGGAGGCCCTGAGGCGCACGACTAGCGAGCGCTATATGGGTCAGGTAATTAGAGCTAAGTTAAGCAAGATGTCTTCCGAAGCTGTGAACATGGGCGCAGAACTGCGCAAGGAAGAAATTCGTCGGGCCGGCGATCGGTACATTCGAGAAGTGCGCGACCCGGAGGGGCATCTCCTTCGGTCCACCGACGACATGTGCGAGGCGTTCCGGCAGCATTTCGAACACCGGTTTACCAAGGAGCCTGGTCTCCGTGACGAGGAGTTTCGCAGCTATTTGGCTGACTTTCCCCGGCTTTTGCCGGCTGAAGCGGCTAGCTGCGAAGGGGAGATTACGGAGGACGAAGTCTACGCGGCTTTGAAGAAGACCGGCAGTGGCAAGTCGCCAGGTTTGGATGGTTTGCCCTATGAATTGTACTTGAGGATGTCGCACCTTTTTGTCCCGCTCTTGACTGTCGTGTTCAACCACTGGTTTCGGCAGGGGTCCATCCCCGGTCGGATCACCAGGGGCGTGATCACGCTGTTGGGAAAAGGCAAGAAGGTTGGGCGGGGATTAGATGATTACAGGCCCATAACTCTGCTAAACACAGAGTTAAAGATTTTGGCCAAGATCCTGACGAATCGCTTGCAGCTAGTTGCCGAGTCTCTGTTGGAACCGGATCAGACTTGTTCTGTGAAGGGACGAACAATTCAGAGCAACCTGCACTTGATCCGCACGATCGTAGAGGGTGTAGAAGACGACGAAGAGGCCGCGCTGATCAATTTGGATCAGTCCAAGGCATTTGATAGGATTGACCATGGCTACCTGGCTGCTGTCCTGCAGGCCGCCGGATTCAAACCCGACTTCAGCCGCTGGATTAGCCTTCTGTATCGCTCCCCCAAGGCTGTGGTACAGGTGAACGGGAAGCTGTCGGGCGCTTTCGCGCTGTCTAGGTCGGTCCGACAGGGTTGTCCACTGTCGCCTCTCCTTTACGTCCTGGCGTTGGAGCCCCTCCTTCGCCGGCTAAGGGACGAGACGTGCAGTCCGGTCCTGCGTGGAATTGCTGTCCCTGGTGGAGCTCGAGCCAGGGTTTCCGCGTACGCCGATGACGTAACGACCTTTGTGTCCTCCCGCAGGGACATAAGGGCGGTACAGAAGGCGCTTGAACGGTACGAACAGGTAACAGGGGCCAGAATTAACCGCGACAAGTCGTCCGGCTTGCGGTTAGGTGCCTGGAAGGGTGTTTCCCTCCCGGGGCCCTTCGACTGGACGGACGGGCCGGTCAAGCTCCTCGGAGTTTGGTTCGGTCCGGACTTACAGTTGGAGAAAAACTGGTCAGAAGTACAGGCAAAGGTCGGCGCGTCGGTCGAGATTTGGCGTCGACGGAGTCTCTCCGTGAAGGGTCTGGCGGAGGTGTGTAATACATACCTCTTTCCCAGAATGCTTTACCGGCTGTCTGTACTTCCCCTTTGTGACGATCATGAGAAGGCGCTCGAGCGTTTGCTATTCTCCTGTCTTTGGAGAGGACGCAAACACATGGTCGACAAAGGAGTCTGTTGCCTCCGTCCGTGTCAAGGGGGTCTGGGGATGCCACACTTGAGGAGCCACGTGCTCGCTTCGAGGTTGGCATTCCTCAGGCGCGCGTTGGAGGAAGATCGGTTGCTTGCGGGGGTAGTGAGGGACATGTTCCCTAGCCTCACTATCACTCCCCCGCTCCTAAGGACTAGCAATAGGCCTTGGGGGCGGCCGAAATTCCTGCTCGAATGTCTGACGGCCCTTCGGGCCATTCCATGGTCCAGTGACCTTTCACGGCCTAGGAGAATCTTCTATCGGGGATTAGTGGAGGGCGCCGTGAAGGATGAACTGTGGAGTAAGCTCGGCATGTCGAGAGAGGAGTATCGCTCTCATTGGTCTTGGGCGCCAGGTGCGGATTGGCTCAACAACTCTGAGTTTTCTCTGACCTGGCGATTGGCTCGGAATGGTTTGTCTCTCAACGACAAGCGTTTCGCAATGGGCCTGGCGGATTTGCCAGATTGTGAACGTTGCGTCCTTGGAATTAAGGAGACGTCTGCGCACGCCTTCTTCCATTGTTCGCGCGTTCGCCCGTTGTGGGCGCGTGTTGGCGAGTTGACTGCTCGTATCGCGCCGCGGGAGCTTGTGCTCATTGATCGCGCATACGCTGTGGACAATGTGTCGCCCCCGTACTCTGGAGTGAAGCGGATGGTGTTTCTGTCGCTACTGGCCACGGCTAGAATGGTGATTTGGATGACGCGTCTGGAGGAAGTCTTGCGGGGCGGTCGTCTTTCGGATCAGGATCTAATCCGATATTTTGAGCACCAGCTCAAAATTAAGATTAGAACTGAACGAAAACGGCTGCACCCGACAGAGTTCAGCGAAAGGTGGGTATATGCGGCGAGCCTGGTTCGCGTGACCGGGGCTAGCCTTGATTTTCTCTTTTAGATCTGCTAGTTGCATCGGGGTGGATTCCTTTGGAACCCCTCCCGTGGTTAAGGTAGAAGTTCTTTTTGTGCCTAGTTAATGTGAGTGGATGTGTTTGTCCTGGCCTGTTCCCGGCTCCATTGCTTTTGTTATGATCCAGTTCGAGATTCCCATTGTCCAAGTATTATTTTGTCCCGTTTTCACTCTCGGCTGGGTCAGCCTTATACATTCTCCAGTCCAATTTATTTTTGCCCCCTGCTTATCCATTCCCCTTAGAAAGAGAGCTGCTTGATTTTGTCTTTTAAGGCAGAATACAGTGGCCTCTTTAATTATGTGGGTGTGTTTGGGTCTTACTAACCCATGTATATATATTCATTTGAAATTGTTTTTTGTTTTGGGGTTTTTTGTTTCTTCATTCCCCCTCCCCATCATGTCATTTCATGAATAAAGTTTTAAATTTATTTTTGTACACTATTGTAAATATTGTAAATACACAAATTTTTATGTACATTTGGGGTGTTTTTAGGTCCCTGGTATGATTTTGCGGTATTTTGGTGCTTGATAGGTATGAGTGTTGATGGACAAATTTTTATGGTGACTGAGAAAATTGTAACGTATGTATGGGTCGTGAATCTGATTAGCTAGGTATAAGATAGTTACGGAAGACCAACCCAAGTTTTTGTTCCCCCTCCCATTTGTTGGCCTTGTGCCAGAATTCATGTATTTATGCTGAATAAATAATGACCAACCCTTTCCTACTCAGACTTTTTTGTGTTTGTGTGGTCGGGTTGGTTTGGATCAAAGTGTAGTATCTGTTCCATAGTGATACTTACTATTACTTTGGTCAAGTGTGGCATTGTGGTCTCCACCCAAGTTTATTGCTTGGGCTGCGTAAAGTAGCGACCTGCGAAGGACGCGAAACACCGGAGGCAGGTGTCTCGCGCTTAGCCTCTTAGGAGGCAATGGCCTCCGATAGGCCAGATGTGATCGTTCCTCCCACCACGGCCTCGGTGGGAGGAAAGGAGGGGGATTGGCGGTTGCCTGCCTCACCCCTCTCCTTGGAAAAAGGACCAGGAGTAGCAACCCTACCAGCAGCTCCTGCATCTCCGGTGCCCTCTACGTCTAAGGAGGACGGGCAGCGGTGTTCAGCAGACACGGTTTCCCCCGACAAGGCTTGGACCGGGGGGACCATCCAGAAAGTGCGGAAGGATTCAACGTATTATGAGTCTCTAAAGGAGAAATACGCTAAATACGTGACAGGAGCGGAGATTATCTCGGTGCCCGAGACGCTCAGTAACATTGAGCCCAGGATCCTTTCCCTGCTGACCAGGGATCCGAAAAGTCGCAAACTTATCGGGGTCAGCAGGGACGTGGTGGAGGAGGCCATCAAGGCCTTGAAGATCAATGGAAAGATGGTGGCTAGGCGCAGCCACGCCGTGTGGGATGTTCTACTTGGCTCTGCGGAGGAAGCAAGAAAACTGGCCGGCTCCTTTATGGAAACAAAGACGTTGCGCCTGGATACAGAATACATGGGCATGCGCAGATCAAAGATCACTCTCCACGGCGTGCCCATGGACATCTCGTTAGACCATGTCGGGGTGTTTTTCACACAATTCGGCATGGTCGAAGAGGTGAAGGCGCTCACCTCGAAGCAGGGCTTTCTCACCGGTGACGTCACCCTGCAGGTGACGGTCGAGCAAAAAAAGATCGGGAATATCCCCAACATTATCACCTGCAGGGGAAGATCAATTTACGTGATCGTTGAGGGGAGGAAGCCCTTCTGCTGGGTCTGCGGCGATTCCAATCACGTCGCCAAGGCGTGCCCGAAAAAGGATCCGGCCCCTGGGACCCAGCCAGCAAAGCAGCAGCAGGAGAAACCGGCAGCGAAACAACCAGAAGCTCCAACGGAGGCGAAATCGTCTGTTCCGGATAAGGTGAATGAGTGGCAGACGGTCGGCAAGAAAAAGAAGGCGAAGGCACTAGCGGAGAAATCGCCTTCTCCGGCCAAAACGCCTTCTCAGACCAAAACGCCTTCTCCGACCAAAACGCCCTCGCCACCTCAGGAGCCTTCGGAGTCAAAGGTGCCCTCATCACCCAAAGCAGCTACCAAGCAGGGGAAGGCAAAAAAACCTCCCCAAAATGAGGGCCCGAAGGAACAACCAAGGGAAGAGCCCATGGAGACTCAAAGATCGGCGTCGTTGAAACGCAGCCGGGAGGACGAAGAAGAGCAGCAAGAGAACTTCAAGAATCGGCGGAAGAGCAGAGAAAGGAGTTCGACAACACACAGGTGCTCCTCGCTTCCTGCCTCACCGGAGAGGCAAACGTATGCGCAAAAGGCAAGAAGCCTCCCCTCGTCCCCGCGGAAAGCTTCCCAGTCCCCTACCTTTAAATTAACCCCCCTGAGACCAGTTGCTTTATCCCCCACTCTCTCCCCTTCTCCTATGTCCACTCCCACTCGGGCAAAAAAGATAAAAGCCCTGCCCAAAGGGGAAGCGCTATTGAAAGTAGAGGAGGACATCTCTGCAGGGTGGTCGTCACAAAGACGAAAACTACTCAAACCACTGCTGAAGATGACCACAGTTGACGGTCTATCTACGGAGGACCCCAAAACTTTCCCCAGGCCCCAGGAGTAATTACCCTCGTACGGAATACCGGGGGTAACCTGCGGGTCTGGGACCACATCGCGGAAGCGAAAAAACTTTATCCTAAACTAAGGATGTACATTGAAAGCTCAGCAGAACTTAGAAAAATGTCTAAAAATTGTTCGGGGAGGTTCCCTGTTTTACTCCACCCCAGTTTATATAGGGTGGTAAAACTAATGTACCCCACGGACGTCGGCGGTATTGTCTCAGACGGACGGATTACGTCCGACATAGGAACTGGTTCCCTGGGACAGTCCGTCGGGGTCCTGTCTGCCCGAGATTTTCGCCCCGTATGCATCTAGAGAGCCTTTGTTGCCTGTTTTTCTTTTTCTCTTTTTCAGGTTTAAAAGATGTCTATTAAGATAGCCAGCTTGAATGCGAAGGGCCTGAGGGATCGGGGTAAGGCGGCTCGCCTGCTTCGTGACCTCTTGTCCTTCGGCGTGGATGTGGCCGCGATCCAAGAGACTCACTTTGTTTGCGAAGTCGACTCTTGTGTGCTGTCTAACGACTTTGTCGTCTATTCAGCATATGGGAGCCGGCAAGCCAGAGGTGTTTCTTTGCTGGTCAAGCGTACCCTGGACGCGAGGGTTGACCTTGTCCATGTCGGTGCCGAGGGCCGGCTGATCGTGGCCGATATTGCAGTGAAAAGCAAATTGTTCCGGCTGATTGTGGTTTATGCGCCCAATAAGCAAGGTGAGCGTGTCTCTTTCTTTCGGCTGTTGGAGCCCTTTATGGTGCATTCAACACGGCTAATCTTAGTTGGGGACTGGAATGCCATCCTAACCCCCCAAATGGGATAGAGGGAGGGGCGCTAGCGGGAGGAATGATGATCGTAGCCTGGTTGATCTGATCGACGAATTTGGTCTCGTCGATAGATACCGGGTCGATCATCCGGATGGGAGTATGTGGACGTGGGCGCTTAATTGGCCTTCTACCCGGGTATCTGCGTACCTGGATAGGATGTTAGTGAGAGTGGCCGACATAGACTTCTTAGAATGTCCAACGTTCCACTGGCTAGGCTACACGGACCACAAACTCGTTTGTGCCCGTGTGGTGTTAGACTTTAGGCCTAGGTTGGCTGGTTATTGGAAGTTCAATCAGTCCTTACTGGACAGGCGGGACTTTCGTGACCAGCTGACAAAACTAGTTCAGCGGGCGTTAATTGGGCGAGTCATTGGGAATAAGTGGTGGGTTAACCTTAAGGACTCCATTAGGTCTTTCGCCACCAAATATAGCCAGCGGCTCAAACTAGATAAGGCTGCGGAGGCAAAGACACTTAGTGCTAATTTCGCCCGGGCGGAGGCTGGTGGGGATCCCCTAGAGATAGCCTTAGCCAGGGAGGCCCTGAGGCGCACGACTAGCGAGCGCTATATGGGCCAGGTAATTAGGGCTAAGTTAAGCAAGATGTCTTCCGAAGCTGTGAACATGGGCGCAGAACTGCGCAAGGAAGAAATTCGTCGGGCCGGCGATCGGTACATTCGAGAAGTGCGCGACCCGGAGGGGCATCTCCTTCGGTCCACCGACGACATGTGCGAGGCGTTCCGGCGGCATTTCGAACACCGGTTTACCAAGGAGCCTGGTCTCCGTGACGAGGAGTTTCGCAGCTATTTGGCTGACTTTCCCCGGCTTTTGCCGGCTGAAGCGGCTAGCTGCGAAGGGGAGATTACGGAGGACGAAGTCTACGCGGCTTTGAAGAAGACCGGCAGTGGCAAGTCGCCAGGTTTGGATGGTTTGCCCTATGAATTGTACTTGAGGATGTCGCACCTTTTTGTCCCGCTCTTGACTGTCGTGTTCAACCACTGGTTTCGGCAGGGGTCCATCCCCGGTCGGATCACCAGGGGCGTGATCACGCTGTTGGGAAAAGGCAAGAAGGTTGGGCGGGGATTAGATGATTACAGGCCCATAACTCTGCTAAACACAGAGTTAAAGATTTTGGCCAAGATCCTGACGAATCGCTTGCAGCTAGTTGCCGAGTCTCTGTTGGAACCGGATCAGACTTGTTCTGTGAAGGGGCGAACAATTCAGAGCAACCTGCACTTGATCCGCACGATCGTAGAGGGTGTAGAAGACGACGAAGA
This sequence comes from Ascarosepion bandense, assembly GCA_037127315.1. Taxonomy (NCBI): domain Eukaryota; kingdom Metazoa; phylum Mollusca; class Cephalopoda; order Sepiida; family Sepiidae; genus Ascarosepion; species Ascarosepion bandense. Next base: position 1,143,321 of record JBBBDQ010001469.1, on the reverse strand, counting down.
GGCCGCGCTGATCAATTTGGATCAGTCCAAGGCATTTGATAGGATTGACCATGGCTACCTGGCTGCTGTCCTGCAGGCCGCCGGATTCAAACCCGACTTCAGCCGCTGGATTAGCCTTCTGTATCGCTCCCCCAAGGCTGTGGTACAGGTGAACGGGAAGCTGTCGAGCGCTTTCGCGCTGTCTAGGTCGGTCCGACAGGGTTGTCCACTGTCGCCTCTCCTTTACGTCCTGGCGTTGGAGCCCCTCCTTCGCCGGCTAAGGGACGAGACGTGCAGTCCGGTCCTGCGTGGAATTGCTGTCCCTGGTGGAGCTCGAGCCAGGGTTTCCGCGTACGCCGATGACGTAACGACCTTTGTGTCCTCCCGCAGGGACATAAGGGCGGTACAGAAGGCGCTTGAACGGTACGAACAGGTAACAGGGGCCAGAATTAACCGCGACAAGTCGTCCGGCTTGCGGTTAGGTGCCTGGAAGGGTGTTTCCCTCCCGGGGCCCTTCGACTGGACGGACGGGCCGGTCAAGCTCCTCGGAGTTTGGTTCGGTCCGGACTTACAGTTGGAGAAAAACTGGTCAGAAGTACAGGCAAAGGTCGGCGCGTCGGTCGAGATTTGGCGTCGACGGAGTCTCTCCGTGAAGGGTCTGGCGGAGGTGTGTAATACATACCTCTTTCCCAGAATCCTTTACCGGCTGTCTGTACTTCCCCTTTGTGACGATCATGAGAAGGCGCTCGAGCGTTTGCTATTCTCCTGTCTTTGGAGAGGACGCAAACACATGGTCGACAAAGGAGTCTGTTGCCTCCGTCCGTGTCAAGGGGGTCTGGGGATGCCACACTTGAGGAGCCACGTGCTCGCTTCGAGGTTGGCATTCCTCAGGCGCGCGTTGGAGGAAGATCGGTTGCTTGCGGGGGTAGTGAGGGACATGTTCCCTAGCCTCACTATCACTCCCCCGCTCCTAAGGACTAGCAATAGGCCTTGGGGGCGGCCGAAATTCCTGCTCGAATGTCTGACGGCCCTTCGGGCCATTCCATGGTCCAGTGACCTTTCACGGCCTAGGAGAATCTTCTATCGGGGATTAGTGGAGGGCGCCGTGAAGGATGAACTGTGGAGTAAGCTTGGCATGTCGAGAGAGGAGTATCGCTCTCATTGGTCTTGGGCGCCAGGTGCGGATTGGCTCAACAACTCTGAGTTTTCTCTGACCTGGCGATTGGCTCGGAATGGTTTGTCTCTCAACGACAAGCGGTTCGCAATGGGCCTGGCGGATTTGCCAGATTGTGAACGTTGCGTCCTTGGAATTAAGGAGACGTCTGCGCACGCCTTCTTCCATTGTTCGCGCGTTCGCCCGTTGTGGGCGCGTGTTGGCGAGTTGACTGCTCGTATCGCGCCGCGGGAGCTTGTGCTCATTGATCGCGCATACGCTGTGGACAATGTGTCGCCCCCGTACTCTGGAGTGAAGCGGATGGTGTTTCTGTCGCTACTGGCCACGGCTAGAATGGTGATTTGGATGACGCGTCTGGAGGAAGTCTTGCGGGGAGGTCGTCTTTCGGATCAGGATCTAATCCGATATTTTGAGCACCAGCTCAAAATTAAGATTAGAACTGAACGGAAACGGCTGCACCCGACAGAGTTCAGCGAAAGGTGGGTATATGCGGCGAGCCTGGTTCGCGTGACCGGGGCTAGCCTTGATTTTCTCTTTTAGATCTGCTAGTTGCATCGGGGTGGATTCCTTTGGAACCCCTCCCGTGGTTAAGGTAGAAGTTCTTTTTTGTGCCTAGTTAATGTGAGTGAATGTGTTTGTCCTGGCCTGTTCCCGGCTCCATTGCTTTTGTTATGATCCAGTTCGAGATTCCCATTGTCCAAGTATTCTTTTGTCCCGTTTTCACTCTCGGCTGGGTCAGCCTTATACATTCTCCAGTCCAATTTATTTTGTTCCCTGCTTCTCCATTCCCCTTAGAAAGAGAGCTGCTTGATTTTGTTCCTTTTAAGGCAGAATACAGTGGCCTCTTTAATTACGTGGGTGTGTTTGGGTCTTACTAACCCATGTATATATATTCATTTGAAATTGTTTTTTGTTTTGGGGTTTTTTGTTTCTTCATTCCCCCTCCCCATCATGTCATTTCATGAATAAAGTTTTAAATTTATTTTTGTACACTATTGTAAATATTGTAAATACACAAATTTTTATGTACATTTGGGGCGTTTTTAGGTCCCTGGTATGTTACTGCGGTATTTTGGTGTATGATAGGTATGAGTGTTGATGGACAAATTTTTATGGTGAATGAGAAAATTGTAACGTATGTATGGGTCGTGAATCTGATTAGCTAGGTATAAGATAGTTACTGAAGACCATCCCAAGTTTTGTTCCCCCTCCCCATTTTTCGGCCTTGTGCCATAATTCATGTATTTCATACCTGAATAAATACAGACCAACCCTTTCCTACTCAGACTTTTTTGTGTTTGTGTGGTCGGGTTGGTTTGGATCAAAGTGTAGTATCTGTTCCATAGTGATACTTACTATTACTTTGGTCAAGTGTGGCATTGTGGTCTCCACCCAAGTTTATTGCTTGGGCTGCGTAAAGTAGCGACCTGCGAAGGACGCGAAACACCGGAGGCAGGTGTCTCGCGCTTAGCCTCTTAGGAGGCAATGGCCTCCGATAGGCCAGATGTGATCGTTCCTCCCACCACGGCCTCGGTGGGAGGAAAGGAGGGGGATTGGCGGTTGCCTGCCTCACCCCTCTCCTTGGAAAAAGGACCAGGAGGAGCAACCCTACCAGCAGCTCCTGCATCTCCGGTGCCCTCTACGTCTAAGGAGGACGGGCAGCGGTGTTCAGCAGACACGGTTTCCCCCGACAAGGCTTGGACCGGGGGGACCATCCAGAAAGTGCGGAAGGATTCAATGTATTATGAGTCTCTAAAGGAGAAATACGCTAAATACGTGACAGGAGCGGAGATTATCTCGGTGCCCGAGACGCTCAGTAACATTGAGCCCAGGATCCTTTCCCTGCTGACCAGGGATCCGAAAAGTCGCAAACTTATCGGGGTCAGCAGGGACGTGGTGGAGGAGGCCATCAAGGCCTTGAAGATCAATGGAAAGATGGTGGCTAGGCGCAGCCACGCCGTGTGGGATGTTCTACTTGGCTCTGCGGAGGAAGCAAGAAAACTGGCCGGCTCCTTTATGGAAACAAAGACGTTGCGCCTGGATACAGAATACATGGGCATGCGCAGATCAAAGATCACTCTCCACGGCGTGCCCATGGACATCTCGTTAGACCATGTCGGGGTGTTTTTCACACAATTCGGCATGGTCGAAGAGGTGAAGGCGCTCACCTCGAAGCAGGGCTTTCTCACCGGTGACGTCACCCTGCAGGTGACGGTCGAGCAAAAAAAGATCGGGAATATCCCCAACATTATCACCTGCAGGGGAAGATCAATTTACGTGATCGTTGAGGGGAGGAAGCCCTTCTGCTGGGTCTGCGGCGATTCCAATCACGTCGCCAAGGCGTGCCCGAAAAAGGATCCGGCCCCTGGGACCCAGCCAGCAAAGCAGCAGCAGGAGAAACCGGCAGCGAAACAACCAGAAGCTCCAACGGAGGCGAAATCGTCTGTTCCGGATAAGGTGAATGAGTGGCAGACGGTCGGCAAGAAAAAGAAGGCGAAGGCACTAGCGGAGAAATCGCCTTCTCCGGCCAAAACGCCTTCTCAGACCAAAACGCCTTCTCCGACCAAAACGCCCTCGCCACCTCAGGAGCCTTCGGAGTCAAAGGTGCCCTCATCACCCAAAGCAGCTACCAAGCAGGGGAAGGCAAAAAAACCTCCCCAAAATGAGGGCCCGAAGGAACAACCAAGGGAAGAGCCCATGGAGACTCAAAGATCGGCGTCGTTGAAACGCAGCCGGGAGGACGAAGAAGAGCAGCAAGAGAACTTCAAGAATCGGCGGAAGAGCAGAGAAAGGAGTTCGACAACACACAGGTGCTCCTCGCTTCCTGCCTCACCGGAGAGGCAAACGTATGCGCAAAAGGCAAGAAGCCTCCCCTCGTCCCCGCGGAAAGCTTCCCAGTCCCCTACCTTTAAATTAACCCCCCTGAGACCAGTGGCTTTATCCCCCACTCTCTCCCCTTCTCCTATGTCCACTCCCACTCGGGCAAAAAAGATAAAAGCCCTGCCCAAAGGGGAAGCGCTATTGAAAGTAGAGGAGGACATCTCTGCAGGGTGGTCGTCACAAAGACGAAAACTACTCAAACCACTGCTGAAGATGACCACAGTTGACGGTCTATCTACGGAGGACCCCAAAAACTTTCCCCAGGCCCCAGGAGTAATTACCCTCGTACGGAATACCGGGGGTAACCTGCGGGTCTGGGACCACATCGCGGAAGCGAAAAAACTTTATCCTAAACTAAGGATGTACATTGAAAGCTCAGCAGAACTTAGAAAAATGTCTAAAAATTGTTCGGGGAGGTTCCCTGTTTTACTCCACCCCAGTTTATATAGGGTGGTAAAACTAATGTACCCCACGGACGTTGGCGGTATTGTCTCAGACGGACGGATTACGTCCGACATAGGAACTGGTTCCCTGGGACAGTCCGTCGGGGTCCTGTCTGCCCGAGATTTTCGCCCCGTATGCATCTAGAGAGCCTTTGTTGCCTGTTTTTCTTTTTCTCTTTTTCAGGTTTAAAAGATGTCTATTAAGATAGCCAGCTTGAATGCGAAGGGCCTGAGGGATCGGGGTAAGGCGGCTCGCCTGCTTCGTGACCTCTTGTCCTTCGGCGTGGATGTGGCCGCGATCCAAGAGACTCACTTTGTTTGCGAAGTCGACTTCTTGTGTGCTGTCTAACGACTTTGTCGTCTATTCAGCATATGGGAGCCGGCAAGCCAGAGGTGTTTCTTTGCTGGTCAAGCGTACCCTGGACGCGAAGGTTGACCTTGTCCATGTCGGTGCCGAGGGCCGGCTGATCGTGGCCGATATTGCAGTGAAAAGCAAATTGTTCCGGCTGATTGTGGTTTATGCGCCCAATAAGCAAGGTGAGCGTGTCTCTTTCTTTCGGCTGTTGGAGCCCTTTATGGTGCATTCAACACGGCTAATCTTAGTTGGGGACTGGAATGCCATCCTAACCCCCAAATGGGATAGAGGGAGGGGCGCTAGCGGGAGGAATGATGATCGTAGCCTGGTTGATCTGATCGACGAATTTGGTCTCGTCGATAGATACCGGGTCGATCATCCGGATGGGAGTATGTGGACGTGGGCGCTTAATTGGCCTTCTACCCGGGTATCTGCGTACCTGGATAGGATGTTAGTGAGAGTGGCCGACATAGACTTCTTAGAATGTCCAACGTTCCACTGGCTAGGCTACACGGACCACAAACTCGTTTGTGCCCGTGTGGTGTTAGACTTTAGGCCTAGGTTGGCTGGTTATTGGAAGTTCAATCAGTCCTTACTGGACAGGCGGGACTTTCGTGACCAGCTGACAAAACTAGTTCAGCGGGCGTTAATTGGGCGAGTCATTGGGAATAAGTGGTGGGTTAACCTTAAGGACTCCATTAGGTCTTTCGCCACCAAATATAGCCAGCGGCTCAAACTAGATAAGGCTGCGGAGGCAAAGACACTTAGTGCTAATTTCGCCCGGGCGGAGGCTGGTGGGGATCCCCTCCCCCGAGATAGCCTTAGCCAGGGAGGCCCTGAGGCGCACGACTAGCGAGCGCTATATGGGTCAGGTAATTAGAGCTAAGCTAAGCAAGATGTCTTCCGAAGCTGTGAACATGGGCGCAGAACTGCGCAAGGAAGAAATTCGTCGGGCCGGCGATCGGTACATTCGAGAAGTGCGCGACCCGGAGGGGCATCTCCTTCGGTCCACCGACGGCATGTGCGAGGCGTTCCGGCAGCATTTCGAACACCGGTTTACCAAGGAGCCTGGTCTCCGTGACGAGGAGTTTCGCAGCTATTTGGCTGACTTTCCCCGGCTTTTGCCGGCTGAAGCGGCTAGCTGCGAAGGGGAGATTACGGAGGACGAAGTCTACGCGGCTTTGAAGAAGACCGGCAGTGGCAAGTCGCCAGGTTTGGATGGTTTGCCCTATGAATTGTACTTGAGGATGTCGCACCTTTTTGTCCCGCTCTTGACTGTCGTGTTCAACCACTGGTTTCGGCAGGGGTCCATCCCCGGTCGGATCACCAGGGGCGTGATCACGCTGTTGGGAAAAGGCAAGAAGGTTGGGCGGGGATTAGATGATTACAGGCCCATAACTCTGCTAAACACAGAGTTAAAGATTTTGGCCAAGATCCTGACGAATCGCTTGCAGCTAGTTGCCGAGTCTCTGTTGGAACCGGATCAGACTTGTTCTGTGAAGGGACGAACAATTCAGAGCAACCTGCACTTGATCCGCACGATCGTAGAGGGTGTAGAAGACGACGAAGAGGCCGCGCTGATCAATTTGGATCAGTCCAAGGCATTTGATAGGATTGACCATGGCTACCTGGCTGCTGTCCTGCAGGCCGCCGGATTCAAACCCGACTTCAGCCGCTGGATTAGCCTTCTGTATCGCTCCCCCAAGGCTGTGGTACAGGTGAACGGGAAGCTGTCGAGCGCTTTCGCGCTGTCTAGGTCGGTCCGACAGGGTTGTCCACTGTCGCCTCTCCTTTACGTCCTGGCGTTGGAGCCCCTCCTTCGCCGGCTAAGGGACGAGACGTGCAGTCCGGTCCTGCGTGGAATTGCTGTCCCTGGTGGAGCTCGAGCCAGGGTTTCCGCGTACGCCGATGACGTAACGACCTTTGTGTCCTCCCGCAGGGACATAAGGGCGGTACAGAAGGCGCTTGAACGGTACGAACAGGTAACAGGGGCCAGAATTAACCGCGACAAGTCGTCCGGCTTGCGGTTAGGTGCCTGGAAGGGTGTTTCCCTCCCGGGGCCCTTCGACTGGACGGACGGGCCGGTCAAGCTCCTCGGAGTTTGGTTCGGTCCGGACTTACAGTTGGAGAAAAACTGGTCAGAAGTACAGGCAAAGGTCGGCGCGTCGGTCGAGATTTGGCGTCGACGGAGTCTCTCCGTGAAGGGTCTGGCGGAGGTGTGTAATACATACCTCTTTCCCAGAATCCTTTACCGGCTGTCTGTACTTCCCCTTTGTGACGATCATGAGAAGGCGCTCGAGCGTTTGCTATTCTCCTGTCTTTGGAGAGGACGCAAACACATGGTCGACAAAGGAGTCTGTTGCCTCCGTCCGTGTCAAGGGGGTCTGGGGATGCCACACTTGAGGAGCCACGTGCTCGCTTCGAGGTTGGCATTCCTCAGGCGCGCGTTGGAGGAAGATCGGTTGCTTGCGGGGGTAGTGAGGGACATGTTCCCTAGCCTCACTATCACTCCCCCGCTCCTAAGGACTAGCAATAGGCCTTGGGGGCGGCCGAAATTCCTGCTCGAATGTCTGACGGCCCTTCGGGCCATTCCATGGTCCAGTGACCTTTCACGGCCTAGGAGAATCTTCTATCGGGGATTAGTGGAGGGCGCCGTGAAGGATGAACTGTGGAGTAGGCTTGGCATGTCGAGAGAGGAGTATCGCTCTCATTGGTCTTGGGCGCCAGGTGCGGATTGGCTCAACAACTCTGAGTTTTCTCTGACCTGGCGATTGGCTCGGAATGGTTTGTCTCTCAACGACAAGCGGTTCGCAATGGGCCTGGCGGATTTGCCAGATTGTGAACGTTGCGTCCTTGGAATTAAGGAGACGTCTGCGCACGCCTTCTTCCATTGTTCGCGCGTTCGCCCGTTGTGGGCGCGTGTTGGCGAGTTGACTGCTCGTATCGCGCCGCGGGAGCTTGTGCTCATTGATCGCGCATACGCTGTGGACAATGTGTCGCCCCCGTACTCTGGAGTGAAGCGGATGGTGTTTCTGTCGCTACTGGCCACGGCTAGAATGGTGATTTGGATGACGCGTCTGGAGGAAGTCTTGCGGGGAGGTCGTCTTTCGGATCAGGATCTAATCCGATATTTTGAGCACCAGCTCAAAATTAAGATTAGAACTGAACGGAAACGGCTGCACCCGACAGAGTTCAGCGAAAGGTGGGTATATGCGGCGAGCCTGGTTCGCGTGACCGGGGCTAGCCTTGATTTTCTCTTTTAGATCTGCTAGTTGCATCGGGGTGGATTCCTTTGGAACCCCTCCCGTGGTTAAGGTAGAAGTTCTTTTTTGTGCCTAGTTAATGTGAGTGAATGTGTTTGTCCTGGCCTGTTCCCGGCTCCATTGCTTTTGTTATGATCCAGTTCGAGATTCCCATTGTCCAAGTATTCTTTTGTCCCGTTTTCACTCTCGGCTGGGTCAGCCTTATACATTCTCCAGTCCAATTTATTTTGTTCCCTGCTTCTCCATTCCCCTTAGAAAGAGAGCTGCTTGATTTTGTTCTTTTTAAGGCAGAATACAGTGGCCTCTTTAATTACGTGGGTGTGTTTGGGTCTTACTAACCCATGTATATATATTCATTTGAAATTGTTTTTTGTTTTGGGGTTTTTTGTTTCTTCATTCCCCCTCCCCATCATGTCATTTCATGAATAAAGTTTTAAATTTATTTTTGTACACTATTGTAAATATTGTAAATACACAAATTTTTATGTACATTTGGGGCGTTTTTAGGTCCCTGGTATGTTACTGCGGTATTTTGGTGTATGATAGGTATGAGTGTTGATGGACAAATTTTTATGGTGAATGAGAAAATTGTAACGTATGTATGGGTCGTGAATCTGATTAGCTAGGTATAAGATAGTTAAGGAAGACCAACCCAAGTTTTTGTTCCCCCTCCCCATTGTTTGGCCTTGTGCCAGAATTTGTACTTTGTTGGCAAATAAATAAGTACCAACCATTTCCTACTCAGACTTTTTTGTGTTTGTGTGGTCGGGTTGGTTTGGATCAAAGTGTAGTATCTGTTCCATAGTGATACTTACTATTACTTTGGTCAAGTGTGGCATTGTGGTCTCCACCCAAGTTTATTGCTTGGGCTGCGTAAAGTAGCGACCTGCGAAGGACGCGAAACACCGGAGGCAGGTGTCTCGCGCTTAGCCTCTTAGGAGGCAATGGCCTCCGATAGGCCCGATGTGATCGTTCCTCCCACCACGGCCTCGGTGGGTGGAAAGGAGGGGGATTGGCGGTTGCCTGCCTCACCCCTCCCCTCCTTGGAAAAAGGACCAGGAGTAGCAACCCTACCAGCAGCTCCTGCATCTCCGGTGCCCTCAACGTCGAAGGAAGATGGGCAGCGGTGTCTAGCAGCAACGGTTACCCCTGGCAAGGCGTGGACCGGGGAGACCATCCGGAAAGTGCGAAGGGATTCTGCGTATTATGAGTCCCTTAAGGATAAATACGCCAAATTTGTGACAGGTACGGAGATTCTCTCGGTTCCCGAGACGCTCAGTGTCATTGAGCCCAGGATCCTATCCCTGCTGACCAGGGATCCGAAAAGCCGCAAACTGATCGGGGTCAGCAGGGACGTGGTGGAGGAGGCCATTGTGGCCCTGAAAATTAACGGTAGGATGGTGGCTAGGCGCAGCCACACCGTATGGGATGTTTTGCTGGACTCTGCGGAGGAAGCGAGAAAGCTGGCTGGTTCCATTTGGGAAACAAAGACGTTGCGCCTGGACACGGAATATATGGGCATGCGTAGATCAAAGATCACTCTTCACGGCGTGCCCATGGAGATTTCATTGGACCACGTTGGGGTGTTCTTCACACAATTTGGCAAGGTCGAGGAGGTGAAGGCACTCACTTCGAAGCAGGGCTTTCTGACTGGTGATGTCATCCTGCAGGTGACGGTCGAGCAAAAGAAGATCGGCAATATCCCCAACATTATCACCTGCAGGGGAAGGTCAATTTATGTGATCGTCGAGGGAAGAAAGCCCTTCTGCTGGGTTTGTGGCGATTCCAATCACGTCGCCAAGGCGTGCCCGAAAAAGGATCCGGCCACAGGGACCCAGCCGGCAAAGCAGCAGCAGGAGAAACCGGTTGTAAAGCAACCAGAAGTGTCGAAGGAGGCAGTTCCGGATAAGGTGAATGAGTGGCAGACTGTCGGAAAGAAAAAAGAAGGCGAAGGTGCCAGCGGAGAAATCGCCTTCTCCGACCAAAATGCCCTCACCACCTCAGGAGCCTTCGGAGTCAAGGGAGCCCTCATCACCCAAGGCCGCTACCAAGCAGGGGAAGGCAAAAAAACCTCCCCAAAATGAGGGCCCGAAGGATAAGGAAGAACCGATGGAAACACAAAGATCGGGGTCGTTAAAACGCAGCCGGGAGGACGAAGAGGAGCAGCAAGAGATCTCCAAAAATCGGCGAAAGAGCAGAGAAAGGAGGTCAACATCACACAGGTGCTCCTCGCTTCCTGTCTCGCCGGAGAGGCAGACGTACGCGCAAAAGGCAAGGAGCCTCCCCTCGTCCCCGCTGAAGGCTTCCCAGTCCCCTACCTTTAAATTGACCCCCCTAAGACCAGTTGCTTTAACCCCCACTCCCTCCCCTTCTCCCATGTCCACTCCCACTCGGGCAAAAAAGAAAAAAGCCCTGCCCAGAGGGGAAGCGCTATTGAAGGTGGAAGAGGACGTCTCTGCAGATTGGTCGTCGCAAAGACGCAAATTACTCAAGCCACTGCTGAAGATGACCTCTGTGGATGGTCTATCGACGGAGGACCCCAATAATTTTTCCCAGGCCCCAGGAGTAATTACCCTCGTACGGAACACCGGGGGTAACCTGCGGGTCTGGGACCACATCGCAGAAGCGAAAAAGTGTTATCCTAAATTAAGGATGTGTATCGAGAATTCAGCTGAACTAAGGAAAATGTCCAAAAATTGTTCGGGGAGGTTCCCGGTTTTGCTCCACCCCAGTTTATATAGGGTGGTAAAACTAATGTACCCCACGGACGTCGGCGGCATTGTCCTAGACGGACGGATTACGTCCGACGTAGGAACAGGGTCCCTAGGACAGTCCGTCGGGGTCCTAACTGCCAAAGATTTCCGTCCCGTATGCAATTAGAGAGCCTTTGTTGCCTGTTTTTTTCTTTTTTCTTTTTCAGGTTTAAAAGATGTCTATTAAGATAGCCAGTTTAAATGCGAAGGGCTTGAGGGATCGGGGTAAGGCGGCTCGCCTGCTTCGTGACCTCCTGTCCTTCGGCGTGGATGTGGCCGCGATCCAAGAGACTCACTTTGTTTGCGAAGTCGACTCTTGTGTGCTGTCTAACGACTTTGTCGTCTATTCAGCATATGGGAGCCGGCAAGCCAGAGGTGTTTCTTTGCTGGTCAAGCGTACCCTGGACGCGAAGGTTGACCTTGTCCATGTCGGTGCCGAGGGCCGGCTGATCGTGGCCGATATTGCAGTGAAAAGCAAATTGTTCCGGCTGATTGTGGTTTATGCGCCCAATAAGCAAGGTGAGCGTGTCTCTTTCTTTCGGCTGTTGGAGCCCTTTATGGTGCATTCAACACGGCTAATCTTAGTTGGGGACTGGAATGCCATCCTAACCCCCAAATGGGATAGAGGGAGGGGCGCTAGCGGGAGGAATGATGATCGTAGCCTGGTTGATCTGATCGACGAATTTGGTCTCGTCGATAGATACCGGGTCGATCATCCGGATGGGAGTATGTGGACGTGGGCGCTTAATTGGCCTTCTACCCGGGTATCTGCGTACCTGGATAGGATGTTAGTGAGAGTGGCCGACATAGACTTCTTAGAATGTCCAACGTTCCACTGGCTAGGCTACACGGACCACAAACTCGTTTGTGCCCGTGTGGTGTTAGACTTTAGGCCTAGGTTGGCTGGTTATTGGAAGTTCAATCAGTCCTTACTGGACAGGCGGGACTTTCGTGACCAGCTGACAAGACTAGTTCAGCGGGCGTTAATTGGGCGAGTCATTGGGAATAAGTGGTGGGTTAACCTTAAGGACTCCATTAGGTCTTTTGCCACCAAATATAGCCAGCGGCTCAAACTAGATAAGGCTGCGGAGGCAAAGACACTTAGTGCTAATTTCGCCCGGGCGGAGGCTGGTGGGGATCCCTCGAGATAGCCTTAGCCAGGGAGGCCCTGAGGCGCACGACTAGCGAGCGCTATATGGGTCAGGTAATTAGAGCTAAGTTAAGCAAGATGTCTTCCGAAGCTGTGAACATGGGCGCAGAACTGCGCAAGGAAGAAATTCGTCGGGCCGGCGATCGGTACATTCGAGAAGTGCGCGACCCGGAGGGGCATCTCCTTCGGTCCACCGACGACATGTGCGAGGCGTTCCGGCAGCATTTCGAACACCGGTTTACCAAGGAGCCTGGTCTCCGTGACGAGGAGTTTCGCAGCTATTTGGCTGACTTTCCCCGGCTTTTGCCGGCTGAAGCGGCTAGCTGCGAAGGGGAGATTACGGAGGACGAAGTCTACGCGGCTTTGAAGAAGACCGGCAGTGGCAAGTCGCCAGGTTTGGATGGTTTGCCCTATGAATTGTACTTGAGGATGTCGCACCTTTTTGTCCCGCTCTTGACTGTCGTGTTCAACCACTGGTTTCGGCAGGGGTCCATCCCCGGTCGGATCACCAGGGGCGTGATCACGCTGTTGGGAAAAGGCAAGAAGGTTGGGCGGGGATTAGATGATTACAGGCCCATAACTCTGCTAAACACAGAGTTAAAGATTTTGGCCAAGATCCTGACGAATCGCTTGCAGCTAGTTGCCGAGTCTCTGTTGGAACCGGATCAGACTTGTTCTGTGAAGGGACGAACAATTCAGAGCAACCTGCACTTGATTCGCACGATCGTAGAGGGTGTAGAAGACGACGAAGAGGCCGCGCTGATCAATTTGGATCAGTCCAAGGCATTTGATAGGATTGACCATGGCTACCTGGCTGCTGTCCTGCAGGCCGCCGGATTCAAACCCGACTTCGGCCGCTGGATTAGCCTTCTGTATCGCTCCCCCAAGGCTGTGGTACAGGTGAACGGGAAGCTGTCGAGCGCTTTCGCGCTGTCTAGGTCGGTCCGACAGGGTTGTCCACTGTCGCCTCTCCTTTACGTCCTGGCGTTGGAGCCTCTCCTTCGCCGGCTAAGGGACGAGACGTGCAGTCCGGTCCTGCGTGGAATTGCTGTCCCTGGAGGAGCTCGAGCCAGGGTTTCCGCGTACGCCGATGACGTAACGACCTTTGTGTCCTCCCGCAGGGACATAAGGGCGGTACAGAAGGCGCTTGAACGGTACGAACAGGTAACGGGGGCCAGAATTAACCGCGACAAGTCGTCCGGCTTGCGGTTAGGTGCCTGGAAGGGTGTTTCCCTCCCGGGGCCCTTCGACTGGACGGACGGGCCGGTCAAGCTCCTCGGAGTTTGGTTCGGTCCGGACTTACAGTTGGAGAAAAACTGGTCAGAAGTACAGGCAAAGGTCGGCGCGTCGGTCGAGATTTGGCGTCGGCGGAGTCTCTCCGTGAAGGGTCTGGCGGAGGTGTGTAATACATACCTCTTTCCCAGAATCCTTTACCGGCTGTCTGTACTTCCCCTTTGTGACGATCATGAGAAGGCGCTCGAGCGTTTGCTATTCTCCTGTCTTTGGAGAGGACGCAAACACATGGTCGACAAAGGAGTCTGTTGCCTCCGTCCGTGTCAAGGGGGTCTGGGGATGCCACACTTGAGGAGCCACGTGCTCGCTTCGAGGTTGGCATTCCTCAGGCGCGCGTTGGAGGAAGATCGGTTGCTTGCGGGGGTAGTGAGGGACATGTTCCCTAGCCTCACTATCACTCCCCCGCTCCTAAGGACTAGCAATAGGCCTTGGGGGCGGCCGAAATTCCTACTCGAATGTCTGACGGCCCTTCGGGCCATTCCATGGTCCAGTGACCTTTCACGGCCTAGGAGAATCTTCTATCGGGGATTAGTGGAGGGCGCCGTGAAGGATGAACTGTGGAGTAAGCTTGGCATGTCGAGAGAGGAGTATCGCTCTCATTGGTCTTGGGCGCCAGGTGCGGATTGGCTCAACAACTCTGAGTTTTCTCTGACCTGGCGATTGGCTCGGAATGGTTTGTCTCTCAACGACAAGCGGTTCGCAATGGGCCTGGCGGATTTGCCAGATTGTGAACGTTGCGTCCTTGGAATTAAGGAGACGTCTGCGCACGCCTTCTTCCATTGTTCGCGCGTTCGCCCGTTGTGGGCGCGTGTTGGCGAGTTGACTGCTCGTATCGCGCCGCGGGAGCTTGTGCTCATTGATCGCGCATACGCTGTGGACAATGTGTCGCCCCCGTACTCTGGAGTGAAGCGGATGGTGTTTCTGTCGCTACTGGCCACGGCTAGAATGGTGATTTGGATGACGCGTCTGGAGGAAGTCTTGCGGGGAGGTCGTCTTTCGGATCAGGATCTAATCCGATATTTTGAGCACCAGCTCAAAATTAAGATTAGAACTGAACGGAAACGGCTGCACCCGACAGAGTTCAGCGAAAGGTGGGTATATGCGGCGAGCCTGGTTCGCGTGACCGGGGCTAGCCTTGATTTTCTCTTTTAGATCTGCTAGTTGCATCGGGGTGGATTCCTTTGGAACCCCTCCCGTGGTTAAGGTAGAAGTTCTTTTTTGTGCCTAGTTAATGTGAGTGAATGTGTTTGTCCTGGCCTGTTCCCGGCTCCATTGCTTTTGTTATGATCCAGTTCGAGATTCCCATTGTCCAAGTATTCTTTTGTCCCGTTTTCACTCTCGGCTGGGTCAGCCTTATACATTCTCCAGTCCAATTTATTTTGTTCCCTGCTTCTCCATTCCCCTTAGAAAGAGAGCTGCTTGATTTTGTTCTTTTTAAGGCAGAATACAGTGGCCTCTTTAATTACGTGGGTGTGTTTGGGTCTTACTAACCCATGTATATATATTCATTTGAAATTGTTTTTTGTTTTGGGGTTTTTTGTTTCTTCATTCCCCCTCCCCATCATGTCATTTCATGAATAAAGTTTTAAATTTATTTTTGTACACTATTGTAAATATTGTAAATACACAAATTTTTATGTACATTTGGGGCGTTTTTAGGTCCCTGGTATGTTACTGCGGTATTTTGGTGTATGATAGGTATGAGTGTTGATGGACAAATTTTTATGGTGAATGAGAAAATTGTAACGTATGTATGGGTCGTGAATCTGATTAGCTAGGTATAAGATAGTTACGGAAGACCAACCCAAGTTTTTGTTCCCCCTCCCCATTGTTTGGCCTTGTGCCAGAATTTGTACTTTGTTGGCAAATAAATAAGTACCAACCATTTCCTACCCCAGCCGTCATTCCCAACACTAAGTTTTTTGTGCTCCTCCCCATTCCCAGTAGAAAGAGTGTGGCTTGATTTTGTCTAACAGGCAGAATACAGTGACCTCTTTGTTTATTTGTGGGTGGGTTGGGACCAGCTAACACAATGTTTTGTTTGTTCTTTTTTGTTTCTTTTTATTTTGGGATGTTACATCATACCCCTTCTCCCCTGTGTCATTTCACTGTATTATTTTTAAAATATATATTTTTGTATGAAAAAATTATGGAAAAATGAATATTGTAAAAAGAAATTTTTATACACATTGAGTTTTTGTATAGATTCCCCGGAGTGTTTTGTGGTATTCTGGTATATGATAGGTATGAGTGTCGAAGGATAACTTCTTTTGGTGATAGAGAAAAATTGTAACGTATGCTTGGGTCACGAATGAAATTAGCTAGGAATAAGATAGCGTACTGCACGACCAACCTCAGTTTTGTTTTCCCCTCCCAAACTAGGCCTTGTGCCGCAATTGTGTAAGTCTTCACAATAAATACACATTTCCTACCCCAGGCCACTACGGATTGGAGGTCTCTTTCAAGTACGGCAGCGAGGTTCACTTTGTCGTCCAGACCTGGTTTCTGATCGATGCGAGAGTAGATTGTTGTGTCGTCGGCATACATGCCAACTTGGGATCTAATGGTGTCGGGGAGATCATTAATATAGATCAGAAAGAGCGTGGGACCTAGGATAGAACCTTGAGGGACGCTCGCGTTCGTCTGGTAGTTTTGGGAGGCATGCCCATTTAATACCACCTTCAATGTGCGGTTAGAGAGGAAAGACTGGGTGAGGTCAAACAGATGTCCAGTTATCCCATAGCTCCGCAGTTTGCACAAGAGGCCAGCATGCCAGACCCTGTCGAATGCTTTGGAGATATCCAAGGCAACGGTTCGGGCTTCACCATTCTTGTCGAGTGCCTGGTATATGTACTCGGTAATGGTCGTTAGCATATCAGCAGTAGACCTGGTGAAGCGAAACCCGTACTGTTTGTCAGAGAGAAGCCCGTTGGCCATAAGATGCTAAATCACCTCGGCGTTGATAATGGCTTCGAAAACTTTGCCAAAGATTGGAAGAAGACTAATAGGACGGTAATTGGCGGGGTCTGAGGGTTCGCCAGAATTCTTAAATGTAGGAACTACGCAGGAGGACTTCCAACAGGCAGGAAAGCAGGAAGCAGATAGGCAGAGGTTATAGAGTTTAGAGAGGACAGAGGAGAGTTCTGGGGCACATTTCTTCAGTACTATGACTGGGATTCCGTCACCGCCGCTCGCTTTGTGTGGGTCAAGTTGTGCAATTATCTTGGCGACCAGCGAGGGTGTTATGTGGACGTTATTTAGTTGAGCCTTAGTTCTGGGTGGGAAGTCTGGTGTAGGTATTCCTAACGAGTCCAGTGTCGAATTGGTTGAGAATCTACGGGCAAAGCATTCAGCCTTGTCGGCTGGAGAGGTAAGAACTTCAAATTCATTGATTAGTGGGGGTATTGAAGTCTTGTTCCTGCTGAGCACGCTTTTGCAGAGACGCCAGTAATCTTTGGAGCCAAACTTAGAGGATGCTATGCGTTGCCTAATTCTGGTAGCAAACGCCCTCTTGGCTTCAGTACTTTTTTACACTTGTTCCGTGCTGAGGTGAAAAGGCGCCTGTTTTGGTTAGACGAGCAGCTTCGATAGAGCTGGAAGAAATGGTTCCGGTGGACAATGACGGCCGAGCAAGCAGGTGAGAACCAGGGGGACGAATTTGGTTTTAGTTGGAATTTCCTGGCCGGGATAAAAGCATCGATGCCAGCCTTAACCCAAGTGGAGACTTCGGAGGCACAGTCTTCGACAGGAAGATCGAAGACGTTGTTCCAGGGGACGTCGCAGAGGAAGTCCCTGAACGAGTCCCAGTCGGCTCTTTGATAGCAGTATGATATTCTGCTGGTCTGGTTTTCTTGGGTAGAGTTAGTGCTGATTGATATGATTACGGAGACTACGGCGTGGTCAGAGTTTCTGAGGAGGTAGAGTTGCCTGGTAGTGCAGGAGTCTGGGATGGAGGTAAAGCAAAGAGTCCCTTCCGTTAGGGTTTTTAGAGAAACGCGTAGGGAAGTCCACCACTTGTGTTAGAGCTTAGGCTATTGAAAAGTGCATGGTGCGGATCCCAGTAAGGTCAGTGGCTGAGTTTTCAAGCCACTTGGTGTGGTGGGCGTTAAAATCGCCAAACACAAATATATGGGCAGATGGGTGAGAAGAAATGGCCCTATCGATATTAGTAGAGATGCAATCAAGTACCGTACAGTCAGAGGAGGAGGGGGAGCAGTAGAGGAAGAAGAGATAGCTAACCGAGCTTAGAAGTGAGAGACGGAAGCACATGAAGGAATGATCAAGGGATTCAAGAGATGTGACCCTGGCTAGGGGGAGTTGTTCGCTGACATATACACCAAGCCCATGCATATGGACATTGGAGTCCTTCCTGAAGAGAGAAAGGTAACCAGGAACGAACAGCTCTGAAGAGGGGATAGAAGTGTCAAGGTTAGTCTCACATATAGCTAAGATATCGGGTGAGTTAGTTAGAAGGAAAGATTCTACACTATTAAAGTTACTGCGAATACCTCGTATATTTGTGAAGGTAACGCAGATAGGTTTGGGCGATTTACGACTAGCTGGTTTAGGCTTGCTGATTTGTTTGTTTAATTTCATGCTGGTTATAGTTGTGGATAGAGAGAGGTCTAGAGTAGGGTCAGATGGTCGTTAATTGCAGCAGGTGAAGGATGGTGAATGGCGCCGCCTGCAGCATAATGTGGCCTCGGGGTTGCCCATCGGAAATTCATGCAGGGACGCCCGTCCATGCGCGAAATGGCACTACAGGAACCCCGATATTATTCAACTGTTGATCAGAGCAGCCTCTCAAGACGCTACGCAAGAGTTCGGGCTCCTAACTACCAGTCGGAAGCAGCAACCAGGAAACTGCCAACCCGCTACCCTCAGAATGAAGAGACATTGCCACCATACTCACCAACTGCATAAAGCTTCCAGCCGAACCGACATAAAGACCGAAAAAGAGAGAGATCAACCGGGAACCCCTTCCTAAACAAGAAACAAGGCGATCACCTCTACTCCTTTCCAAAAGAAGAGGGTGGAGTGTGAGACCGGGCGATAGAAGGTACTATCTACTCCAATTAAAAAAAAAGAAAGAATAAATGTGTGCCTGAAGTTAACTAAGTTTTAACTTAGTATAAGTCAAACCTAAATTTGATAATTAAGAACAATTTACACTAACATAGTTGCAGTGCATTACAAGAGCGACAAGTAGAGAACTTAGGTTAGTAACAAAACAGGAACAAAAATTAGGCAGAAAAGATAAGAACCAAAGGAAAAAAAACAATTAAAAAAATAAAAAATAAATAAATAATTCAAAAAATAAGATCACACTGGCTAAAACTTACCAGTTGCAGGCTGACTGACAGAAAAAAGTTAAGAAAATTTCTAAAATTATCTTCATTTTGTTTCTTCTATTCAGTTCTGGAAAGTTTAAGTTACCTTTAAGTTAGCAGTAACAGACAGTAGTGTGAGTGGGGGGATCACCTCAAAGCCATGTGTCCAGTTACATTTTTTTTCAAGTTTACGCTATTTAGCTGTAAATTTTCTCTGAATTAAAAAATAATGAACTCAATAAAACTATCTTTTTAATTTTTGTCTTTTTAATTTTTGTCTTTAATTTTTTAATTATTGCTACAAACAGAGGTACTATTTTGCTGTTGTAAATGATTTTGGCTTTTAAATTTTGTTTCGATGTAAATGGTGAAAGGTTTTTAGTAATATCGCTGTTTGGAAGATTTTTTAAGGGTTGGGTCAGTAAGCATCAGTCATTCTGAACCACCCACCCCGTCCTCTTAGCCTAGGTATAGAAGCATGCGCTGTAGACCCCCCTTTCTCTCACTCACTCTCTCTCTCTCTCTCTCTCTCTCTCTCCTGATTTCAACTAGCCTAAGATGGTGGGTTAGTTGAAATCAGAAGAGATGGTGGGTCCAGTACCGTGGCAGTATAAAGATCTGCTAGAGTAACCAAGGCCAGTCAAAAGATGACTCTGCAAAAATGTCGAAAATGCATCTTATTTCTTGTGACTACTGGTAACGTATGCTGATCGTAATTACTGCTGTCAGGTTCTTAGAATTTAGACTAGTTAAAGAAAATGTTCGTCTAATTCATGCTGTGTATATTTTATTACAGATATTTTCTTTCAGAGTGACTATATTTTGAATTTTTTTTTTTTTGTCTGTAACTACCATAAGAATAGGATTCCATAGAATTTAAAATGAACTTTTTTTTCTCCCTCCGTCCTCAGTCTAAAAAACAAAGTTAGCGTCCTTTCTCTCCTACCAATCCTTTTTCCTCACCCTCCCCCCAAAAAAAACCCCACACGTGTTCCTACCAGCACCGTATCAGTATGAATTTGATAGAAGAACCAAAGAAAGTCAAAAGATATCTGCAAAAATGTCGAAAATGCATCTTATTTCTTGTGACTACTGGTAACGTATGCTGATCGTAATTACTGCTGTCAGGTTCTTAGAATTTAGACGAGTTTGTATCTGTTTTCTTTTAACCATTTACTTTTGTTTTATAAAAATAAACTAAATTTTTCGGTTGTCTGAAGGCCGTTTCGACTTTAACTAAGGTAAAACTTAGTATTTGTTTTTTTTTGTTTTTTTACATCAATTATATATATATGTATATTCAATTGGGACGTTAGCATCCCTGTAGGTCCAAAAAATATAAACCTACAAAAGGCGGAAGAACTCTCAAAGAGTCAACGGCCAGCTAACTAGAGGTGATGTCTCAATAAACCATCACGGAGAAGGCAACGGGATACCACTCCACTATCTACCCCCGCTCAGTCATGGATAGTTACAACAAATATATTAAAGCCAACAGCGTGAAGGGGGTTACTTCCCAAGGAAGCAACTCCTCGCTCGGTAAGGACCGGCATGGGCAATAGGTGCCACCTGACCGTCATCCGGCGACTGTGAGCACCAACGGCGTAAAGGGGACATTTTACTCCAAAATTTGTCCCTCGCCCGGGAAAGAACGACATGAGCAACAGGTGTCTCTGGACCGTTACCCTGCAATTGTGCGCATCAAAGACAAACTCACTATAGGAACATGGAACGTCAGAGGTTCTTATAATTTAGACTAGTTAAAGAAAATGTTCGATTAATTCATGCTGTGTATATTTTATTACATATATTTTCTTCAAGAATGATGTTATATGTTTGTATTCAGGACTAGTCTATTGTACTTATACTAAGTACATAATATTTTTTCTCATATAACTGGGACGTTAACATCCCTGTAGGTCAAACAATAAATAAAAAACTGTAAAAGGGCAGAAGAACTCTCAAGGAGTCAACGGCCAGCAAACCAGAGGTGGTGTCTCAATAAACCACCGTGGAAAAGGCAACGGAATACCTTTCCACTATCAACCCCCCGCTCAATCATGGTTACTTACGAAAAATGTATTAAAGCCAACAGCATGAAGGGGGCTGCTTCCCAAGGAAACAAATCCTCGCTCGGTAAGGACCGGCATGGGCAACAGATGCCACCTGACCGTCATCCGGCGACTGTTAGCACCAACGGCGTAAAGGGGACATTTTACTCCAAAATTTGTCCCTCGTCCGGGAAAGAGCAACATGAGCAACAAGTGTCTCTGGACAGTTAACCTGCGACTGTGCGCATCAAAGATTACTTTCGGAATATGGAACGTCAGGACACTCAACTGTGGACAACTAGAGAATGTCAAGCCGAAGATGGACAGACTGAAGATCAATATCCTAGGCATATGCGAAACCAGATGGCCTAATAATGGAGATCTCAGTGGCGACACCCACAGGATAATTTATGCAAGAGGCAAAAACAACGAAAAAGAGGTCGGTTTAATAATGAACAAAGAAGTAAAGAAATGCGTTCTTGGATACTGTCAGCTTTCAGAGAGAGTCCTCTTGGTTAAACTGCGGGGAAGGCCATTCAATATAGCTATTATAGTAGTTCATGCGCCGACAACTCAAAGTTCGGAGGATGAAATAGAAACATTCTTTTCCATTCTGGACAGTGCCAAGGCTCAGTGCAAAAGCCAAGAAATTAAGATTATAATGGAGGACTTGAAAGCCAAGGAAGGTAAAGAGAGGGAAGGAGACACGATAACTTTGGACTAGGGGATCGCAACGAACGAGGAGAAAAATGGGTCCAATGGTGCTCAGCCAATGACCAGGTAATTACTAACACCTGGTTTCAAGCACACCCACGACGTCTATGGACATGGAGAATTCCAGGAGGCGACACGAAGAACCAAATAGACTATGTAACTATAAACAAGAGATTCAGGAACGCAGGAACTCCGAAGACTGAAGAAGCCCAGCACATCACCAAGGCTGCAATATGACATGCTTGTGAATGACCTCACCCTGCAGAAAGAATACAATAACAGCGTGAGAAAGAAATATGAAGAACAAATTGGAAAAGGGCACTCAGAATGGGATTCACTAAAAGAAGCGATGGTGACCACAGCGAACAACATAGCCCCAAAGGAAATCAGACGCAGAAGAAAAAATGAGTGGATGACCGAAGAGATCCTTCACATGATGCAAAGGAGACAAAAAAATAACGCCAAGACATGGAGCAGAGTACAAGAAACTTCACAGGGAGATAAGGAACAAATGCAGACAAGCTAAAGAGGAATGACTCAACAACAAATGCGCAGAAGTAGAAAGACTGGGCAGAACCAGTAAAGCAGAGATGCATAAAGATATAAGAGAACTGACAGGACAAATAACCTGCTCCTCAACAGGATGCATAAAATCCAAAGATGGAACAATCCTATTGGAAAAAGAGAAAATACTCCAGCGATGGGAAGAATATATAAAGAATATTTTTTGCGACAAGCGAGAACAACCGAGAATACACAAGGAGGTGAATGGACCGGAAATACTAAAATCCGAAGTGGAAGCTGCAATGACCAAACTGAACAGAAACAACGCA
Source organism: Ascarosepion bandense (assembly GCA_037127315.1). Classification (NCBI taxonomy): domain Eukaryota; kingdom Metazoa; phylum Mollusca; class Cephalopoda; order Sepiida; family Sepiidae; genus Ascarosepion; species Ascarosepion bandense. The sequence continues at coordinate 1,121,103 of JBBBDQ010001469.1, read as the reverse complement.
GCTGGTCCAGACGGCATAGTGATAGAGCTGTTAATAGCCTTAGAAGAATATGGCATAGAAAAGATTACCGATACAATAAACGAAATTTATAGCAGTGGAATAATACCAGACGACCTATGCAAGTCGATATTTATAGCACTGCCGAAAAAACCAGGTGCAAACGAATGTGAACTACACAGAACTATCAGCTTAATGAGTCACATTACAAAACTGATTGTCAGAATCCTGATGAATAGAGCGAGAAGCAGAATCAGGCCAGAGATAGGGCAGGAACAGTGCGAGTTCGTCAAAGACACTGGAACAAGGAACGCCATATTCATGATTAGGATGCTCTCCGAAAGGGCAATACAAATGAAGAAAGACTTGTACCTATGTTTCATTGACTATGCGAAGGCATTCGACAAGATACGACACAAAGAATTGATGGAGATGCTCGGCATCCCCGACATTTTCGGGAAAGACATAAGAGTAGCCAAGAATCTCTACTGGCAGCAAACGGCCTGCATATGGACGTAATGATTTCAATAAATTTACAAAGATAGAAAGAGGCGTAAGACAAGGATGTGTCTTCTCACCGGATCTGTTAAACTTGTACAGCGAGAATATCTAAGGACCCTAGATGATACGCCAGGATTTGTTATTGGAGGCCACAACTTGAACAACATAAGGTATGCAGATGATACAGTGCTGATTGCAGACACGGAAAGGAAACTACAAGACCTCCTACAGAAGGTAGCGGTGGGGAGTGACAAAAAAGGATTACAAATAAACTTTAAGAAAACTGAATGCATGGTCATCAGCAAAAGGTGCAACCCAAAATGCTAAATACAGGTGGGGGATACCAGAATCAAGCAAGTACAAAAATTTAAATACCTAGGAAGTGTTCTAACAGGAGATGGAAAGTACGACACAGGAAAATTTCGCTAGAAACAAAGAAAAGAGTGCTGGATTGCAATGTGATGTCAGTTCTTCAATACGTCAGTGAATGCTGGACAATATCATCGAAAATGAGGACAAAATTGGAAGCAGCGGAAATGCGGTTCTACAGAAGGATGCTGCGGATATCATGGACTGAGCATGCAAGCAACGATGAGGTGTTGGAAAAAATGGCAACAAAAAGGAAATTAACACTGAGCATCAGGAAGAGACAACTGAAGTTCCTGGGACATGCAATGAGGAATGAGAGCCTGGAGAACCTGATACTGACTGGACAGATAGAAGGAAAGAGAGACAGAGGAAGACAGCGACTAACATATTTGCAGGGCCTGATCAGGTGGATGACGGAATGGGGGTTGCTAGGAGTAACAGGAGCAAACATACTAAGAGCCACAATGGATAGGGAGACGTGGAGAACCATGATCGCCTATGTCCTGAAGGGACAGGGCACATAGGAGAAAAGTATTAAGGACATTTTTGTCTGAAGAAATAAAATTTTTCTGATGAATAATAAATTTTTAAAAGTATTTTTTAAAATTTTTTTAACTTTTTAATTATAATAATTTAAAATCGTTTAAAATTCTTTATTGGGACGTTTCTTGGAAATAATGTAATAATTATATGGAAACAAAATTTACGAGTCCAAAATGACTAAGATTAAAAAACGTAGTTACGCTATTTTATTTTTTAAATAATTTTTTAATATTTATTTTTTTACTTAATACGTTTTTTTTATATATATATTGTAACTAAATTGTTGAACTCGTAGATTTATTAACCTTTAGTTCATGCATTTACTTTTATAAAGAGTGCTCGATACAAATATAGACCATTATACTGTAATGGTTGTTACAATGTTTTTATTAATTCACAGTATCACTACACAAAAATTTTTTCATGTTTCGAAGCCAGCACATTGTGTTGTTGGTTTCATCTTCAGGTGTTTTTTTTAGAAAAAAAACACCTGAAGATGAAAGATGAGTTTCTACACTACAGAGTTTTTCAACATTATTGCCGTAGTTTCTTGTGGAATATAACGGAGTGGTTTCCCGTTACATTCTCCACGATTTGGAATTCAGAGTTTTTCTTATATTAAGCCGGGTTCCATCTAAGTTTAGAGTGCCCTAACAACTCTTATATTTAATGCATAGATGACTAGAGAAGAGATGTATTCGTGCCTTTTTCAAAGGCATCAGTGCGCAAATCAATACACCAGCACGAGCTTGGAATGTGAACTTTGATTGCCAATTCGACTTGCTGCGCTAGTAACCGTTACACTACAAGAAAAATATTTTGTCGAGCAAAAATGAAGAAGAAAAAAAAAGTTAGTTATGAACACGTGTGCTGGGCGGCCATTTTTGCATTAATCTGCAGGGCAAAACAAAAGACATGCCGTGAATCGTTAGTCAAGATATGACAAAGAAGGATGAATTATGGTAGGTGCGCTCTTGGCCACAGGGAAACAGAAATTATCTGATAATCTCGATATGGCGTATTATTAACGTGTACTTTAACAACAAGATTTCATCGTCTTTCATCTGTCACTATCAACAATGTATGCAGCAGTCACATTCTGGCATTATTTTGGCGGAAAATTACGTCCAGCGATGATTACCGGTGTACTCTTTCACCTTTTCTCTGTCTATCATTGTTACACGCAATTAACAAAAAGGCAGCGTAGAAACATAAGATTAGGTAAAGTTTTTTTCAAGTACTCAAAAAATACCATAATCATGATTGCCTTATTCTCCAATACAAAAGTTGTCTTATTTCGCACCGATATTTGTTTTAATAATCTAAACTTATTTATAAATGGAACTTTGTGTGTATGTGTATGTATGTGTGTGTATGTGTGTGTGTGTCCGTTACCTATAGACTCCGAAACGGCTGAAGCGATTTTCTTGAAAATTTACACAGTTGTACTATAAGCGCCTGCGAGTGTTCTTAGCTAGGTTTTGTGTCGAGGTACCCCCGATAAATATCGATAATCGAAAAAATCGGGTTGTAGAAGGAGTGATCCGATTTTAATCAAATTTGATACACTCATAGACAAAGACATAAGAAACGATATTCAGAAGCTTCAAGGTTTCAGTTCTTACAATAGTGCAGAAAATCGTTAATATATATATAAAAGCTTTCATTACACCCGAGCAACGCCGGGCTATACTGCCAGTAATAGTTATAAAATAATAATAGTTTGAGTTTTGTTTAACGGCATAACTCTATGGGTTATTTAATGCCAAAATGATGGGATTTTAAAGTATTTATTTTAATGTTCAGTTATAGTGATAAAGTTGATTTTGTCAGATTTTTAATGATTTTGTCAGATTTTTTGTTTTAGAAAACTGAAAATGTCTTCTAGTTTTGTACTCAAAAAAATTTTGCTGAGAATTTTTTTCCTTCAAAAATGTCTTATAGCAACAATTTTTTTTTTCAAAAATGTATTGTTGGTAATATTTTTCTTTCAAAGATGTATATTTTCTATAAAAGTCTATTTATATATATATATTTCTATAAAAGTGTATTTTTATACTTTTATAGTATTTTAACCTTAGTTTGGGTCTTAACAATTTGCCCATAGCTGGGACCCAAACAGGTGCTACCAATCTGGGTCAGGGTGGACCTGAGAACAACATCAATTAAGAGGTGGTTCTATGCTCCTCAGAACCTCCCAATTAGAGGCCTTGCTGCCGGATGCAGTTTACCGTCATGCCCAGGACTATTTCACCAATCGAAGCATATTATAAAGTTGATATTTGACCACTGTAAATAGTAGCTACAAACTTTCTAAATATGAAAATAAAGTAATTACAGAAATTCAAATATCTGCTTAATATTATAAAAGACGAAGGAAAACATGACGCCGAAATCCGAAGAAGCATTGAAACAGCGAAATATGCCTTGCAAACGCTAAGTAAAGTATTGAAAAACAATTAAATTTCATCTCAAAGATAAGTTCTGAAACAACATCGATCTTTCTACGTGTCATTGAATGTTAAACAGTTTCGTTAGAAATAAAATGCAGAATTAAGGCAACAGATACATTGTTCTATAGAAGGTTGCTGAGAATATCATAGACAGAAAATACGAGAAACAAGGAAGTTTTAATGGGAATGTAAACAAAAAGGACCCTTGAACATTAGCGGTTAAAATTTCTACACAATGAGGAAAGAAGACTTGGAGAATATGATATTTACATTATATAATCATGACAAGAGTGATAAAGAAAATTAGTGAATCATTTACGCAATGAGATTGTTAAGTAGAATGATAAAGCATATACTGAGGGTTGATGTGGTGGGTAAGCATTGCTTAAAGCTAAATTTTAGAGAGTCATGATTACCCAGGGACAGGACACGTAGGAATCTATGATCTAACACAGTTACCAGATTCGTATTTTGATTTTCAAAGCAGGCATCTTCCCATTCAGAAGATTGGCGCAACACGATCTTCATAACTCATTTTTCTATTGTTAATAATCTTGCAGAAATGAACCAAACGCTGTAACTGTTTAGAGTCGATAAGGAGTTCTAAATCGAAGTTGACATTTTTTTATCTCCTTATTTTTCGTTTCGTGGTTGTTCGTCGGATTTCACAGCGTGGTATGAAACAAGTTTAAAATATTGCATTTCAGGTGTTTAGCCTCAGCTAATCAAGTTTATTCATTCAAACAACCACAGTTTTGCACAAAACAACAGCCTTCCCGGCTTTGAGTTTTCATCGTTCCTCGAGTCAGACTTGTGTCATGCAAAATGCAGATCTTAGATGAAAAATGGAAAACTTTTCATTTCGGCCTTTGTATGATCAATTTTCTTGTGAATCAAATAAATTAGCTTGAGTTTTAAATCTTGATTTTTTTTTCCTCTTCCTTTTGGTTTATTTCAGGGTGGAGGGAAGGTTTCTTTACAAATCCGAATATCAGTCTGTTACCAACAATACACCCGTTGTTGCATCGTCAGAAACAAACACACAATAAGGTCATTAAATATTCACTCAGAAAAGGAACAGAGACAAATTTGAAATTAGTTTAAATTATTTTGCCTTTTAAAATGTACGAGTTGAAGACCATATACTACTACTACTACTACTCCTAATAATAATAATAATAATGATACTAATACGACTAATACACGATTGAGGAATTGGAGAAATGAGGACGAATTCCGGTTGAGTTCATTACGTGCTACTACCATTTGAAAAGGTATAAACCGTTTCCTTCTTCAGCCCAGCTATGGGTAAAATAGCAGGACAGACTTAGGTGGCAATCATTCTAGAAGAAGCCGACTCAAACCATCTATCATGTTTTATTTATGTAAAGGCTAGAAGAAGGTAACCTGAAAAATAAATCCACCTCTAAGAGAAGGGACGGGATAACCTCAACATCCCCGATGCAAACGAAACCAACAAGCTATTGCACTATTCTTAACCACAATTGTGAGAATTTGGGAAGTGGTGACTACAGCGGCGTAAAATCTGTTAACTGAATAAAATGAATACTAATGTAAACTATTATCACTCTTGCTACTGAAATATATTTTTGTTTTTATATTTATCAATATAACTGATATACTGTTGGCAACGTTTATTACTGCTTTCCGTATAATGTTAATGCAGTTTAACGGCTATTGCAGCGGAAAGTAACGTGCCAACTTCAACTAGTAACGTGCCGACTTCAACTAGTAACGTGCCGACTTCAACTTGCAACGTGCCGTGCTTCAACTTCTGTCCTATTCTATGGTACTAAATAACCTTGTCGTGGAATCATTGATTCTCATACACACACGTTAAGCCGGTTATTTCCACCTATATATCTATATGTTTTGAACTTGCCAAGCATCTTATCCTTGTTATGTGTCCAAAGCTTTTAGCTGTCTCTTTCTGATTGTGAACGGAAGTTTCGTTCTTTTTTAAAACTTCCATATTGTACTCTGTCCATAATTATTCTCAGTATTCATAGCTAGAACTACTGCTCCGTCGTTTCAAGTCAATTCTTCAATATATAAGTTTAGACACCTCGAGGTGCTGTAATGTGTAGCAAGCTTGTCTTGCTAGAATCATTACAATTGAGTAGTAATTTCGATTCTCACCGGGTGTCCCTTAATTTCGGCCTTGTGCCACATCTAAGCTACGCTTAGAAAATCACTATATCTAGTAATTTCTGAATTCTCCAAGCTTTTTTCCTCATTATGTATCCAAAACTTTTATTTACCTCTTTTTGATTATAAACTGATGTTTCGTTCTCGATCCTCTTCTTTAAAAAACAAACAAACAAACATTCCACATTTCTTACAGATTTCACCAATAGAACTGTCAGTATTCATCGGTAAAACTATATTTTTGTTGATTCAAGTCAGTTGTTTATATTAGAAGAGGCTGCAGAATATTTCTTTTCATGAAGAAAATTAGATATTACATGGAAATTCAGAACATTTTTCTATATAACTTAATTTTCTGATCTTTAAAGAATTTGTAAATTTCTAAATCGTATTCAGAATGGTTCATTCTAAGCGTTTTCACATTTCTGTGTAACATTTTCATCTGTCGACACAATATGCAGTTTGCTAAGTTTTTCTTGATGTAGGGAATGCGTCCTTAGTTACGAAATCTTGACACAAATATTTAACGGCAACTGGTAGATTTCTCCCAATATTTGATGGACTCATGTGAGTCTGGCTAAAAATAAGTAAGACACAACCTGAAATTTAAAGAAGCCTGTATTCCAAAAATGCCTGTATGCCAACAGTTGAAAGGAAAGGAAAAGACATTATGTCTTAGATATTAAAAATGTTTTTTTGCGTGTGCTTTGTTGTTTTGTTTAGCGGCATACCAACACCTCCATGGGCTATTTGCCGAAATCTAAACATTCTATACTTAATTTAATTTTATTTTATTTGTTTGGTTGGTTTCGTTTAACGACATTTCAAACTCTATGGTTATTTAATGCCGAAATCTAAATATTTTATACACAATTTTCATTTAATTCTAATTATTTTTTTATATAGTAATGTTCCTAACAATACAAGTTTTATTAATTAACCCATAGCAGGGGGAGAAGATATGAATTCATACTTTCTCAAAAGTATTTGCGCATAAGTGAATATAACGAACCAAACTAGAATGAGAACTCGGTTCTCCGATTAACAATTTCAAGCCATTGTTCATTACACTACCTGCACATCCAAGCTTACCACACCTGGTATTCTCATCTAGGTACTGACTAGGCTTGTTTGTGTGTGTGATACCAGCCTGTGTGATACATACGTATGTGTGTGAGAGTTTAATCTTCAGTCGGCGGAAAAAATGATCCTCTACCCCAGTGAAGACACCTTTATCTACATGCTACTACATCTTAGAACAAGAGGAAAAAAGGTTGTTTTACCTTTTAAAGACCTAAACAGCGCCACCCAGGAATGTTTTAATTTAATCAATTTTAATTTGTAAAAAACACTACAATATTTCATTTATAACTTGTGCTCTAATATAACTTAAAAATTAATAGTTTATTTTTCTTAAATAAATGACTTATACAATACTTAATTAGTTTTCTTAACTACAATAGAATTTAATATACCATAATTATTTAATCAAAATTATAACATAAACATTTCAGACCTTTTTTTCATGAAGTAGTTAAAAAAAATCCGAACTTGCTATTAAAATCTATTTACCTATTTAAGTATTGTGTGGTACCACTATGTACCTTACTCAGACAAAATGATTTTCTTTAAAATTTAATTAATTACAATGTTTCATTCATAACTTACACTCCAACATAATTAAAAAAATGAAAATTATTTTACTAAAATAAATGACCCACACAATACTTAATTGGTGTTTTTAATACAATATACCTAAGTGTACCATAATTATTTAATCCTAATTCTGGTCTAAACTTTACTCATAGAAAGTAGTAAAAAAAATCTATTGTTCAATAAAAAAAAAACCCCTAAAATCCAACCTCCTGTTAAAAGTTATTATCTACCCATTTAAAAATCTATGGTCCTACTTTGTATCTTACCCAGACAGAATTAAAAAGTGACATGTCTAGATTCAAGCCGTCCTGCCCCCTTTCATAACCCAAATATTAAAACTCTATGGTTACATAATTCTCATTTTTGATTGGACAATATTGACACACCTAAAGCATTTTCTCCAACTATCACTCCCTAATTTTCTAAATAACCATGAACTCATCTTATATTTTAAAAATATATCATTTTCACTATTTATTTTAACATAACACCTGAAGAAGGACAGTATTGTTTTGAAACATGAAAAATTTTGTGTAGTTATGTTATGCTTTTGTGCCAACAAAATTACAATATGTGTGTGTGTGTGTGTGTGTGTGTGTGTGTATTTGTTTAACAGGAGTAGACAGTTTGGCACTTCTTCCCGGTCTTTTGAACAGAAGTAAAGGTCTATCCCATTTATGTGAACCGATGTTTCAACAGGAAGTGGCCGTAAGCCCATTATGCCATCCACACATAAAAGCTTACAACACCTGGTATTCTTAAGCGGTCACCCATCTAAGTATCAACCAGGCCTAATGTTGCTTAACTTCGATGATCATACAGGAACCGGTGTTTCAACGTGATGTTTCCGTGAGCCCATTATGCCATCTTCATTTCCAAGCACCTGGTATTCTTAAGCGGTTACCCGCCTAAGCACTGACTAAGCTTAATGTTGGATAACTTCGATGATCGTACGGGAACCGGTGTTTCTACATGATGTGGCCGTAAGCCAATTTAGCTTCTTTAATTCCTAGGCAACATCGGCAATTAGTAACCCAAAACCTGACTCTTAGATCGTATATTAGGTAAAAAAAGAAGAAATACTGCGCTCTGTAGCGTCGTGTAGTTAATCCAAGTTCCAGTATTTTGTAATCAATAATTCCTTTTGAAAAACATGCACCACAGAAAAAAGAATACTAAGTCCTCATCTAATATTCAGTAAAAGATCAATCATGAAACTGCGCATCAATTTATGATGGATGTCAGCTGGTGTGTGATTAGATATTCTCTGTTGCAGACGATTATTAGGCAGATTTGTGTTACTTCAGCACATAATGCGACACTGTGGTTCAAACTATACTGAAAGGACATTATTTACCGTTTCGAGTAGAGAACGCAGAACAAGTTAGTGCGACCACAGAATATGCCAAACTAATTTATCTACCCAATTTATTTTTACTCAGAAGTTAGGGATCAATGAGTGCCATGATTTCTCGGCATTCCTAACGACGCCACAAGCTGGGATCTGAGCGTTACGTTTTGAATCGGGGCCTCTATAACTGAAATAACACATATACTGAGAATGGGCTAATTTCAAATCCAACAGGAATTAACTGTCTTTCATGTAAAAAAAACCTCTCCCGCCCAAAAAGAAATAGTCACACAGAATTGTTCTTTCATTCTAACCAAAAGACACCAACTTAGCAAACTGACATTAACAGTTTTGGTACAAAAGCCATATTATTTACTCTATGTACATTGTTTAAACTGTTGTTCTCATCATAACAAATCTGATTTTCTGAACGATTTTCTATAAAAAAAATTACTTGTATAATTTGTTTTTCGGTGCGTGGTTGAAAGAAGTATGCGTTTTTTTTTCTTTCTTTCAAATGTTCGTTTCTATTTTTCGTTGCAGAGAGGAAATATAGATGTTGAATCAAGGATAATATTATTTCAAATGAGTTTCTAAAAATCTGTGAGTATCTTTAATCTGGGTAATAAAGACATTTTGGTTCCACTGTGGAAGCGTTAATTAAACGAATGTTTACACTGACCGGGACGATAAAAGCGAGACAGGAGCTTGTTAATCTAAATTCCATTTGTCAGTTCTTGCTTTCATAATTGCGGGATGTTGCCTTATTCACGACGTCTTCAGGTAATTGGAATCTCGAACTGAACCCTTTTTTTCGTTCATCTTGTTCGAGTGTTCTAGCTTCACGAGTTATGCCTCTTCCAGTTGTGTCATTATCAGTTACTTCCCTTTATTTGTTATTGGTTATCTCCGTTATTTGTTCACCTCAGGTATTGAACTTAAAACTTGTGGGGTCAGTAACAGGATCCAACCAACGGACCATGTCTCTTTGAGTTCAATACCTGGCTACAGCAGAGGTAAATAAGAAGCTCTGAGAGTTGAATTAAAGAAAGATAACTGATACTGGAACTGGGACTGCTATCTGGAAGAGGTGTCAATCAAGGAACTAGAATAATGGGCCAATGTATTGATTAGATTCAGTGGCGTCACCCAAAGAGTTATGAGTTCAATACCTGGTTACAACAGTCGTGAACCAAAAACTTAAAGAGCTGAGTTAAAGGGAACTAACTCAGGCATCTAAAAGAGGCATAACTCATGGAACTAGAACAATCTATAACGAGAACGAAATAAATGGTTCAGTTCGAAATCTCAGTCACCTGAAGAAGGTTGGTGCGTACAACGGCCGAAATGACGTAAATATCGCAACAAAGATGAGAACAACAGTTCGAATAATGTCAATCAATTAAGTACCATACGCTATGCATGCTAGGGATCTCGAAAGAGTTATGACTAACTGGGCAGAAAATTTTCCCAAGGTAGACTACTATTACTTTCTGCGTAAATTTGTAATGCTATTTAACCCATAGCTAGAGGGAGAAGTGACAGATAAATACCTTTCCTATCGGTATTTGCGCGTATGTGAATGCGACGAATTTAGCTGGAATTCGAAATCGGCTCTCCAATTTCTCATTCAACACAACGCATATCTAACATTGTAAGTAGTGTAAATAATTACAATAAGTCATGTTAGAAATATAGACGAATTTTGTTTTTCATTCTGATTCATTGTCTTGCACACGAAGGCGACATACGTTGTCATTAAAAAGCTTTTGCAGTTTGTCTCATTTGTCCACATATATGCGTGCGTGCGTGCGTGCGTGCGTGTGTGTTTGCAGCGTATCTATTCTCCTTTGCCCCTCACACTTTATTTAAAATAAAGGAAAGGAAGGAGAAAGAGAGAAAAGAAGAAGCCAATAAAGACATAAATATATTTGTTAACTTTAATATGACCTCAGTAACTGCCACTCGTCCTCTTGTCAGATTATAAATAAATAAATAAATACAAACAAGAGATTACAATTAGTCACGATGCATCAGTGGAACGTCCAGGTGAATAAGGTCAAAGTTAACCAGACTTATTTTTAGTGTCGAATCCATGTTAACACGAGAGACAGGTCCGACAGCCTCAACTAAAATTACTTTCGTTGATTATAAAAGATAGCAAAGTAATTTTTTTTATTTATTTCAAATACGCTTATTCTCCACTAACTTTTTAGATGTGTTTGTTGTCTCCGGATGTTCGTCGTGGTACAGTGGATATCGACTCGGAACGAGAAACCGGGGAGCCGAGTTCGAATTCCAGTTGAATCCATTGTATTCACTTACGCGCAAATACCCTTGGGAAAGGTATTAATCCGTCTATTCCTTCCAGTTATGGGTTAAATAACAGAACAGATTGGGTTCTATAGCCTTGGTCGGCAACCAGTCTCCCGCAGAAAGCAATGGCAACCTACTGCGGAATAATCTTCTCTTTCGATACATGATCGCCCAAGCGTGTATCACGTATGGCACTTAACTGACTGACTGTTGTCTCCATTTATCCTGTGAATATGATGTGCGTTTAGTGTATTGACGAAATCGGAGAGCTGAGTTCGAATTCCAGTCAAGCTCGTTGCGTTCATTTACTCGGCAATACCCTTGGAAATGTATGAATCTATCTCACTTAAGATGTGGGTTACATAGAAGGTCTTGACAAAATTGTTAATGCAATATTGACTAGCAAAAATAAAAAAATAAGAATTATTCTTATAATTCAAAATAGGTTTCGAATTTAAATACCCCACAAAACGTTGATCAGCCATTTTATTTTTTAATAAAACATTAGATCGGCGAACAGCAATGCTTCAAGATTTTGTGTCTGAGATTAGATTTGGTTTGGTTTATTATGTTTTACGGCATATCAGCACCTTTAATGCCAACAAAATTTTTACAATAGATTTTTATGAACAGAATATATATTCTGTTTTATATATGTATTATATAAGATTGTAGATTAGCTTTCTTTAACGTATTTTTGTAAAGTGTGTTTTTTAATACATATTTATATATGTAACATTGTAAGCTTGTAGATTAGCTTTAACGTATTTTTGTAAAGTGTGTTTTTTAATACATATTTATATATGTAACATTGTAAGCTTGTAGATTAGCTTTCTTTAACGTATTTTTGTAAAGTGTGTTTTTTAATACATATTTATATATGTAACATATAAGCTTGTAGATTAGCTTTCCTTAACGTATTTTTGTAAAGTGTTTTTTTAATACATATTTATATATGTAACATATAAGCTTGTAGATTAGCTTTCTTTAACGTATTTTTGTAAAGTGTGTTTTTTAATACATATTTATATATGTAACATTGTAAGCTTGTAGATTAGCTTTCTTTAACGTATTTTTGTAAAGTGTGTTTTTTAATACATATTTATATATGTAACATTGTAAGCTTGTAGATTAGCTTTCTTTAACGTATTTTTGTAAAGTGTGTTTTTTAATACATATTTATATATGTAACATATAAGCTAGTAGATTAGCTTTCTTTAACGTATTTTTGTAAAGTGTTTTTTTAATACATATTTATATATGTAACATATAAGCTTGTAGATTAGCTTTCTTTAACGTATTTTGTAAAGTGTTTTTTTAATACATATTTATATATGTAACATTGTAAGCTTGTAGATTAGCTTTCTTTAACGTATTTTTGTAAAGCGTTTTTTTAATACATATTTATATATGTATTATATAAGCTTGTAGATTAGCTTTCTTTAATGTATTTTTGTAAAGTGTGTTTTTTAATACATATTTATATATGTAACATATAAGCTTGTAGATTAGCTTTCTTTAACGTATTTTTGTAAAGCGTTTTTTAATACATATTTATATATGTATTATATAAGCTTGTAGATTAGCTTTTTCTTTAACGTATTTTTGTAAAGTGTGTTTTTTAATACATATTTATATATGTAACATATAAGCTTGTAGATTAGCTTTCTTTAACGTATTTTTGTAAAGTGTTTTTTTAATACATATTTATATATGTAACATATAAGCTTGTAGATTAGCTTTCTTTAACGTATTTTTGTAAAGTGTGTTTTTAATACATATTTATATATGTAACATATAAGCTTGTACATTAGCTTTCTTTAACGTATTTTTGTAAAGTGTTTTTTAATACATATTTATATATGTAACATATAAGCTTGTAGATTAGCTTTCTTTAACGTATTTTTGTAAAGCGTTTTTTAATACATATTTATATATGTATTATATAAGTTTGTAGATTAGCTTTCTTTAATGTATTTTTGTAAAGTGTGTTTTTTAATACATATTTATATATGTAACATATAAGCTTGTAGATTAGCTTTCTTTAACGTATTTTTGTAAAGTGTTTTTTTAATACATATTTATATATGTAACATATAAGCTTGTAGATTAGCTTTCTTTAACGTATTTTTGTAAAGTGTGTTTTTAATACATATTTATATATGTAACATTGTAAGCTTGTAGATTAGCTTTCTTTAACGTATTTTTGTAAAGCGTTTTTTAATACATATTTATATATGTATTATATAAGCTTGTAGATTAGCTTTTCTTTAATGTATTTTTGTAAAGTGTGTTTTTTAATACATATTTATATATGTAACATATAAGCTTGTAGATTAGCTTTCTTTAACGTATTTTTGTAAAGCGTTTTTTAATACATATTTATATATGTATTATATAAGCTTGTAGATTAGCTTTCTTTAACGTATTTTTGTAAAGTGTGTTTTTTAATACATATTTATATATGTAACATATAAGCTTGTAGATTAGCTTTCTTTAACGTATTTTTGTAAAGTGTGTTTTTAATACATATTTATATATGTAACATATAAGCTTGTACATTAGCTTTCTTTAACGTATTTTTGTAAAGTGTTTTTTAATACATATTTATATATGTAACATATAAGCTTGTAGATTAGCTTTCTTTAACGTATTTTTGTAAAGCGTTTTTTAATACATATTTATATATGTATTATATAAGCTTGTAGATTAGCTTTCTTTAACGTATTTTTGTAAAGTGTGTTTTTTAATACATATTTATATATGTATTATATAAGCTTGTAGATTAGCTTTTTAACGTATTTTTGTAAAGCGTTTTTTAATACATATTTATATATGTAACATATAAGCTTGTAGATTAGCTTTCTTTAACGTATTTTTGTAAAGCGTTTTTTTAATACATATTTATATATGTATTATATAAGCTTGTAGATTAGCTTTCTTTAACGTATTTTTGTAAAGTGTGTTTTTTAATACATATTTATATTTGTAACATATAAGCTTGTAGATTAGCTTTCTTTAACGTATTTTTGTAAAGTGTGTTTTTTATACATATTTATATATGTAATATATAAGCTTGTAGATTAGCTTTCTTTGACGTATTTTTGTAAAGTATTTTTTTGAATTCATATTTATATATGTATTATATAAGCTTGTAGATTAACTTTCTTTAACGTATTTTTGTAAAGTGTTTTTTTTTTTAGAGTCATATATATTGCTGAAATGTTTTCTTTTTCTTTTTCAAAAATGTATTGCTGGTAATATTTTACTCTCCTTCAAAAATGTATTGATGGTATTACCTTTGCCTTGAAAAATTTATTCCTGAAATTTTTACTACAAAAGACTTTTTTTTATACTTTCATAGTGTTTTGACCCCAGTTTGAGGATAAAGTATTTGCCCATAGTTTGGACCCTAACAGGTGCTACCACCCCGGGTCAGTATGGACCTGGGAACAACGGCAATTAACAGGTGGTTCCTTGCTCCTTACAACAATTCCAATCAGAGGTATTACTGCAGGATATAGTTTATTGTCATACGCAGAACTGTCTCAGATTAGTTATTTATGAATTTGGTGATATCACAGTGAGCAAATCTGAAAGTGAAATCGTCGATCCGAGTTCGAATTTTGGTTGAGGTCGTTACGTTCATTTTCCCATTACTACGCTTTTTTTACCCAGTTATGAGGTAAATAATAAATTTTTTACCCAGTTATGGGTTAAATAATAAGATTGGGCAAACCCTACTTTGATTTTGACTGGCACTATATATGAAATGATTACTTTTAATTGCTTCGAATTAATAAATAAAAAAATAAAGTGGCTTCAGCTTTCTTTTTTGAGCAAACATTTTACAAAATGTTTCATGTACAACAAGTATTTTCCTAAAACACTTTTTACTTTCAGCAAAACTTTTTCCCGCGAAAATTTCTCCATACAATATTTCATAAATTTTAAACATCTACATTATTTTTGAGTGTTAAAAGCCATAATTTTTCTGGGAATTGATAGTGGGGTGGCTTCTTGTTACCTTTTCCCTTGTAATTTTATTAAGACACCATCACGTCAAGAGTTATTTCACTCTTTCCTTGTAGAAAAACTTGGGAGTAATGACTATATTATTATAATTTACTTCAGTATTTCTCTATACTTCTGAGATGAGGTAGTATTTTAATTATTTACATTGTTCGAACTGTAGTTTTCATCTTTATTGCCACAAAAGAACAGAAACACTTAGAGAATTGTGTTAAAGGGAGATAACTAGTTGGCATCTGGAAGTACCATCGCACATGGAACGAGAACAACATAACCCAGTGATCAAAATAAAGGATAGGTTAAAAATTCCTAACACCTGAAGAAGGTCAGAGCGTACAATAGCCGAAACATCGTAAACATGGCAATAAAAATGAGGACAACAGTCCGAACAATGTAAATAATATATTATAATTTACTTATATAATTTTTTTTTTCAATTTTTCAAGTTTTTTCAGAAGAAACAATGAAAATCCTATTCCTTGATAAATTCCTCTAAGCGTTTTCCAAAATAATTATAGTATTATTTTTTATGTCTAAGCAGTACTGAAAGCGGACAAAAATAAACTTGTAAGTAATCTACTTGTCTGGACACCTCGCTATAAAACCAGATGTGCTGGTCACCGAGCAACCACCTACATTGACCACCTATGTTATGACACAGAATGCCACTCTAATGACCTTCCGACCTTGATGCAGGACCGTGATGGTTGGCGTGATAGACACATGAATAAAAAATAAGAAAATAATATTTTATTTTAATCTTTAATTATCTTAATTTTTCAAGTTTTTTAACTCAAAATTTTAAAATAATAAAGTGTATAAATTATTTTAAAATATACAAATTATACAGGCTGCCTTAACAATTATAAGGTAAATAGAATATTACTTGTAAATTGCAGGTACAGTGTTTTTTTATTTTCTCCCAGAGAGTAAAACACTACGCCTGCTTGGCCTGACACTCTCAGCGGACCTCAAGTGGAATGACTACGTCGAATCCATTGCTAAATCCGCTGCTATGAAAGTCGGCTCTCTGTGCAGGGCCCGGAAATTCTTTCCGTCTGAATCTATCCTGCACTTATATAAATCCGCCCGTGTATTGAGTACTGCTGCCACATCTGGTCGGGTGCCCCTTCTATTCTCCTCGGGGTTTTTGTCAAAATACAGCGAAGAATCTGTAATGTGATTGATACCGACTTAGTTGACCACCTGCAGTCACTCTCTCGCCGGCGTGACGTGGTTTCCCTGTGCCTCTTCTATAAATATTTCATGGCTTCTGCTCTGACGAACTTAAATCACTGGTGCCCCCTAGATGTGAGTTTGCACGAGATACTAGATTGACAACTAGGTCCCACCCTTTTACAGTGAAACCGATGAAATGTAACCGCAATTTGTACTCCAACAGCTTCTTTCCTCGCACTTCCCGCCTGTGGAATTTCCTACCGCATGTTTGCTTCCCCGAGGGCTACAACCTCCAGGGGTTTAAATGTCGGGTCAATAGACACCTCCTAACACACTAACTCACACCCACTCTCTCCAACTCTCTCCCTATGTACATCCTAAGTCGTCTATCACCCTCCTTCTGACATTTCCTATACCCAATATCTCTATGTAACCCCCTGCGCTATAGTGGCAGTGGAATGCCTTGCTTGGGGTGACAAGATTTTTAAAAAAATATCTAAGGAAGGTAAAATATTTTCCGGTTCGCAATTATTAGCACCCTAGAATTTTCAGTACTTAATGTAGAATGTCTCTTGCAAACAACGAAATTAAGTTTTGATACATTGACTAGTCATGGTTGATAAAGAACAACAAATGTTAAAACATTTTTTAACAATCAGTAGGAGAAAAAAAAAAAGAAATCCTGAAAGATTACTGTGCCTACCTTTTTTTTTGTTAAATTTTAAAATAAAGCAAAAATGGGTAAAAACTATTTTGACTCACCAGAATAAAACTAGAACGAGAATCACCCTTGATAAACTGTCAGTGCCCACGTGACAGAAATTAGCGAATAAAGAAAGACTTGAGTGTTTTAAAAAAATCACATGCTATTTCCTGTTCGTTTGTTACAGGGCAGAAATCAAGAAAGCTGCCTAATAACATTATTATTCTTACCAAGCAATTAACGAGTTATGTTTTCCTGGATGTTTGCCATTTCTTTCTTTTTTGTACATGAAATTATATGTAATTTGAAAAAAAAGAAATTGGCTAAATTACATTTTATTAAAAATAAGCAGACACAATGTTTGCAATTTATTTAATCTGGCTTGTCTAAAAGAAAATTTGCTGCCTAAATACACCCCGCCACACTAATATATATATATATATATATATATATATATATATATATATGCCCACCAGCCAAATATATATATATATATATATATATATGCCCACCAGCCAAAATATATATATATATATATATGCCCACCAGCCAAATAGCGGCTGGTCGGACCAGTATATGGTAATTAGAAAAAATGCTCAATACACACCCAACACAAATGAACCGGATATGCAGAGCTAACGATATGTTAAAGAACAGAACTCACACCACTAACTTGCTACCCAGGTTTCGACCACTCAGATCTCATCAGGCAAGCAGAGGTCTGCATTTTCAAGGCGCTTGTGTGAACAGAGCAAAGGCAACCGAAAACTTATGCCCACGCTTGAGGGGAGAGGGGGTAAACCTTCTCACGCCTACGGCCGCCGGAACTTCCACAGAAGGGCAGGTATACACACACTAACGCCCTCAGCCAGGTTCGCATAAACACACACACACACACACACACACACACACACACACATATATATATATATATATATATATATATATTATTGTGGAGGAGTTACTCACTTAATAATTGACTCTTCTTTGCCTATATTAACCGAGAGTTAATTACTCTCGAGGACGTGTGCAGGAGTGAGAGAGACTCTCGTGAGGACTCTCGTGAGGATTCTCGTGTAGACAGAGCAAGAGCGACAGAGACTCTGGTTCCCAGTACGACTTCATTTCAGTGCAAGCTATTATTACTTTCCTCTTTATATCTCTTTGTATTTGTTTGTATTTCTTCTTGACGTAATATATGTTCTTGAACATACCACCTTGTTGACTTATTATTTTATGGTCCCATAAATATATATGTTGGTAAATTTTCAAAGTTTTTAATCTGAAATCAAGGAAGTGGGAGAATTCATATCATATCACTGTCATCTGGTGTCATTTTTCCTACTATATTGTGAAAACGATATAGCTTAAAAGAAGATCTTTAGCACCCCACCCATTGTGTCTATTTCCTAGAATCGTAATTCTTCCGATTTGGGACAACTTCCAATTAAGGCAGAGAAATTTGCCATAGCCGCTAATGACTGAAATCTTTTATATCAGAATATTGTGTAATGATGATGATGATGATGATGATGATGATGTCATTGTTTGGTCGTAGAGTTGCATTCGCAGGTGAGCTCCTGACCAACTCTCGATTGTTTGAGTTTCTGTAAATGATCTTCCATTTCAACCAGTGACGACGCTGTCCCTTTTTTTCCACCTCTTCATTTGCATAAAGTGAAACTTTGTAGGATGACAGCAGAAACATTTTTTATAATCAATTCGGTTCAGTGAAAATAAAACAAAAGATGCTGCTAGAAGTTAAGGACAAGGAACAAAAAACACAATCCCAAACAAGAAACAAGGGATAAACCCCCGTACGACTGCTCAAAAGACAAGATAATTGTGAACCGAATCTCTATACACCTGTTGAAGGGGGAAAATGGCAAGAAAATAGCAAATAAAGTTTCAGAGTTTAAGTGGCGACCTTAAAAGTATAGAGTTAAATTGGAACTTAGAAAGAACAAGAAACACTATCCTGAACAGGAAACAATGGATAAGCCTCTGCACTTGTTCAAATCACTATGGAGGATTGTGAACCGGAAGTGGTCATACAATTTAAACTTTCTCAAAGATCGATTTAATGTTTTACAAAGAGCCTATTTTTTATATTCTACTATTGTTTTTTTCTTATTTCTGTTTGTTTGTGTGAATCATGGATTAAATTACCTGTGGATACGTCGATTTATATGCCACTGATTTATGGATAAGTTAGAAAAATGTGTGCAGACTAGAAGATATGCGTTAATAGCTGAAGTATTAAGAAAAGATTTGACGAGGTCTAGCAACATGCCACTTTCATGTACTGAATTATTTTTTATTTGGTCTACGTTGGAGATTCCTACAATGGATCTGTAGCATCTCACTTCTAATGCTTAGATTCTTCACTGTAATTTTGCTGTCGGTCCAAAATTCCTTAAGGAATAAAAGTTGCAGCAGCTTGACATTTGATTTCAGACAGATGTTCTTTCTTTCTTAGTTTTGAGCAGAAAGAAGAGACTGCAGAGTGAATTCGCTTCAAATGACGGTGTTTGAGTTTCAGTTTCAGTTTCTGAACTGAGAGCGTAATAGTTTTTATATTTGTAATTTCAGTAAAACAAAATAAATAGTTTTGTTTTTATGTTAAATTCATTTAGTCAACAAAAAATGTAAATATTTTCTCCGTTTATATTGAAAAAAGAAAAAAAAATCAAACGCAATATTGTTTACAAATGACGTTGTTTGACTTTCAGTTTGAGTTTCAATTTTGTTTAACAACTCGGGTTATTTAATGCCAAAAAGGTGGGGTTTTAAGGTATTTTTTAATGTTCGGTTATAGTGAGATTTAGTCAGATTTTGATGAAAATTTTTCTTGACTTTTGTATTTTATTTTATAAAACTGAAGATGTTTTTTAGTTTTGTATTCAAAAAAGTATTGCTGGTAATATTTTTTCCTTCAAAAATGTGATATGCTGATAATTTTTTCATTCAAAAATATATCCTTGATATATCTTTGGAAGATATATCAAGGATATATCCTTGATATATCTTCACAAATGTATATATTTTCTATTTTTATACATTCATAGTGTTTTAACCCCTGTTCGGGGGTTAACTATTTGCTCATCGCTGGTAGCCTAACGGGTGCTACCACTCCGGATCAGGGTGGACCTGGGAACAACGACAATTAAGAGGTGGTTTTATGCTCTTCACAGCCTCCCAATCAGAGGCCTTACTGCCGGATGCAGTTTATCGTCACACCAGGACCAAAATAACGTTGATGATGAAGGACTAGAAAAGGAATCTACTGGACTTTATAGATGTGGTGGTAGAAAGAAAGCGAGAAAAAAAGGACCGATCATCAAATTCAAGAAGGCAAAAAATATGGTCATCAACAAGAGAAAAAGTCCAAGATACGAGTTACGAATTAGAAATCTGTATATATAAAAGGCAATCTGTGAGTCTGTGTCTGACTGACTGTTCCCTATGCACGCCTACATTTTTAAGCTATGCCATTCAAACTTTCTAGGAACACTTATCTACAGGGAAGTTAGGTCGACACATACTTTTTGAGCTTAAGGTCAGCAATTTTCCCTTTCGCACTTTTTGGTCAATGGAGCCGATTGTTTACATTTGCTCCGTAAAACATCTAAGATCTAAGATGGTTGCTAAATTACGTCACAGAAATCAAATCACATGTGTCAAACGCAACTAAAATATATTTTTATTAAAAAAAAAGGAAATAAGCCTTTATACTTAATTTTTATTCTGACGTTTTAAAAATTCATTTGGTCAACAAAAAATGTGAATATTTTTCCCCGTAATTTTGAAACAAAAGAAATAATTTTAAAAAAGTGTTTCTTCAAACAAAAACTAAATATGCAAAAAAAAAAAAGTGCCAATGGTTAATTTAATTATTTAAATCTTTTTTTTTTCAGATTTAATATTTTATACTTCAGAAAATAAAATTTAAAAAAAAATAAAGCTTTTTTTTTCGTTAAATATTTCATGCAAGAAATCAACTGTCTGTAATTCATGTGGCATTAATGTAACTTTTTCCTCTAAAATTAAATGTCTACATTTTTAAATATTATTCGAAAATCTCTGAACTGAGAGCGTAATAGTTTTTATATTTGTAATTTCAGCAAACATGATAAACACTAAGTAAGTTGGGTGACTTTCACAATAGAGAGTGTCTATTAAATACGTCGATTCCCTGAATGTCACTTTGCTTATTTATAGTTTGAAAATGCTCAGTCAGTCATGTTTCTTTCGAGATATGGTCGTGAAAGTAATGGCAACCTAATGCGTGATACCTTCTGCCCAGTCAGTCATGTTTCTTTTGAGACATGATCGCGAAAGTAATGGCCACCTAATGCGGGACAACCTTTTGCCCAGTCTGTCATGTTTCTTTCGAGACCTGATCGCGAAAGGAATGGCCACCTAATGCGGGACAACCTTTTGCCCAGTCTGTCATGTTTCTTTCGAGACATGATCGCAAAAGGAATGGCCAACTAATGCGGGACAACGTTTTGCCCACTCTGTCATGTTTCTTTTGAGACATGATCGCGAAAGTAATGACCACCTACTGCGTGACAACCTTCTGCTCAATCAGTCATGTTTTTTTCGAGACATGATTGCGAATGTAATGGCTAATTGCTGCGTGACAATCTTTTGCCTAGTCATTCATGTTTCTTTCGAGACATGATCGCCCAAGCGTCTATCATGTATGTCAGTTAACTGACTGACATTTAATGACACTGGAGTTATTGTAAGTATAAAATCTACTGTACTCATTTGACTGATAAACACTAAGTAAGTTGGGTGACTTTCACAATAGAGAGTGTCTATTAAATACGTCGATTCACTGAATGTCACTTTGCAAGTGTCGTATCTGTGTGAGTGCCTACAAGATTACGTCTATGCGTCATTTTAATTTTTGCGTTTTATTCCGTTATTTTAATTTTTTTCCTGCCTCCGCTGCTCGCGTTGTCATTTTCCCCGCCTCCACTGCCACTGACTTTCCTTTTGCCTTCTTCTGCCTCTTCCTCCGTAACTTTTTCTGCGTTTGGTAGCGTTTTTCCCCCAGCCGTCAATGCTAATTCCCGTTTCTAAATGAAAAACGAAGAAAAAAAAATCACTGTGGTTGATGTTATTTGCATAAAATCAATTTAGTCAACCAAAGTTGCCATGAAGAAACAATGTCGAAAGAATAAAACAAGAGAAACAACTATTCTAAAAATGTAAAATTAGTCAAAAAGATGACACAAAAGTTAAAACGAAAAAATAATAAAATTTGACTTAAAGGAGTCGTTTACACTTCCTAAAAATATCTTACCACAATGAAAAAATAATAATACCAACAATAAAAACTATAAAAAAATTTTTAAGTTAACAAACCAACCATATTGGTTTTATGTTGTACAACAGATTTTTCTCACCAAATTTTATTTTGCACATTTACTAAGTTGGCTAGAAAGTCCTAACTCACGTAGAAAACGGAAATAAAATTTTTAAAAAATCATGATCTCTGTCTGGTAGAATTTCGTAAATGTATTGCATTTCGTGTTTGTACCACGCGGTCGTGCCATTAATACTAAACTATACAGTCAGCAGCTAGACTCCGTGTACAACAAACTAAAGGTGTATCCTGCTTTGGTTAATCGAGGACGGGCTTTGTTTCAGCAAAACAATGGAAATTCCACACCCTGCCATGTTGACTAAGTCAGTTAAGTACCATACGTAATACATGCTTAGGGGATCATGGCTCGAAAGAGACATGACTGACTGGGCAGAAGATTTTTCCGCAATAGGTTGCCATTGCTTTCTGCGGTAGACTGGTTACCTACCAAAGCTAAAGAACCCAATCTGCCCTGTTATTTATTTCATAACTGGAAGGAAAGAGACGTAATAATACCTTTCCCAGGGGTATTTGTGCGTTAGTGAATACAAGGAATTCAACTGGAATTCGAACTCGGGTCCCCGATTTGTCGTTCCGAGTCGATATACACTGCACCACAACGCACATAATATTTCTGCGTTTTACTTTTATTGCTTTTTTATTTTACTGCTCAGAGCAGATTAACGATCACGTGTTTAGAAAAATAGATGCTTTCAGTCAGTTAAGTGACATACGTGATACACGCTTGGGCGATCATGGCTCAAAAGAGACATGACTGGGCAGAAGATTATCCCGAAATAGGTTGCCATTACTTTTTGCAGGAGACTGGTTACCAGCCAAGGCTATAGAACCCGTTCTGTTCTATTATTTAACCCATAACTGAAGGGAAGAGGCGGATTAATACCTTTTCCAAGGGTATTTGTGCGTAAGTGAATACAACGAATTCAACTGGAATTCGAACTCGGCTCCCCGATTTGTCATTCCGAGTCGATATCCACTGCACCACAAAGTT
This sequence comes from Ascarosepion bandense, assembly GCA_037127315.1. Lineage (NCBI taxonomy): Eukaryota > Metazoa > Mollusca > Cephalopoda > Sepiida > Sepiidae > Ascarosepion > Ascarosepion bandense. Next base: position 1,097,442 of record JBBBDQ010001469.1, on the reverse strand, counting down.
TTAAAAAATGAATAGTGTTGAGATTCTTCCGCATCCACCATTCAGTCCCGAAGCTGCTCTGAGTGACTATGGCCTATTCTGCTCAATGGCACACTTCACTTCGTGACCATCGATTCAACACTTTTGATGGATTGAAGAAAGCTTGTTTACAGAATTTTGATTCAAAACCAGCGGACTGATATCGCGAAGATCGTCGAAAATGATGGACTATTTTTAAGAATAAATGTTGGTGTTACTCCATAAAACTTTGTTGTTTTATTTTCGTTTTTGAATGAGTCAGGACTTACTGATCGACCTCATATAAGTTTACCATTCATTCGTGCATCAAATATTGCTACGAAATCTGGTCTGTCTTATATCTATAGATTTGTGGTAAAATTCAATCAAGAATCGGTAACGTTATCGATCCTGACTTGGTACCTTAGCTTCAGTCACATTCTGACCACCGAATCATAGCTTCTTTTAGCCTCTTCTAAAAAAAAGAACTTCACGGTAGTTTTATGTCGAACTTTCGTCCTTTTAAGTATACAAGCACAGTAAAATTGAATTGGTCGGCTTGGTTACGCTTGCTTACGCTCAAATGCTCTTAGGAAAGGTCTGAATCCATTTCTGTTACTCCCCAGACATGATCGAATAGCAGGACAAACTGGGACTTATAACCCCGGTTGGCAACCAGTCTACTCCAGAAAAAAAGCAACTTACTGTTAGAAAATTTCTGCCTAGTCAATTAAGAATCGAAAAAGAATGTCTCGACCAAGCGTTTATTAGGTATAGCACTTGACTGACTGACTAGATTGGTAGCTAGGTCTCATAACTTTACTGTTGAAATTGCTAATTTTAACGATCAATTCTATGTTAATAATTTTTTTATCTCTCATTTGTAGAACTCTCTTCCAACTTCCCGCTTTCCAGGCAACTACGATCTTCAAACATTTAAATTCAATGTCATTGGCTCCTTGAATCGTGTTCACTCTCCGTAACCCCTTGCACCCTGGAAGCTTTTATTGCCTTGTTTCGGGTTCAATGAATTCTTTTCGTCACAATATTTAAACTCTATTTCTATGACAAATAGGTACTGTCATTTGCTATTATGGATCAAATTGTTAAAATAAAACTCGTAACTGCGAGGTTAGATGTTCGTAATTGATTTACTTTCTCGGACTAGAAACTGAAATCGTTAAAAAAATACCTACGTCTCAGAGTGGTATTTTTAAAATCTACAGTCGTCTTTATGATATCTAAAAACTTTACAAATATCACATTCGTAGAGGTTATAAAATGCCAGGAAACGTTTCCTATTTGGCATTAAATGATTTCAGGTGAACAAAACTGACATTTATTTTTCTTTAAAAAATTGCAGAAATATAATAGTTCTTTTATCCATACAACGAGTAGATTGAAAATTTAATCCGCACCATGTGGTATAGAAATTTGTGCGTAATTAAACTACCTTGAACTTGTGCTGGATAAACTTTTTTTCATCTTCTTTAATTAATATGCAATGCACTTAACCTGTCATATGACCCTCAACCTCAAGACAACGGAACACATTCTTGAAAGAATATACTGTCTTCTGGTCAATGAACGCTATGTTTATGCATAGAATGATATCATAAAGAGCAATACAAACGTAGACGGGTGTGTGGCTGATAGATAATACAAAGGTATTTGATAAAGTACGTACGTCACGAGCTCGAATTCCAGGTGAATTCCTTGCATTCATTTACGCGCAAATACCATTGGGAAAGGCATGAATCCGTCTCTTCCTTCCAGTTATAGGTTAAATAATAAAACAGATTAGATTCTACAGACTTGGCCAATAGGACAGATTGGGTTCTATAGCCTTGGCTAGAAACCAGTCTACCGCAGAAAGTAATGGCAACCCACTGCGGGATAATATTCTACCCAGTCAGTCATGTCTTTTTTGAAACATGATTGCCCAAGCATGTATCACGTATGGCACGTAACTGACTGAAGGATGTGTGTTGTGATGCAGTGGTTATCGGCTCGGAATGAGAAATCGGAGAACCGAGTTCGAATTCCAGTTAATTCCTTGCATTCATTTACGCAAATATACCCTTGGTAAAGGTATTAATCCGTTTCTTCCCTCCAGTTATGGGTTAAATGACAGGACAGATTGGGTTCTAGAGCCTTGGCTGGAAACCAATCTACCGTAGAAAGTAATGTCAATCTATTGCAGGATAACTTCTACCCAGTCAGTCTTTTCTCTTTTAAGACATGATCGCCCAAGTGTGCATCACATGTGACACTTAACTGACTGACGTACGTTACAAAGAACTATTCGAACTGTTTAGTAAAATTGACATATTTTGGTTGGATATTCAGTCAGTTAAGTGCCATACGTGAAACACGCTTGGGCGATCATGTCTTGAAAGAGACATGACTGACTGGGCAGAAGATTATCCTGCAGTAGGTTGCCATTGTTTTCTGCGGTAGACTGGTTGCCAGCCAAAGCTATAGAACCCAATCTGTCCTGTTATTTAACCCATAACTGGAAGGAAGAGACGGATTAATGCCTTTCCCAAGGGTATTTGCGTGTAAGTGAATGCAATGAATTCAACTGGAATTCGAACTCGCCTCCCCGATTTCGCGTTCCGAGCCAACATCCACTGCACCATACTGATATTAAATGAATATTTCTAAATATGAATGTAAAATAATAGAAAAAGGGTGTGTCTGTTCTCAGGACTTATTCAGTCTATATCGTGAGGTGATTCTGAGAGAATTGACAAGTCCTCCAAGGATGCATTATTGGCGGCCAGAACCTTAGCAGCATAATATATGAAAATGATACTGTGTTTGTAGCCGATACGTAAAAGATACAGCAAGTGCTCCTACATAAGGCTGTGAAGAAAAAAACGAGAAGAAAGGTTTAAATATATATTGTAAGGAGGCTGAATTCAAGTAAGAGTCAATCATGCAAATTACCAACTTGAGATAACAATTCAGATTAGTGCAAAAATATTAAATTTTTTTTTTATCAGCGAAAGAGACGTGGCGCATAGAAAAAGAAGGTCGATAGTCCCTGACCTTCTATTTGTAAAATATTATCTTGCACGGCAATTTTGGCTATACCTATGCGACACTGAAAGCGCATAGGGATAGCCAAAACTGCCTTCTAAAAGCTAAGTAAAGTATTAAGAAACAGGAAAATTTCGTTAGAAATAAAGAAAGGTGTAATGAACTGCTATGTAATATCAGTACTCCTATATGGCACTGTGTGCTAGACAATCTTCTCGCAGATGAAGAGGAGACTTGAGGCAGCAGAAACGTGATCTGCAGAAGGATGTTGAGGATACTATTGCTTGATCATGTTAGCAACAATTAAGTTTTAGAGAAAAATAGAAACAAAGAGGAAACATACTTAACTTCAAGAAGGGACAGTTGAATCTCCTAGGGTACATAATGAGGAAAGAGGGCTTGGAAATTTGATACTCACAGGACAGATTGTAGTCTGGAGGAACAGAAGAATACAACATATAACTTTATAAACCTGAGTAAAGAAGGTAAACACCGCTAATACAAGATGAGCTCGTGTCTACTTTGTACGTAGACACCACCTTATTTGACGTGGAGTGTCGGACTTTTGAGTAAATACAACCATTTGTAACTTCCACTAAGCTTTCCTTGTCAAAATCATAGGAAAAGAAAGAATATAACGCAGTTATATGGGTAGTGCACATTGTTTTATAAAGTCACACGATTATAAATTCACTACTTTTAGCTGACTCAGGCACACGTTAATATGTGATATTATACAGGAGAACAACGGTTGTCTTGCCAGAAAACGAGGAACGTTCTTGTGTATAAAAAATATAAACTTATAATTTTAATCTTCCTTGATGTAAGTTGTGTGGTGGGTAGCCGGACAGAGATCGCACATCGGGGAGTCGCTAGCCAGTTTCTGCTTTTTCAGCTAGCGAGGATCTCATTTCTCTCTCTGTCTTTGGTCAAAACACCCAAACTTATATAACCCCAAACTTTTTGTTCATTTTTACTTTTTCTAGTTATCGCTTAATTGACGTCATCTACGGCCAGATACAACTGTCAATCGTCTTCGCCGGCTATCGCCTTTCTTTCAAGCCGGTTGTAGCCTGTGTTTTCTACCTTTGATGTTTTACTAGCCGCCACCATCTATGGCCAGATAGTTTTGTCAGTCATATCAGTGACGTTCAAGGTAATATATTACAAATATTAGGTCTGGGACTATCGACTTTCTTTTTCCATGCGCCACGTTCCTTTAAGACATAGGCGATCATGGTTCTCCACATCGTTTTATCTCGTGTAGCTCAAAGCAATTTCTCTCTCTTTGCTAAGGCTTCCGCCACGTTCCATTCATACAAACGCGTCAGGCAAGTGAATAGGTACTTTTCTTTATCTTTATATACGCTGGTGTTTTCTTTATAGAAATTAAAATAATGTTGATTTACATCATCTGACTTGTCTCTAGCTTCTTTAAATCATAAATTCTTGGGTAATTACACTGCGTAACAAAATTTTGACGTTTTTTTTTCTTTTTCTTTTTCTTTTTCTTCTCTTTTTGTCTTTTGTCAGTAAACTTCTGTCTGGAGAGCAAAAGAATTGACTTATTCCCTTCAAAATTCAGACCTATGTTTTGAAACTAATCTTTTTCCGTTACATTTCCGACAGATTCAGTACTGAGTTGCTGAAGGAAAATTTTCTAGAACTTTCAAGAATTTTCTAGACGTTTCTAAAAGTTTCAAGAAATTCTAGAACGTTCTGGCTACCAAGGATCATATAAAGAAAACATGATGCCAGACTATAATTTGGGAGCTGATTCATGAAAGTAATAAGTGTAAATAGCGAAAACTACTCACTTCTAAAATTTTCTGGTCTCTCTTGTGTAATATTGGAATAAATAAATGTTACTTTTGAATCATATGTCTGTTGTATAACCTGCAAAACAAAATGGCGATCGTCATTGAACAACGAGCACGTACATATAAAAATATAATCTTATGTTTTTATTCTCTTCGGTGACCTTTGTGTGTATAGGTAGAGTCAGAGAGAGTCATGCACATACACACATGCACATTACATACTTACCTGGCACATTTGTGTTGGATGGGACCAAAAATCATTTCTCAGTTGCGTCTCTGTCCTCGAAGACAGAGTGCGGCCCAGTTGTAGCTCCGTCCGCGAGGGCAGAGGTGCATCTGAGTAAATTACACTGAGTAGATGCTCAGTCCCGGAGAACAGTGTCCCGAGGCCGCGTCACCCCATTGCGCCAGAGGGGTTGACTAGGTGCTCGTCACCGGTGCCAGCTCAATCAGCGGTTGAGGCAAGACCTCCTATATATTAACCAAGGCCTAAGCAAATGAAATGTGACGTCACGGTAGTAGTGTCATGAATCGTAGCCGTAGCGTTAGCCGTCTTCATGACAATGTTGATAATCACAAAGACGTTATTTTTTAATAAAGATTTTAAAACTTTTTAAAATGTAACAAGAAAAAAAAAAGAAAGACACATGTTTTGATTTATGCTGGTTTTATTAATTTTAAATAAAATTAAGAAAACAATAAGAAAATATAAACATCATTGTTGACTACTGACTGTCGGTCGTGTTTGTAAACACAGTTTTAAAGACAAAACTTTTCGTTTATTAGTCTAAATTCTAAAAATTTAACAAACACTGCTTAAATTTTCATATTTTTAATTTAATTATGAAAAATCACAATCACTTTTGTTTCAATTGCAAGAATTTTTAAATCAGAATCACTCAAATATAGCAATCAAGAAACCATTAGAATTTAGGAACAAACAAGAAGCAACAATAAATAAGCAAATTAATTAAAATATTTAAAAATGCAACAATTTAAATTCAAGCAAATTAATTCAAACTAAATAAGTTTAAGTTACTGTTTTTTTTTAAAATCAAACTTATAAAAGATTTTTATGTCTCAAAATTCAGCTGAATGTTTGAAGTTTTCTTTTTTTACTTAACTTCTTACAAATAATATTATCATTTTCCTTGCTACAAAAATTATTTAATAATGCATTAGAAGAGCTCCAGATAATCATTTTTTCTATTTTTTCAATGCTATGACCTTCACCACATGAGTCAACATGAAAAAGAAGTTCATCATTAGCCAAAACATCCAATGTTATGTACATAGACAATTTTCTTTGATTCATTGAATGAAGAAAAGAAGGATTCTTTACAAGTTTATTAATAACAATATAATTGTATAGTACTAAATTTGTTGTTACATCATTGGGATATAACAGAGAACCTCTATTAATTCCTTGAAAATAACTGTTTATATCAGGTAGTATATCATCTCTTCCTGATACTAAATTTTTACAACTATAACATTTCATTTTTTTAAAAACAGCATAACAGCAATAACCTGCTAAATATATTATAATAGGCAGGACTTCTTTGCACTGATGAACATCATTATCAATTACGTCTATGTTAAATTTATAAACATCTAAATTTTGTTCCTCTGTCATTTCATTCCAATTCACCTCTTGTAAATTCTTCAAATTAATACTTTGATTATTAAAAGGCAGGCTAAGTTTTAAAACAGACAACATTCTTAGTTTTTTTTCTCATTCAAATAATTGACGGATAGAGATATTATATTGATCACCACTAAGTTGTCGATACTGGCCAAATCTTGCCTCCAGACGATCAGTTTGAAATTTTCCAGGTAATATATACAACATTTTCAGTTCTTATGTACAATATTGTGTTAGTTCTAAAATGGCATAAGTGGTATGGTGTTAAAGCAGTATAAAAGTTTCCTTTGTGCTAAATATTTTCTAAAAATTAAATATTTTAAAAGTTAGGTTTTAAAATTCAAGTGTGGTGTGATTTAGGCCTTTATGTTTCAAATAAATTCAAAACTTAGTCAGAAATAATAGGTTTAAACAAAGTTTAAATCATCATTTTCCAGTTTTTAAATTTTCGGTAATAGTGACTTGACTTTTGTTTTTTTTGTAACACATAATTTCACGGAGTTTTCAAATAAAAAACCTTAAAAATAAAACAAATTCTTTTAAAATTGACTATAAGATAAATTTTGTAGTTTTTGTTAATACAAAAAAAAAGAATAAAAAAATTCAATTCAAGAATATTTTTTCATGTTTAAAAATGATTCATAAAGTTGCAAGAAGTATAGAAAAGTTTTTACTTTTGTTTTCTAAGAATTTTTAAGCATTTCATTGAAAAAAAAGACACTATTTTCTGAAATAAAATATCAATAAAATATTAATTCAAATACTTTTAGAAAATATAATGTTTAACAACTTTTTTCGGCTTCAGTTTAAATTTTAAAACATTTCGAAAAAAAAAACTTACAAACGAATAGCCGTATTTATTTTTTTTTTTCAGATATTTTTTATTTCAATTTTATTCAAAGAAATAAAAATAATATCTTAATTTATTGTATTATTTTAAAAGATATAAACAAAGTGCTTTCTTTCTTCTTGTGCTACGGCAAAACTAATTTTTTCGCAAATTTTGATTTTAGCGACTGTTGAAATAAATGATGATAAAATTTTAACTACTTACTTTGCTGAATGGACTTGGGGTAAAATTCTCCCTTTTAATGGCATGTTTCCATTTATCAAATAAATGTTTATTTTTTGGAAACGAAAAACAATGAACTTTCGGTCCATTTTTATAATTCCCTTTACATTGTGGTACCACACAAGAAGAAGGCATGTTTGGTTCTGAAAATAAGTCAACGCTAACGGACTCCGTATAAAACAGAACTCTACTAAGTGTGACGTCAGCACGTCAACTTTAATCATAGGATAGGCCTTGGTTAATATATAGGAGGTCTTGGTTGAGGGGACTGGGGAATTTTTACTCCCTCGCCCAGTTCGTCATCTTTGTGTATGCTATTTTTGTTGTCATTTTCGCATTATTATTATTGCCGTTGATCAATTGCCTTTGACGTCATCACATTCCTCTGCTTTTGTTTAATATTTCCTGTTTGACCGAATTAATCCTCTGTGAGTCACAGATTCGTCATCTTAATTCCTGTCTTTCGATGGATTATATTCATTGACCGTGAACACTGCTGCACACAAAAATGCAATTACATACCTTCAGTACAAACACTAGTCTTTGCATTCCTGCTTTTCTAAAATAATATTTATTTAGTTTTATGGGTAAGTATTTGAAGGCTATCCCAATGCGTTTAATAAAATAAAGGAAGGTAAAGAAGGTGTTGAGGATTACTTATCAATATTTCGAGATCATAATCTCATCTTCAGAATGATAGGAGAGCTTGATTTCACATCCGCTTGTGGACCGCGCCTTTAAACGTATGGTCCTCTTTCGCTACTACTGCTGTCGTTAATTGTAGTGAATATATACGTATGTGTATTTGTAAGTGTGTTAGTTCATGTATATGTGTGTATGTTTGTAGTTTATAAGTGTGAGCGATGCTAGGATTTGTCTTTTTCGCATCTTTGTTAAAGTGAGAGTGGGCGCCGTTTTACGATTTGATGATATATCTGTCTGCTTTAATTTATGGTTTAAGATGTGCACTTTGGCCGGTGTCAGGGTTTAGCATTTTCGCACCACTGTTAGAATGGCAGTAGGCACCGTTTTACGAACTGATGTTATGTCTATCTGCTTTCATTAGAGGCGTGTTTATTGCTACATTTTTTCCTCCGGTGTTCGTTCTCGTGTGTGTGTGTGTGTGTGTGTGTGTGTGTGTGTGTGTGTGTGTGTGTGTGTCTTTGTGTGTGTGTGCGTGCGTATACTTCTTGTATTTTATCACTTCTGTGTTCATTTCATATATACTTATACCTACATACCTTTTACTTGTATCATGTGTGCGTGTGTGTGTGCATATACATATATAAATGTGTGTGTGTGTGTGCGTGCGTGCGTGCGTGCGTGCGTGCGTGCGTGCGTGTGTGTGTGTGTGTGTGTGTTCCGGTGTATAGTATGTTTGAGTATTGAGTGTGTGTACGTATATACATTTTTTTATTCGTTGTATTGTTGCCAGTGATTATACATTTGGGGGGGGGGTGCGTGTGTGTGTGTGTGTTCCGGCTTATAGTGTTGCATATTTAATTAATTTGAACACAGTTTTTATTTGCCAGTCTGCATTCTTTCTTTTAAATAATGTTTGTTTAATATAAATACACTTCTTATCATAGTGTGGATCACAGAGGAGCGAGCAACGACCTCTACTTTGCTGTTGTTCACCCAGACCCAGGGTGTTAGCACCTGTTAGGGTTGCATCTAAAGACAAATTGTGAACCCCTAAACTGGGGTCAAAACACTATGAAAGTTAAAAAATGCATTTTCAAATTAAAATTTTTTAGCGATAGATTTTAATAGCAAAAAAAAAATTAATACCAAGATCACAAGAAAATTAAATTTCAACATTCAGTTAAGTGCCATACGTGATGCTTTGGGCAATCATGTCTCGAAAGAGACATAACAGACTAGGCAGAATATTATCCCTCAGTAGGTTGCCATTGCTTTCTGCCCAGTCAGTCATATCTCTTTCGAGACATGATCGCCCAAGCATGCTTCACGTATGGCACTTAACTGACTGACTGACATATAAGCAAATAGTAAAAAACAAACAAGGACGAAATCTTGGAACACAGAGTTATCTGCGTTCGACGGCCAGATACCACCGAATCTGTCTCACATATATAGAGATTTTGTAACCGCAAACTTAAAACGTCATAAAGAAAAAGGTTCCTAATTGCATCTGTCCTCAAAATGATTTATTTATTATTATTTTCCCTGAAGCAGGAATGGTGCCTGTGGTAAAACTAAAATGGAAAATGCGAAAAGAATTATTACAAGAGCACCTAAGGCAATTATTAGGAGGATTGTCTCGCAGGTAAATGTTAGTATGATCTCCTTTCGAGTTTTGTGCCCTCAGGTTAAACCGAGCGAGGTTGAGTAATTGTTAATTATTATTTTTCAATGCCATCTTCCTTCGCAAGTTGTCGGTGATTATAACCCTCCACAGCTTTCTTTTTTATTAACTCTGAATTAGCAAGGGAAAGACAGAAAAGTAATTTTCCCTTTTTATTTCAGAATCCTATACTGATTGCCACCCAATGCTAAGGTGCCCAGTCTAAGCTGCTGTTTAACCTACAGCTGCAAGGAGAGTTGCATTCGTAAGTGATCTTAAAAGGCTAAACCAAATTTTTAAGTCGGTTTACCGATTACAATTTTGGCGCTGATAACCCTTGCAACACCGTTCCATCCATAATGGAACCTCACTGATCCGCTTTCTGCCTTTTGCCAAAATATAAAGGAGGTGAGTCTCCTAAGTTATGGACAGAGTCTTGAAAGACGATATACGATAAACTTATGTTTACCTGAGTTTGATCACGCGACAGCAACATCAGTGCGACAATGAATATGACTATCTCAGCCATAAAACAAACCAATAAGCTATTGATTCAGGTATAGACGTAAATTGGAAAAAAATAAAGTTCATTAGTGGCATCGATATAATTTTTCTTTTCATTTTTTTTTTTTTGAATAATTTAAAATTAGCAAAAACATCTGTATAAAAAGAAAACAGTCTATTAAATAAGAAAATAAAAAGTGAGATTAAGATTTAAAATTCATGGCATAAGTGGCGCATTATTTGGCCTGTCATGTTTGGGCGACTGGCTGCCATACAAATCAATGTTAAGTCTAAAGTTTTTTAAATGTCTTAAGTGAATCATTCGCTTCAGATTTTTTTACTACTTTTTAAAAATCTCATTCGTGCTTTTTTTTTAATTACAATGCCAATGTCGTCTTTTTCACACTCTACGTTAAGCAACAGAAAAATAAGAAAAAAGAATACGAAGCAGAGTTAGAAGGTTATCGGCTCAACCTGTCTCACAAGATTTTGCCAAATAATCAAAATAAGATTACAAAAATCTTTAATGTATGTGCTGTAATGGATAGTGATTTTCTAATCGCCGCTTAGATGTGGCACAAGGCCGAAAGTATGGGGTACCCAATGTGTGTGCTGTAATGGTGTGCTGACGACACTACGGTTTACTCTCGCCTCGATCAAAAATCTACCGAGCCTGACAAATCAAACTTCGCTGCCGAGCTTGAAAAGAACCTCCAATCCGCGGTGGTCTAGGGTAAGAAATGGCTCGTGAATTTCAATGCTTTCAAAAGTAAGCTGCTATGTGTTAACCATCACAGACAATCGCTCCTATCGCCCGATTAGCATAGATCAGGCTAGTCTCACCCGAAGCAAAACACTGTGCCTACTTGGATTAATTCTCACAACAGACCTCAAGTGGAATGACTATACAGAATCCGCTAAATCCGCTGCTAATAAGGTCGGTTTTCTGTGCAGTGATGTTTATCCCGTCTGAAATAATCCTGCACATATATAAATCTACCATCTGCCCGTGCAGTGAATACTGCTGCCATATCTGGTCGGGTGCCCCTGCTATCCACTTAAGGGACCTTGAAAAATCCCAGCGGAGAATCTGTAATGTGATCGATCCCGACTTGGTAGCTCAGATACAGTCACTTTCTCACCGGTACAATGTGGCTTCCCTGTGTCTCTTGTACAAATACTTTCATGGCTTCTGCTCAGATGAACTTAGGTCACTGTTACCCGCTATACATGAATATACTCGAGCCACAAGATTAGCAACTAGGTCCCACCCTTTCACTGTGAAACCAATAAAATGTAAACGGAAATTCTAGTCCTCAGCTTCTTTTCTCGTACTTCCGTCCTGTGAAATTCCCTTCCGTTGACATATTTCCCCGACAGCTACAATCTGCAGGAATTTAAATATAAAGTCAATAGTCATCTTCTATAATCGCTAACCTGCATCCTCTCCCTCATGCTCTTTTCTCCGTCCACTCTACTCTCATTATTATTCTCATTATTCTCATCCTTCTCTTACCCACTTCCTGACACCCCCAATAACCTGTCACTATTTCTCATAACTTTCCTCCTATGTAACTCCCTGCGCACCAGTGGCAATAAACTGCCTTGCTTGGTGCGATATGATTATCTAAACTTCTTTATAAATGAGACTTTGTCTGTTTCTCTCTCTCTCTCTCTCTCTCTCTCTCTCTCTCTCTGTGTGTGTGTGTGTGTGTGTCAGTTACCTATAGACACCGAAACGGCTGAACCGATTTTCTTGAAAATTTACACAGTTGTACTATAAGCGTCTGCGAGTGTTCTTAGCTAGGTTTTGTGTCAAGGTACCCCTGATAAATATCGAAAATCGATAATTGAAAAAATCGGGTTATAGAAGGAGTGGTCCGATTTTAATCAAATTTGATACACTCATAGACAAAGACATAAGAAACGATATTCAGAAGTTTCAATGTTGCAGTTCTTACAATAGTGCAGAAAATCGATAATATATATATATATATATATATATAAGGCAAGATGTTTGTGTGTGTGTCTGTTTATCTGCCTGTATGTCTGTATTTTTTCAGCCCTTTTATTTTAGTTTTTGCTTCGGGTTTGGCTCTAAGTAAGTATAATTGTAGTTCTTAGTCTCAGCCATGATACCATTTACTCAAAGGACTTATTTAGCCTTCAAAATTCAGTTTACGACGAAAAAACTTATTTGATATCGATAGCAGGAAATCAAAATTTGACTTACATCCAATCATTTTTCTTTCAGTCTACGGTTTCGCTTTAGCTGGAAACAACTATTGCTTTTTAGTCTTTTGTGCTAACGTCCAGAGAGTCTGAGCTCCAGGACCATGGATTAGTTTTAAAGCTTTCATTACACCCGAGCAACGCCGGGCTATACTGCTAGTTAAAAAAAAAATCAATATGTGTTACCCTTTTTCTGTTAGGTTTGAGTCTCCCCGACTCCATTGATAGTTTTTTTTTTTTAATTATTTACTTTTTTTTTCTTGTGGGGGCAATTAATGTGCACGTCTTTCTTATTTTTCCTGCTTTACGTTAGTAAAATATTACGTTTCTCCGTCATACATTTCCGTTCCTATCTCCGAACCGTGGAACATTTAAATTACTCGACTGTTCAAGTCGCGATAAGTGAAACAGGCGCTTGAAGTTCAAATTCCATCCTAGTCCGTAGCGTTCACTTTTGTACGAATACTTTTGAGAAAGTTATGAATCCTTTTTCCAATTAAATAGTACACTAGGCTTTCTAACCTTGGGTGGCAGTCACACTACGAGGATGGCAACCGTGACAAATACGTTTTAAAAGATGTGTCTGTATTCCTGAGATGAGGTATTGTAATCATCTGCATTATTTTCATTGTTAGGACTGTTGTCTTCATATTTATTGCTATATTTACGACGTTTAGGCAGTTGCACGCTCCACTCTTCTTTCCTTTGAGAGTGAAATCTTGAACTGAACGATTTATTTCGTTCACTGATTGTTCTCGTTCCACGAGTCATGCTACTTCAAGATGTTTCAGTTATTTCCATTCATCTCAACTAAGTTTCTGCTCACTTCTGCTGTAGCCAGGTATTGAACGCACAACACTCTGTGTCAACTCATTGGATCCAAACAAAGGTCATGAGCTGAACAAAATTTAGAGAATTGAGTTAAAATAAGATAATTGATAATCTGGAAGATGTATGGATCATGGAACTCGAGCAATCTACCACGGTGAACGAAATAAAAGTATTCAGTTCAAAATTCCAACTACCTGAAGAAGTTCGGAGAGTACAACGGCCGAAACGGCATGAATATGGCAACAAAGATGAGGACAACAGTCCGAAAAATGTAAATAGTGTAAATAATTACAATACCTAATCTCAAAAATATAGACAAGTACATTTTTATTGCCTAAAGTCTCTTCTTCATTTGTGAGGAGATTGTTCATCATTCGCTGTCATATAAAGGACCGATGTTACATAACAGATCAGTATTTTTTCAATATTTTTAATAAACTTTTCCTGTTTCTTAATACTTTGCACTTTGAGCAGAACCTTTTATTTCGTACACTGGGGTAGATTGTTCTCGTTCCATGTGTAGTGCCGCTTCCAGATGTCTTGGTTATCTACCTTTAACTCAACTCGAAAGTTTTTTTGTTTACTTCTGATATTGAACTCACAACTCGTTGGGTCAAGTCACTGAATCCAACCAACGATTTTATCCACTATGCCACGTATCCTCAAGGATATGGTAACAAAGATGAGGACAACAGTGTGAACAATGTATGTAATGTAAAAGGATTTAAAAGACATAGAATAAAAATGTACCCAAATGGAAAATCTGACAATGGGATCATCAAGAATCTGAAGCCATTTTTTCCTACAATTAAGGCATAGTCGATACGGTTCGAATGTACGTTGTGGTGCCGTAGATATCGACTTGGAACGACAAATCAGGGAGCCGAGTTCAAATTCTAATCGAATTCCTTGCATTCACTTACGCACAAATACCCTTGGGAAAGGTATTAATCCGTCTCTTCTCTCCAGTTATGGGCTAAATAATAGGACAGATTGGGTTCTATAGCCTTAGCTGTCAACAAGTCTAACGCAGAAAGCAATGACAAACTACTGCGGGATAATCTTCTGCCCAGTTAGTCATGTCTCTTTCGAGACATGATCGTCCAAAGCGTGTATCACGTATGGCACTTAACTGACTGACTGACCATACGGGTTGTTTTCCTGGGTGGGAGAGTGAGGTCTGGCGTGGGGTCTTAATAGTCACGCAGTAAATAAAGGATGAATAAATTTTAAAAAGACGCAAATAATGAAACGCTCCAAAGAGGAACGAAATATATCCATTGCATAATCAAACGAGAAAGAAATATCGTAGGAAATACGATTCTATATACTTATTGTATATAAAGAAAAAAAAAATACAAAAATGGCACAAGGCCAACAACAGAAATGAGTACTATACCGGTCATCACTATACTGTCTTTTAAACGATGCTGCGAATATCATGGATCGAGCATGTGAGAAATTATGAGGTTTTAGAAAGGATAGAATCGAAAAGGAAATTAATACTGAGCATCAGGAAGAGACAGCTGAAGTTCTTGGAACATGTGATGAGGAAGGAAGGCTTGGAGAATCTGATAATCACAGGTCAGATAGCGAGAAAGAGAGACAGTGGAAAGTGGCGGATAGCATATTTGAAGGTTTTGGGCAGGTGGATGGCAGAGCGGGGTTTGAGTGGCTTAACAGGAGTAAGCGTGCTAAGAGCTACCAGGGATTTCGAGACGTAGAAAGCCATGGTCACCTACGTCCTATGGCACATAGAAGAAGAAGAAGAAGTCCCAATCACCGGGTCAGTCAAACAAAAAATTTACATTTACACTTATTAATTTTACTATAGACACCATAATTCCGAAAATTCATTAAGTTCTTACGCATACTATATATACTATAAAATTTCTCCACTGTATATTTAAAATGCAAAGATCTTTTAACAAAACCAACAAAAAAAAAACTGAGGTATTATTACAAGACACCCACCACCGTCAATGCTTAATGCAGGAGAAATATCTGGCAGAAAAATTGTGGAACTGGACAATAAATAAATCACTCATTTTAACAAAGAGTCACACAACTACACACAACACGATCACATTCGACAGTGATATGAAACTTAGTCTGGTAGAAGAGCCTCAAGTAGGTGTATTCAGTGAGAATCGAAGTCACCACTAGTTGGGTAAATATACTGTTGTATTACGGTGATTGGGACTTCTTCTTCTTCTTCTATGTGCCATAGGACGTAGGTGACCATGGCTTTCTACGTCTCGAAATCCCTGGTAGCTCTTAGCACGCTTACTCCTGTTAATAGATACAATTCTATATAATAAAAATCTAAACTTGGGGATTATAGTCGTCCCAGGAAGGACAACTTTTATACTAAAATTCCATCAGGAACGATGACTTTTAAATATTAGATTTTGTCAAGAGGAACACCTTTTTGACAATTCTATCAAAGGAGAAAACTCTTTTAAATTAAAACTAGCAGTATAGGCCAGCGTTGCTCGGGTGTAATGAAAGCTTTAAAACTAATCCATGGTCCTGGAGCTCAGACTCTTTGGACGTTGGCACGAAAGACTAAAAAGCAATAGTTGTTTCCAGTTAAAGCGAAACCGTAGACTGAAAGAAAAATGAATGGTTGTAAGTCAAATTTTGATTTCCTGGTATAGATATCAAATAAGTTTTTTCGTCGTAAACTGAATTTTGAAGGCTAAATAAGTCCTCTGAGTAAATAGTATCATGGCTGAGACTAAAAACTACAATTATACCTACTTAGAGCCAAATCCGAAGCAAAAGCTAAAATAAAAGGTTTGAAAAATTACAGACATACAGGCAGAAAAACAAGCACACACACAAACATCTTGCCTTTTATATATATATATATATATATATATATATATATATATATATTATCGATTTTCTGCACTATTGTAAGAACTGAAACCTTGAAACTTCTGAATATCGTTTCTTATGTCTTTGTCTATGAGTGTATCAAATTTGATTAAAATCGGACCACTCCTTCCATAACCCGATTTTTTCGATTTTCGATTTTCGATATTTATCGGGGATAGCTCGACACAAAACCTAGCTAAGAAGGCTCGCAGATGCTTATAGTAACAACTGTGTAAATTTTCAAGCAAATCGGTTTAGCCGTTTCGGAGTCTATATGTAACGGACACACACACACACACAGACAAAGTTCCATTTATAAATAAGTTTAGATAGATTTAGATCCTTCCTCGAGGAATGCCATTTTTAATACTATAATTCCGTTATGATGGACAATTTGTATATAATTTTTTATGCTGTTAAAATTTTGAATACGTTCTCTTTGATATTTTATGAAAAGTAAAGTTTTATTTACAGAATATTAGTAAGAAACATTCACTGAAAAGATTGTCTATCGCTAGCCACTACTTTTACCATCTTTCTAGCAGCATTTGAATTCCACGTCGGAAAATCTAACTATGAGTCGACCCATTTTTAGCATATCATGGTAATGAAAGTGCTACTCAATCAGGCCATGTGCCATCGATCGGAACAAGACGGCGCAATGTCTGGTAAATACGACGGGTGGGTTAGGACTTCCCATTTAAGCGTTTCCAAGTAGTTTTTCACCCGTTTTGCAACATGTGGCCTAGCGTTGCAAACTCAATTTGTCGTGTCTCCGCTTGTATAGCGCCGTTTTTTTTTTGTTTTTTTTTTTGTTCTTTGCACTGCACGGCTCAAACGCATCACTTGTAGATCGATAGAAATCTCCCGCGATGGTTTTGGTCGGTTTTAGCCGTTCATCATAAACTACACCCAGCTGATTGCACCAAATGCAGAGCGGACGCTTCGAACTATGGATATTCGGCTTTTGCACACCTAGTTCGCTCACATGTGAAGAGTAAAGGACTCATGTATAGAAGAGGAATTAAAAAGGATACTCAGAAATTGTGATTTTCTAAGCGCGGCTTAGATGTAGCTCAAGGCCCAGAGTATATAGCACCCAGGGAGGATCAAAATCACCACTCAATTGAAATGATACTAGTGAGACAAGATTGTTAACTATTGCATAACGTCGAGGCTACTAGAAAATGAGAGAATATCTTGTATCCACATTCATTATAAATTAATTATTATAGATAATTGTTAATTTTTGACTAATTATTACGTTATACAACTGCTGTGATTTGCCGTTATCTGGAAGGAACATCAATTCAAATCAATTCAGTTCAATTCAAATCGATAACTGTTATAATCGATCCAAATTTGAATTATTTTTTCTATCTTTTCCGTTCGTATTTGGCGATATATGGGCAAGAACATTCATTAAAATCAATAGCTCTTCAAATCAACCCAACTTCAATTTCTATCAGATATGTTTTCTATCTTTTCTGTTAATATTTGAAAAAGTCTGTACAGGAATATTCATTTGAATCAATAAATATAGTTTGGAAACTTCAAATTCTGTTGGGAAGAATTCCCGAAAATGATTTCTCTCAAATACTGGATTCGATATTCATATCTGACCCAAGTAGGAAATACATTCTACTTCATATAGGTTACCTGATATTTTTTTAAATTTCTGACAGAGCTGGCGGGTTCTGGTCTTCCGTAGTTGGAAACGTTTATCCCCTATTTGTTCGAGGTAAATCACCTGAGTCCCAGGACAGTCACATCGTGATGTCACCCTGACCCAAGCACTAGTTTTGTTTTTTTTTTAATCATCTCACCCCAAGCAGGGCATTCCACTGCCACTATTGCGCATGGGGCTACATAGGGGAAGGTAAAGAGAAGGAGTGGTTAGACATAGGGAATGTCAGGAGGAAAGTGACAGATGAGTAAGGATAGCGAGGATGAGAGTTGGGAAGAGTGTTTGATAGAATGGGAGCAGGTTAGTGTTTTAGGAGGTGTCTATTGACCTTACATTTAAACTCCTGGAGATTGTAGCCGTCGGGGAAGCAATCGTTTGGAAGAGAATTACACAGTCGGGAAGTGCGAGGAAAGAAACTGTTGGAGTAGAAGTTACGGCTGCATTTTATTGGTTTCACTGTAAAAGGGTGGGATCTAGTTGCTAATCTAGTATCTCGTTCAAATTCGTATTTAGGGGGTACTGGTGAACTAAGTCGCAGTTCGTGGCAGCAACCAAACGAGAAGGTTGTTTTCTTTCTGTCTGAGTCCTCTGGTTCAGACTGAGGCGAAATTTACCTCCCCCGGCAGCTTATTCCGCTGGGATATAAATGAATCCTGTCTCAAGCGGGATGAGAACGGTGAACCCCATAACTAGGGTCAAAACACTATGAAAGTATAAAAATACACTTTCATAGTAAAAAGAAAAACAGTAATATATTTTTGTAAATAAAAATACAAATAATAATTTTTTCTAAAAAATAATTACTCGTAATATATTTTTGTAAAAAGTAATATCAGTAATACATTTTTGTCAAGAAAATATTAAAAATACATTTAAAAAATTACCAGTCATACATTTTTGTAAAAAAAATACTAGTAACACATTAAAAAACATATCAGGAATGTATTTTTTTTTTAAAATAGGAGTAACACATTTTTGTAAAAAAATATATATATACTAGAAATATTTGTAATAAAAAAATATCATTAATACGTTTTTGTAAAAAAATAAAAAATAAAAATAAAAATACCAGTTAGACATTTTTGTATAAAATGAAATTTACAAAGCTCTCAAGATAATTAAATTTCGACATTAAATGACACACAAAGAGTTGATGTATCGGTAAGCAAACAAACAAGTATGGTATACGCCATACACAATTAGCAGAAACGACGTATTAAATGATACTTAACAAACTCTGGTATGAATAGCGAAATGAAACAACCTAGGGTTATGTCCTAAAGTTCTTGGTTCTACATTACTGCAAGTGTACCAAATTATGCTAAACATCAGAAAAAAGCTGGAGAGTATAATGGGCGAAACGTTGTGATAAAAGCAGTGTAAGTCAGCGATAATTTATCTTTGAAATGTCACTGTTGCGAACAAATACTTGAAGAGGTGAGTTAAAGCAAAAGATTTAAGACATTTGGAACTAACATGATTCATAGAACGAGAATAATGTACCTCAATGATCGAAATAGAGGAGTCGATTCAAAATTGCAATCAAGAATTCGAAATTTTACTCAAGAAGGTCAGAGCGTACAACGGCCGAAACGTCGTTGGTATGGTAATAAAGATGAGAACAAAAGTTTGATCAATGTAAACATAAACATTTTGACTCTTTCCATCAAGTTTAGAGCCTTTTTCCATTCTGCCATGTTCTTTTTTATCGAAAAAGTGGAGGTACCTATAACACAAATTTACATTCATCATCATAGGGTAACGAGTTTACGAATCCTCGTGATACGTCTCTTCAGTTTTTACGATTATCCATCGCACTTCTTAGGTCTTCAAGTTGTTATCACATATCTTCACATATTTGCCTCACGTATGTATTGGATAGATGCCCAGTTCTAGTGAGTTCATGTTTTGATGTCCACAAGAGAAGGTTGTGGACATCAAACCATGAACTATAGTGGGTTGCTTATCTATTCTTTTTCTAGTTGTAGTGGAAGTCCATTCTAGTGAAGAGTAATCGTATACTGTTGCAGGTTAACGGAAATTGGCCTTGTGGTAGATAGCCCACTATAAGACATAAAATGATTATAAAATCAAGAAAAGCAATTTGAGTTGAAAAATAACATTTTTATATATACACATATCAATTAATGTTTTTGCAATTAAAATAATACTTGAATATGGGCCCAACGTAGGTTCATGGCAATATAATATGCTCTGAAAGAGCATATTATATTGCCATGAACCTACGTTGCCATATTATATTGCCATATTATATTGCCATGAATAATAATTATGGGCATATTCGTTTTGGGATCTAATATTATCAATAATTTAAAACTTTCGGACAATACGAGTGAGAAATATGCTAAGTGTTATCAGAATGTTAATAATATTCAAATCCAGATCCAGATATTCCGTGGCTCATTCAGAGTCGTATGGGCAACACATGTACTGCAGCCGCATTAGAAGTGGTGTTTCTTTGGGCACAATAGCCTGAAGGAGCCCAAACATCTCCAGGCAGATTTTGAATTCAGAGTTTTCCTTCTCCTAAACCGGTTGAAGAATCCAGTTTGTCGTGCTATTTTACGCATAGCTTGGAGAAGAGGAAATGGATTTATACTGTTCCCTAGATTATTATCACCCACTAACCACTCTTTCTCATCACTTTCCCCTACGTAACCCCCTAACCACTCTTTCTCATCACTTTCCCCTATGTAACCCCCTAACCACTCTTTCTCATCACTTTCCCCTACGTAACCCCCTAACCACGCTTTCTCATCACTTTCCCCTACGTAACCCCCTAACCACTCTTTCTCATCACTTTCCCCTACGTAACCCCTTAACCACTCTTTCTCATCATTTTCCCCTACGTAACCCCCTAACCACTCTTTCTCATCATTTTCCCCTACGTAACCCCCTAACCACTCTTTCTCATCACTTTCCCCTACGTAACCCCCTAACCACTCTTTCTCATCACTTTCCCCTACGTAACCCCCTAACCACTCTTTCACATCACTTTCCCCTATGTAACCCCCTAACCACTCATTCTCATCACTTTCCCCTATATAACCCCTGCGCAACAGTGGCAGTGAAATGCCTTGCTTGGGTTGAAATGATTAAAATCACGTAAGTGAATGTAAATAAATCCGACTGGGATTCGAATGCGTCTCTCCGATTCCGCAATGTCTCGATATATAATAACAAGGCTAAAATTGATATTAATAATAAATGTACATTTGTCAAGCGGTAGAATCACATGGCTAGAAACGAAAAATCGGAGAGCCGAGTATATATATATATATATATATATATATATATACGAGCACACACATTGTAAATCATTTTAGACCATTTTAACGTGGTGTCAGGTTTAACAAGCTTATCTCGCTAGATTAATTACAACCTTCAAAAAATCACCACATAGATATAATTTAAATACAAATATCTTTTTTATGTGCCGTGTCCCTTCAAAACGAAGGTGACCATGGCTTTCCCCAACGTCCTTTCCTGTCCTTTGTAGCTTTTAATAAACTTTGTTTTTCTGTTATTTCTCCCAAACCCGGTTCCGCCTTCAGTTTAGGCAAGCTCATCAAGTACGTCATGCGTTGTCTTCCTCGGTCCCTCTATATGTCTCGTGGGTATCAGATTTTCCAGTCGCTCTTCCTTCATGATATGCCCTAAAGACTTTAACTGTTTATCCTGATGTTATACACATCTAATATGTAGTTTCATATATAATACTAATCTACAAACAAATATCAATGACATATATATATAAATATATGCATCCGCATTTACACAGAGATGCAAAGGAACTTGTCAGTGACCTCTTATGGACACCAAAACATGGAACCACTAGAATTGGGCGTCTATCCAACACATACGTGAAGCAAATATGTGAAGATATGCGATGGATAATCGTAAAAACTGGAGGATTGGAGTAGTGAGGATTCGGAAACTCAGTACACTTTGATGAGGAATGAAGATTATTGGTAATACGTAATACTAATCTACAGGTAAATATCAATGATATATCTAAACTTATTTATAAATGGAACTTTGTCTGTGTGTGTGTGTGTGTGTGTGTGTGTGTGTGTGTGTATCCGTTACCTATAGACTCCGAAACGGCTGAAGTGATTTTCTTGAAAATTTACACAGTTGTACTATAAGCGTCTGCGAGTGTACTTAGCTAGGTTTTGTGTCGAGGTACACCCGATAAATATCGAAAATCGATAATCGAAAAAATCGGGTTATAGAAAGAGTGGTCCGATTTTGATCAAATTTGATACACTCATAGACAAAGACATAAGAAACGATATTCAGAAGTTTCAAGGTTGCAGTTCTTACAATAGTGCAGAAAATCGATTATATATATATAAGGCAAGATGTTTGTGTGTGTGTCTGTTTATCTGACTGTATGTCTGTATTTTTTAAGCCCTTTTATTTTAGTTTTTGCTTCGGCTTTGGCTCTAAGTAGGTATACTTGTAGTTTTTAGTCTCAGCCATGATACCATTTACTCAGAGGACTTTTTTAGCCTCAAAATTCAGTTTACGACGAAAAAGACTTATTTGATATCGATACCAGGAAATCAAAATTTGACTTACATCCATTCATTTTTCTTTCAGTTTACGGTTTCGCTTTAACTGGAGAACAACTACTGCTTTTTAGTCTTTCGTGCCAACGTCCAAAGAGTCTGAGCTCCAGGATCATGGATTAGTTTTATAGCTTTCATTACACCCGAGCAACGCCGGGCTATACTGCTAGTATATACATATACACCCCAAGTATATCATATATACTGTGGTGATACCGAGCAAAAGCGATGGACCGGATGTTAACGCTTTCACGACAAAAAAAGCAAATGAACAAAAGTTGTCCGTGCGCATCCGGGTTCGCGCAGATGATCCGGTTGAAAAATAAAAATTAATCAAATATTAAATTTCCAGTTCGCGAGCCTACGCGAATTTTATTTGTCAGCCAATGGGAAGCCCAGAACCAAATACAAGTGTGAAATCCCAAATGAGCTGCTGTGATCCAAAAGGAAGATACGAAAAGAGGATACAGAAAGCACCTAGACAGACAGACCGACGCAGGCCGACACACGAGGACTGACCAGAGAGAGGAGTGTAATTAGTAGCCCCCTTGACCGAAGTCAAGTGGCTTACTATTTTCGCTTCCCTTACCTCTTGACCTTCTTCCCTGTCTGAAAAACTACTGACCTAAAAAGCGAATACATCAAAGACATTCCTTACTTACACGCTCCCAAATTCCTAAGCATTAATTCTTTTTCAGCATTTTATTGCTATGAACATTTTAACCTCCGTTGAACCTATATTTCATGTATTACTTCAATTGTAAAAAAAATTAATTGATATATGTTATATATAAAATGTTATCTTTCAAATCAATTTGCTTTTCTTGGTTTATAACCTTTCTTTATGACTTACAGTGGGCTATCTACAACAAGGCCAAATTCTGTTAACCTGCAACAGTATACAACTACCCTTCACTAGAACGGACTCCCACTACTAACGGGAAAACTATAGATACCCCCACTATAATACATCCACATTTACACAAATATGCAAAGGTACATAAAAAATACTTTTTTTACAATTTCTGTCTATATATTTACTTGAATACTATTGTATTCATATAAAGATGTAAATAGATGCACACACACACACACACACACGAATTTCGGCCTAATGCAATATTTAAGCTACGGTTAGTAAATCACAATGTCACCCTTTCTTTGTCTTTTTTCTTTTCTTTCTTCTCCCAATTTAATTATTTCTTCTCTTTTTTTTTTTTTTTTTTTTTTACGTTTCATTAGTCATCGACTATATTTTGCCTCCTTAAAAATCAGAAATCGTTACTATAGATTCATAATACGTGATTTCGGTCGTCCCATATCACTCACTCTTGGGGTTATCGATTACTTATTAGTTTGCTTACTTTGCGGAAGAGAACAAGTTAGTTTTTGCCAATAAAAACACATCTTCCTCTTCCTTTATCCAACTTTCATTTTTGTACTTTGGTCAGTTTTTCGGCGATGAATGAAGTCGATTTGTTTTCATAACTGCCGGCCGGACAACCGCGAGTTTTTACACGAAAAGTGAACTTTTCACAAATGGAATGGATTCGATAAATGATCGATTTTTGCTTGAAAAGTATTTTCTCTCATCCCGCAACGGCTTCACCGTTTTTTCCCTCTTTTACAGGAAATAATGGACTGGAATTAATTGCCTACCTGTAACTCTTACGAAGCAAATATTTTTATTTGGAATAGTCTCCCTTCCAGTTTTCTTTTCTCCCTTTTTTCTCTCCTGTTTTTAACATTTTTTTTTTCATGACATCCGGGAGTATGTCGCCCGCACGCGATAGTCCATTAGTACGTCAAGCGGGAGAATCAGAGTGGCACACTTCTATTGTGGGGTCACAAAGGGACGCTTACAAAGATTTCTCTTCTTTGACGGGAAAGACTTCGAGGAACTGGTCGGGGAGAGGTACTGTTGCTAGTGATTATTTTAGCAGTTTTCTTGGTGTTATGCAAAACTAATAAAACTTCTGACAGTCACAGCCAAAATTGTTTGTGAACGTGTTAGTCAATTAAAAAGGTCTTTCTCGACTGAATTAAATAAATAATGCCTAAAATAAACATGGTATTATCAAAGTTGCAGCTAGTAGTCTTCGGGACTAGGGGTCAGGGCTCCAACCTACATAAAAGGCGTAAATTCTTAGTGAAAAATTTGTACAACAAACTAATTTTAAAGATTTTAACATTGTGTTGTCCAAAGCAAAATAAATATACATTTTTTTTAAATAGTAACAAGCCAACCATATGATAATTTTTCTGAGCGTAGATTAATGACGAAAGTAAAGAATACCCAGTAAGGATCGAACTCAGTACACAATTGTAATGATTCTCGCGAGACAAGCTCGCTAACCATTACACCACCTAAGCCAATCATATGCTCTCAGGAACAAGTATTTTGACGAGGAGCAATCGTTAGCAAGCTTGTCTTGCTAGAACAATTAAGACTGAGCTGCGAGATCGATCGTCAATTTATGCCCCATACTTTCGGCTATATACTGCATCTAAGCTACGTTTAGAAAATCACCACATGAGTATGCAGTTTTGTCAAAATTTCTCTGTCAATAAGAATAGTCTTGGCTTTCGCTGAGTACTCATTAAAAACTCGGTCTCAATATATGATGAGTAATGTGAAAAAACGTAATATACTCAGCGAGTCAGTATATTGCTACCTTCAAAACATTTTAAAAATGTTAAATACAAAATATTTTAGAATATATATATATATATATATATATATATACTAGCAGTATAGCCTGGCGTTGCTCGGGTGTAATGAAAGTTTTAAAACTAATCCATGGTCCTGGAGCTAAGACTCTTTGGACGTTGGCACGAAAGACTAAAAAAGCAATAGTTGTTTTCAGTTAAAGCGAAACCCATAGACTGAAAGAAAAACGAATAGATGTAAGTCAAATTTTGATTTCCTGGTATCGACATGAAATTTTCTGCACTATTGTAAGACTTGCAACCTTGAAACTTCTGAATATTGTTTCTTATGTCTTTGTCTATGAGTGTATCAAATTTGATTGAAATCGGACCACTCCTTTTATAACCCAACTTTTTCGATTATCGATTTTCGGTATTTATCGGGTGTACCTCGACACAAAACCTAGCTAAGAACACTCGCAGACGCTTATAGTACAACTGTGTAAATTTTCAAGAAAATCGGTTCAGCCGTTTCGGAGTCTATAGGTAACGGACACACACACACACACACACACACACACACAGACAAAGTTCTATTTATAAATAAGTTTAGATATAAATTTATTTTTTATTTAAAATTAATATAGCTGACATTGCGACACGGAAATTTCTATGTTTCAAAATTTTACTTCGTTATCAAGCAATGTTAATTCATTGTTGTGAAAATGATTTTCATTTGAATATGAGAAACAATACGTTTGTTATTTATGGATGTGGGAAGACAGAAAAATTTATGTGTGTGTTAACTAATCGCAATAAAGATCCACTTTAAATTTCCGTTTATATATTCATTATTCTTATAAAATTATTCTCTTAGTTTTCTCTGTATCTCATCATTTTCTAAAACAAAAAAGAAAAGAAAAAAGAAACCATTTTATATTTTTGATCTAACTTAAAGAGACCATTGAGTGCAGTTATACAATTTTTATTTCGATTCAAAATGCATTTTATTTTATATTTTACTAAGACTCTTAATTTGTAAAAAAAGTTTTTAATATATATTTATTTATTAAAATCTTAAAATTCATTTTATTATTCCTATAAAATCTTTTTTTTTAATCATTTCACCTCGGGCAAGGCGTAAATGCCACTGATTTGCGGGGGGGGGGGGTGCTACATAACTGATCTGTAAAAAGATTAATTAGAAAAGAGTGAGGAGTACAAACTAGTTAGAAAGGAGCAATAGAAAGATGAAAATGCAGGTGTGATGACAGTTGCAAGGGGGGAGAGAAAGGAAAGGATATAGGAGTGGGGGAAGGGCTAGAGTCCAGTGGTTAATAGACTGCATTTAGATTTCTGGAGGTTGTAGCCGTCAGGAAAGCAAGAATATGGGAGCGACTTCCACAGACAGGAAGTGCGAGAGAAGAAGCTGCAGGAGTAGAATTGTCGTCTGCATTTGGCTAACCTAACTGTGAATGGGTGGGACCCAGTTGCCATTCTGGTTGCACGAGTAAACACCTGTTGAGGAGGCACCAGTGACTTAAGTTCGTCTGAGCAGAAGCCGTGAAAGTACTTATAGAACAGACAAAGGGAGGCCACATTTTGTCGGTAGGGAAGTGGTGGTAGTCGAGGGGAAGTGGCTGTAGCCGCCAAGTCAGCACCTATCACGTTACTAACTCTCCTTTGGAGCTTGTCGAGAACACCGAGGTGAGCGGCAGGGGCGCCTGACCATAAATGGCAGCAGTACTCCATGCACGGTCGAATGGTAGACTTGTATATATGCAGGATGGATTCAGGCGGAAAAAACATCCTGGATCGACACAGTGACCCAACCTTCTTAGCAGTGGCTTTAGCTATGGATTCGATGTAGTGGTTCCATTTGAGGTCAGAAGAGAGGGTAAGGCCGAGGAGGCGCAGTGTATTGCACTCAGGGAATATCGCTTGGTCCATGGGAGGCAGGAGAGGTTGCCTGTTATGGTTGACAGACAACAGCTTGGTCTTGGACGCATTGAAATTGACAAGCCACTTCTTGCCCCAATTCACCACTGAGTGTAGATCCCGTTCAAGGTCAACAGCGAGGTTATGTCTGTCCGCCACGCCAGATTTCTTACTGGTGCGGGAGTATATTGTGGTGTCATCTGCGTAGATGCCTACTTGGGACTTGATCTCATCTGGAAGGTCGTTGATGAAAATAAGGAAGAGCGTCGGGCCCAGGATAGAGCCCAGGGGGACACCGGCATTCGTGCTGTAGGATGAAGAGGCATGCCCATTCAAAACGACCTTCATTTTGAGGTTGTTTAAAAAATGATTGGATTAGGTCAAACAGGCGTCTGGTAATACCGTAACCCCGTAGCTTGCGAAGGAGGCCAGAGTGCCAGACCCTGTCAAAAGCCTTTGAAATGTCCAGAGCAACCGCATGAGCCTCACCTGACTCATCGAGGCTCTGGAGCATGTACTCCGTCATGGTTGTTAGCATATCGGCAGTGGATCTAGCAAAGCGGAAGCCATATTGCCTGTCAGAGAGGAGTTTGTGGGCAGTAAGATGTTGAACTATTTCAGCATTGATTATGGCCTCGAACACTTTCCCGAATATCAGTAGAAGACTGATAGGGGGATAGTTGGATGCAGGAAAACAGGAAGCAGAAAGGCAGTAGTTAAACAGTTTAGAGAGGACAGGAGAGAGTTCAGGGGCACACCTCTTAAGGACTATCACCGGGATTCCGTCGTCACCGCTCGCTTTATGGGGGTCAAGTTTTGAAATTACTCGGGATAATACCTTCGGGGTAATATGTACGTTGTGCAGTTTGGCCTCAGTTCTAACGGGGAAGTCGGGTGAGCATACTCCCGATGAGTCAAACGTGGAGTTGGATGAGAATCTGTGGGCAAAGCACTCAGCTTTGTCCGCAGATGATGTGAGAACCTCAAATTCATGGATTAAAGGACGTATAGAGGATTTGCAGTTGTTAAGCACCCGTTTACATATCGGCCAATAGTCCTTGGAGCCGAACTTGCGGTCAGCTATGCGCTGTCACATTCTCTCAGCGAACAACTGTTTGGCGTCATTCAGGATTCTCTTGCACTTATTGCGAGCAGACGTGAATAGGCGCCTATTGTGATCAGATGACTGGCTCCTGAATAGTCGGAAGTAATGGTTCCTGTGGGCAATGGCGGCCGAACAGACAGGAGAGAACCACGGAGAGGAAAGAGCTTTTAGGCAATACTTCCTAGTGGGTATGAAGGCATCAATGCCAGCTTTCACCCATGACGAGACCTCAGAGGCATAGTCATCAACTGGGAGATCGAACACTTTTCCCCAAGGGACGTCGCAGAGGAAATCCCGAAATGCATCCCAGTCAGCTTCTTGGTAGCGGTAGGAGGTCCTATAGGTAGTGGGCTCCTGAGGGGAGTGAGAGTGGAAAGAAATACTGAGAGAGACAACAGCATGGTCGGAGTTGCCGAGCGGGCAAAGCTGTGAGACTTGACAGGTTTCAGGGGCAGAGGTAAAGCATATATCTAGTAGTGAGGAGTGTCCGGAGGGAGTACTTGGGAAGCGAGTGGGGAAGTCCACCACTTGCGTAAGGGACTGAGAAATAACAAAGTTCATGGCATGGACGCCCGCTAGATTAGTAAAAGAGTCTTTAAGCCACTCAGAGTGATGGGCGTTGAGATCGCAGAATACAAATATGTGAGCGAATTGGTGGTAGGAAATAGCCTTATCAATGTTGTCAGCAATGCTATCTAGAAGGGAGCAGTCAGGAGAGGGGGGAGAACGGTACAGAAAGAATAGGTAACTAACCGAACTGAGGAGATAGTATTATCATATTCTGATAAAATTCTTAATAAGATAATACATTTTTTTAAAAATATCTAATCAATTAGTATAAATTTAAATATAATTTTAATGATTTTAACATCTATTTAATTATTTTTCATAATATAAAAGAAATTATTAGATATATTTAAGTTGATAAACATTTTTATTTTTATTTTTTGTTTTTTTATTTTTTACGAATAATTTTTTAAACATATTCTAAGGTGAACATTTTGCAATGTTTACATATGACATTTATTTAATAACATTTATTTAATAGATTGTTATTCTTAAGAAATTTAAAAATATATAGTTTTCATATAGACACAAGGGGTATTGATCATTTAAAAACTTACATATTTTAGCATTTTTTAAAATTTTCCATTTCTGTGTGGGTGTTTTATTGGTATCTTTTAGGTACCAATAACATTTCGATAGGGATGTTCTATTTCCGTACTTATTATTATTAAATGAAGACGTGTATTAATAAAATTGTTTTTTTCAGAGAATCATTATTACTATCCACATAAATCTTTACATTACTATGGGTTGCCACAGAAGAAATAGTACATTGATAGAAAATAGATTCTGCAAGCCACCTATTTTCCAAAGGACAATCTATAGGGTTTCTACAATTGCATTTATTATTGTTCAAATTGTTAATTTTAGTTATTGGATAACTCTTATTTTCAATTAGGTTTAAATACTTAATGGATTATTGACATGCATTGTCAACCCCAGGCAACCATAGAATCTATGTCTATGGTTGGTTAGGCTTGACAATGCATGTCTCCAACCGACATGTTGAAATAGGTCACCCCCTTAAATGTAATCTGAATTTACAGATGAAATAAATGAATATCTGCTCTGTAAATTAAATTTAAAGTGAGCTCTCTGTCGGATCAGTTTTAATATATAAATGATATATCTAGGATCCTCTAGCATTATTTAACAATCTTCCCTTGGATTTTTACTGATATATATATATATATATATATATATATATATATATATATATATATACACACACACATATATATATATATATTTCAACTTGAAATGAACATCATCACTTGATAAGACACAGTGTCGAAACAAAAAGTCTACTTTTGTAGTGATATTATAACATATATGTCATAATATATATATTTATATATATATATATATATATATATATATATATATATATATATATATAAAAATTAGTGTTGAGTTTTGATGATGCATAGTGCCAAGATTACTGTTTTTTCATTAGTTTGCTGATAATAAGATATTTTAGTGACCATGTTTTTTATCCTAAAGTGCTCCATATCGAGAGGAGATAGCATTGATAGGATTAAGTTAACTTATCAGTTAATAAACTTTACTACAAATTACGGAAGTTCTTGCCGTATGTTTGCTCATTAACAGTACCCTACTTTTATTTTTAAATAATTACGTCGTCGAATAGTAAAGAAAAATATATATATATATATATATATATATATATATATATATATATTATTATTATTATTATTATTATTATTATTATTAAATGTAGGATTTCCCTTTTTTATTAGTAATGCCTCCATTATTTTTAAAAATGTGTGAAGTTTATGCATATCGACTTTTGTGTATTTTAAGTTCCAAACACGCTAAGCATATAATTTACAAGTGTTAAAAATAATGAAGGCATTACTAATAAAAAAGTGAAATCCTACACATAATACCATCAATTATGAATATAATAATAATGTGCTTACCGTTTTCGAAACTTAGCACACACAAGACTCTCTCTCTCTCTCTCTATATATATATATATTTATATATATATATATATACAATTAAGGCAGACACATTATTTCATGGTAAATCGGAAGTGTAGGCCTATTTCAGACGAACCATCATCAGCTTCCGTCTTTTTCTTATATTTGGTCGATATATATTTATATACATATATATTTAAACCTCTCTTAGTGAGTTATTCTACCACTATATGTACAAGATACTCCTTTAGATTCTTCTATACCCACACTGCATGCTGATATATATATTTTTTTTCTAAACATATACTGTTAAATATAAGAGAAAATGGATGTCTATTATGTTTCATCATGAGCCGTTCTAAACGTTGTATTTTGGCTTTGATTTCAGTTGAAAGACAAAAATTCTCCAACATTTGGATAATTTTTTATTAATTTGCTTCCAATATCTGAAGGTTCCTCTTATGTGTATGAGTAAGGATCACCGTATTGTTGACCAAAATCTTCGGATATTGGAGGCCATGTACATCAAATCTAAACAACCAACACTTAATAAAATCACCTTTAAATCTGGCCATAACATATTACATTGCATTTGAATACATGGTTTTGTTGTCAGTTCACGCTATCACGCGGTGTGACGTCATAGAACCACATTGCAAATATAAGAACTGCGTTTGTTATTTTTGGTAACTATTGCCGTTGCCTAGCGGAGTTTTATGTCAACACAAAATAAAATCGTCGGTGATGGTGGATGTTATTGTATTACCGTCTAAATAACCTCTCTGAAGATGGCTCATGTGAGCCGAAAGCTTAGAAGCAAATTAATAAAACATTATCCAAATTTTGGAGAAGTTTTATGTTTATTTTCAACTGAAATGAAAGCCAAAATATGACGTTTAGAACGGCTCATGATTAAACATAATAGACATTCATTGTCTCTTGTTTTTAACAGTATATGTTTAGAAAATTATTTGCTGTCTCGATACACTATATATATATATATATTCTCTCCTGTCACGCTCAGAGCTTATAATTTTCTCTAATATTTTTGGCTTCTATAGCCTTGGCTGGCAACCAGTCTACCGCAGAAGGTACTGCCAACCTACTGCGGGATAATCTTCAGCTCAATAAGTCATGTCTCTTTCGAGACATGATCGCCCAAAGTGTGTATCACGTATGGCACTTAACTGATTGACTGTTTATCTGACAGAAACAACAGAAACTACCTTTTCGAATTTCTAATAGGATATCAGAGACATGTTTTTAGAAAAGGATGCCTTGGATACGGAGCATGTGAATTATGGAGAAATCTACAGAAGAATGGTAATCAAAAAGTTACTTTTACTTAGAATGTGAAAGATACAGTTAAAATTTCAGGAACACATAACGAAGAAAGAGGGCTTGGAGAATCTGGTACACATAAGTCATACTGAAGACAAGCATAGCAGTGAGAAACATTAAATAACATTTCTAACGTCATTCTATAAATGTATGGGAGAGCCGAGTTCGATTTCCAGTTGAATTCGTTGCATTCATTTACGCACAAATACCCTTGGGTAAAGTATTAATCTACATCTTCTTCCTCCAGTTATGGGTTAAATTGTTGTCCAGATTGGGTTCTGTAGCCTTGTTTGGCAAACAGCCTACAGCTGAAAGTAATGACAACCTACCGCGAAAAAAATATGCCCAGTCAGTTATGTCTCTTTCGAGACATGATCGCCCAAGCGTGTGGCACTTAACTGGCTGATGGTAGAACAAAGGCTTGGAATGATAATGAAGAGACAAACATTGTTTAGCGTCACTAAGAAGAGAAAGTTCTCGAGAGACATGATTAGACATGAAATGTAAAAATATCTTGAAAATCTAACCTATATCTGTTGCATAACAGTAATTTTGCTGTGAAAATATTAACTTACATATTAAAATATGAAAGAGAGAATAGTTGTTGTTGTTTTCTAAGGTCGAGGTCGTATGTAAAGGAGCACTTTTCTCCATTATCCTCCTGTTTGGTAAATATGGATAATCGTTCCGTAACATTCCAATTTGTTTAGCTGTTAGGATTGGAAAGACGGGCGGCTTACGGCATCGTTCATGTGTTTTGGGGAAGAAAGAAACGTGCTATATTCTTTTGATCCAGTACACTGGGTCTGTTTCTTACTTCTTTGCTTTTTGCCGGCAGATAAAGGTCTTCTTTTTATCTTTTTATCCTTCGACGTGTTTTCTCAGCAATCGGCCGATTTTCGGCAAAGACGCAGTTTACGCCGTATCCGTAATCCGGTACAGCGTTTGTCTTATCTTCTTTTTCGAAGATCCGTGGGAAATATCTGATTTGGAAGCAATATTAGCCGGTTAGTTACGGCAGCGGTGTTCAAAAGGCACAATCGAAAGTCGCCTCCGCATTACAGTATAGAATCTGTATATATATATATATATATATATATATATATGCACATATACATTGAATGCACAGATTAATGCATACACACACACACACACACACACATATATATACATATATTTATACTCGGTGTTTTGCTACTTTTTTCTTGTTTACCCACCCTTTTACCTTCTGGATAACGCTTATAAGTACTTTCAAACACATTTGTTGTACACTCATACAAGCGCCTCCACCAAGATATTTCTATTTACAGTGTGAGGCAAAAGTTACGCACCAAATGGTTTCATGGATATGCTAAAAACCTCCTATTGAGTGGCCACCGAGGTCACCAAGCCTCACACACTTGTATTTTTTCAATGGGTCAATTTGAAATCTGTTGTTTTTCAGACGCGTCCAAGAAATATCGAAGAACTTAAAGAAAGAATTCAATACGAATGCAATGAAATGACAGAGCAAATGAAGTGTATTTTATTTTTGTAAGAATTTTTTAAAACCGAGAATTGACTTCTGTTTACAATCGATGAAAAATGGCGGAAATTTTGAAATTTTTTTGTTTTTTAAATTTAGAAAATTTTTGATTCCGATCAATATAATTTCGGTTTAAAATACACCAAGGTATTTTGCTTACTGAAATTAGTAAATTTAATCCGTTGGCTTTCAATTAAAGCTTATCTTAAAGCCTGAAGATTTCAATTTAAATTTAGGTATAGAAAAATGTCTAGAGGTGCCTAATATAAACCATGCAGGCATAGAATGAAATGTGTTTTCAAAGAGAAGGACGACATTTTGAACAGAACATATAACAATTAAATAACGAGTAAATAATATGTTCATGTATAATTATACTTTTAATAAATTATTCCAATGGTGCGTGACTTTTGCCTTAACCAATATATATATATATATATTTACAGGATTTTAATATTTGGAAAAGACCTTCCAAAACAATAGAAAAGCAGTAATCACCAAATGCCCTTTTAAAGAAATGACAAAAAAAAAGTGCTAACTCATTTTTGATTTTTTTTTGTTTTTTTTCCACTGCTATGTAAACGACTAAATAATGTGTAAAATATTTTCAAAATAAAACAAAATTAAATTAACTGATTTTACATTTGAATTCTTGAAGATTGTAGCTGTCGTGAAACCAAGTAAACGGAAGGGAATTCCACAGGCGGGAAGTACGAGAGAAGAAACTCAGGGAGTAGAATGTGCGTTTACATTTTATTGGTTTCACAGTAAAAGGGTGGGACCTAGTTGCTAATCTTGTGGCTCGAGTAAATTTATGTATAGGGGCTACCAGTGAAAAAAGTAGTAGAACCCAATGCTCGTTTAAAGAAATGACGAAAAAAGTGCTGACTCATTTTTTAATTTTTTTTTGGTTTTTTCCACTGCTATGTAAAAGACCAAATATTAAATGTTTTAAAATATTTTCAAAACAAAACAAAATTAAATTAACTGATATCCCAGATTTCTATTTAAGTACCTGGAAAAGAATACCCAACAGTAAAATTAGTTACCAAAGTTAAATTAAAATACAAAACAATTAAATCAGTTACCAAAGTTCAAACTGGCCGCAGAAGAAAAACAAACCATACTCACAGAACTAAGGATAAGCGAAACTTTTCAAGAAAAATATGGCTGCTAAATTTCTCTCTTTTTATATATGAGTCGAGTGAGTGAACTGGTGGCTACTTGACAGTGAAGTAGATGGTGGTGGGGAGGGGAAGGATTACCGGTCAAAAAATCTACCCACAATCAGTAGTTGAAGGCAGCATTTTAATATATGGAAAAAGTCTTCCAAACCAATAGAAAAGCAGTACCATCCAATGCCCATTTGAAGAAATGACAAAAAAAAAAAAGTGCTGGCTCGTTTATTTAATTTTTTTTTTGTTTTTTCCACCGGTATGTAAAAAACCAAATATTAAATGTGTTAAAATATTTTCAAAAGAAAACAAAAGTAAATTAACTGATTTCCAAGATTTCTATTTAAGTACCTTGAAAAGAATACCCATGAATTAAACGAATTACCCAAGTTAAATGCAGAACAATTCAATTTATATTAGTCATCCACATACAAGCCTGTTTCGCTGTATCACAGCTCATCAGTGTAGTTAGACTCATCCACTTCTGCAATCGTTTCCCCTAAAGCAAGACAGTACTACCACTGGTGTGCAGTGAGAGAAAAGCGGAAATAAAGGAGATAAATTACAGGTGTATCAGAGAAAGGATAGGAGAAAAATGGGAATCAGAGAGATAAGAGATGGCAATTGGCATTGTAGCTATGGGGGAAGCAAGTATACAGAAGAGAGTTCCACAGGCGGGAAGTGCGGGAAAGAAACTGGTAGAGTAGAAGTGGCAATAACATTTGACTGCTTTGATAATGAAAAGGTGAGACTTATCTGCTAATCTAGGAGCACAAGTAAATTCGTGTAGATGGGGTAGCAGGGAGATAAGCTCATTAGAGCAGAAGCCTTGAAACAATTTGAAGAAAAGACAGAGGGAAGCCACATTCCATCGGTGATAATGTGACTGAAGTTGAGCTGCCAAATTTAGATTAACAAGCTCCTGTCTCGCTTTTATCAACCCAGTCAGTGTAAACATTCGTTTAATTAACACTTCCAGAGTGGCGTCAAAATGTCTCTGTCGCCCAGATTAAAGATGCTCACAAATTTTTAGAAACTCATTTGGAAATATATTATCCTTGACTTAATATCTATATTTCCTCCCCGTTTACAAAAAGTAAAAAATGAACATTTGAAAGAAAAAAAAAGTACGGATATTTTGAGAAGAACGGGATAAACAGATGAGACAGAATTGATGTATGTTACCAAATGAACAGTTTAACATGCAAATTAGAAATTGGAGATGCCAAATTAAAACAAGTACAACACTATTTGTCAAGTGTTTTAACAGAAAATATTAAGTGCAATCTTGAAAAACGCATTTTGATAGCGAAAAATACTTTCCAAAAACTAAGCAAGGTATTAAGAAACAGGAAAAACAACTGTGAAAAATAAAAGGAAAGAATACTGAAATGTTATGTATTGGGTTAGCAACTAAGTTCCCGCCGTTTTTTAAAATGAAATTGTTTTAAAGGAATAAAAATAATAACTGATTATTCAATAATGTATTCGCCATTGTTGAATTACTTGCAGTTACTTCTGCACAAATACCCTTCGAAAATGTATTAATCTGTCTCTTCCCTACAGTTATGGGTTAAATACCTCGTCAGATTGGGTTCTATAGCCTTGGTCGGCAACTAGGCTACCGCAGAAAGTAATGACAACCTACTGCGGGAAAATGTTCTGCCCCGTCAGCCATGTCTCTTTCAAGACATAAATTGCCCAAGAGTGTATCACGCATGACAATTACCACTTCTTTAAAACGTTCAATTAGGTTTTCAATACCTCGTTGGTAGAAATCACCCGATTTCGACTCGAAAAATTGATCCAACCAAACTCTCAGTACTGAACGAAACACCGCGCATAGCATTTGAAAGAGAACGAAAGAGGTGGAAATCTGTTGGTGCCACATCAGGAGGGTACCAATCACGAGCAGTTCATTCAGCTATAGCCCCCTCCACTCTCCATCAGTCAGTTTAGTGCCATACGTTATACACGCTTGGGCGATCATATCTCGAAAGAGACATGACTGACTGGGCAGAAGATTATCCCGCAGTAGGTTGGCATTGCTTTCTACGGTAGACTGGTTGCCGACCAAGGCTATAGAACTCAATCCGTCCTGCTATTTAACCCATAACTGGAAGGAAGAGACGGATTAATACCTTTCCCAAGGGTATTTGCGCGTAAGTGAATACAATGGATTCAGCTGGAATTCGAACTCGGCTCCCCGGTTTCTCGTTCCGAGCCGATATCCACTGTACCACAAATGTCTGCTTTAGAACCTTGATTAAAAGCAAAAGAAGGTGTCGAAAACGCTCACTTTTCTTAACCTGACATTTCATTTTAATGATCCAAAAATAAACAAAATTTAACTAAAACTAACCCGAAAAAACAACTAAAAAAACAAAATAGATTCCAAAATAATTCAAAAATAGATTTTTCGAGAAAAATAGATTTAAAATTTAAAAAACGGTAGGAAATTAGTTGCCAACTTAATAAAATCAGTCGTCTTATATGACAGTGAATACTGGACAATCCCCTCACAAAGGAAGAAGAGAGATGAAGCAACAGATATGTGGTTCTAGAGAAGCATGCTGAGAATACCATGGTCGGAACATGTGAGTAATGACGAAGTTTAGTGAAAATGAAAACGAAAAGAACAGTTTATTTAACGTCGAATGTGCGTTGTGGTGCAGTGGATATCGGCTCGGGTCGAGAAATCGGGGAGCCGAGTTCGAATTCCAGTTGAATTCCTTGCATTCACATACACATAAATACCCCTGAGAAAGGTATTAATCTGTCTCTTCTTTTCCAGTTATGGGTTAAATAACCCGGCAGATTGGGTTCTTTAGCCTTGGCTGGCAACCAGTCTACCGCAGAAAGTAATGCCAACCTACAGCGGGATAATCTTCTACCCAGTCAGTCATGTCTCTTTCGAGACATGATCGCCCAAGCGTGTATCACGTATGGCACTTAACCGAATGATATTTATAGGGTACGTTATACTCACAGGACAGACTGAATATAGGAGTGACAGAAGAAAACAAGGAATAACTTATCTCGTGAGCTTGATATCGGAATAAAGTTTAGAATACATCAAAAGAAAACATTGATTAAGTTAGAAAGGATAGGAAATTGTAAATATATATGATCCTTGACGTCCTGAAGGGACACTAATGTAGAAATAGTTAAAATATATATGATCCTTGACGTCCTGAAGGGACACTAATGTAGAAATAGTTAAAAGTTGATGTAAAATTAGTTTGGCACACACAATTCATGCTTGTGGAGATGTGCATAGCTAAATTAGTCTGTTAAGTGCCATATATGATACAAACTTGAGTGATCATGTCTCGAAAGAAACATGACTGACTAGGCAGTAAGTTTTTACGGTAAACTATTTGTCAACAAGAGCTATAGAGATAAATATAGAGATATCCTGTTATTCAACCCATAGCTGTAGGGAGAAGAGATGGATTCATACCATTCCCATTGCGCGTAAGTGAATAGAACGAATTAGACTGGAATTCGAACTCGGCTCTGTGATTTCTGATTCTAAGCCGATATCCATTACACCACAACGCACATCCCAATAAATATCTAAATAAAAATGCCAAACTGCATTTATCTAAGTGAACATGCACAAGTAGATGCTTCCCTAAAAATATGTTTTGATCATGTGACGCACTTTTTTTTCATAATTGATAAGTCCCTATTTCCGAAGAGGAACTCCAGCATTCACTTTGTAAACTGCCTGATCACCGTTCATTGTTCGAAGATCAATAGCAGTATAACTCTGTTTAATATACATCCGTATAATTATTATGGTCTCTTCTTCATTTTACACTCACCTCCACAACCCTTGTTACTCGAGCAATTTTATTTCTTTATTTAGCTGTATCATCTGGCCTCCCTCGCGGTCCGCCATTTTTTCCCGGTTGCTCGGATCCGTTCCAACCATTTTTTTTTTCGCTCATTCTTAAAACACTACTCTTTTTCTTTTACCTTCTTTATCTTTTGCTTTCTTTCAGTTTCCGTTTAACCTATTTCGAAGATTACTTTAGCTTTCATTTTATCATCTTCCGCCTGTTTTTTTTTTTGTTTTCTCCCTCTTGCGTATGGGATACAAGTCACAGAGCAGCCATCATGTCCGTCCGATGCAGCTCTTGATTCATCACTAAAATTTACTATTGAGAAATCAGTTTTCATGTTTCACTTTGGAATGTTTATTATGGTTTGGTTGCCGTTCTTGTTTTTAACCGGTGTTCCTAAAAATATGTATCTTTTTTTACTTCCTTAAATTTGCAACACCTAAAGAGAGATAGAGAAAGAGAAATGTACAGGGTGTCCTAAAATCTGTACACACTTTTTTAAGATGTAATGCATTCTTTGTAAGTTAATAAACATTAATATTTATAATTTTAAACATTTAATTTTTTCAAGTCAATAAATAAAGTCAACGCCTGGCTATATTTCTAGCATATATATATATATATATATATATATATATATATATATATATATATAGAACTGCTAACTCTGCAGCTACAAGTCACAAATGTTGAAAGAAGGTCATGTCAGGACTTTGCATTAGTCTGACATGACCTTCTTTCAACATTTGTGACTTGTAGCTGCAGAGTTAGCAGTTCTCCAGTTGTGGTCAACCAAGGCTAGTTTCTTCTCAACAGCAGCAACACAATATATATATATATATATATATATATATATATATATATATATGTATATATATGGTTAACTAGAATAAAGACAAGAGGAAAACTGTATTTTAAATCGCCTACGCGTTTCGTCCGTGATGGACTTTTTCAAGGCATCACGGACGAAACGCGTAGACGATTTAAAATACAGTTTTCCTCTTGTCTTTATTTCAGGTAACCATACTGTCCATAATCTCGGATTAAAATTGAGTATATTTTTACATATATATATATATATATATATATAGTGTTAGTTAGTTAGTTAGTTAGTTAGTTAGTTAGAATAAAATATATAACAAAAAAATAGACAAATAAGAATTTCAAGTTATTGCATTTATATTACACCGTAATTAACTTTGAAGCGACCTATAATTTTGCGGCCAAAACATTACACCGCCTCCACAATGTTGTCTTCTAAGTCATATTTATTGAATATTTTTCAATATGGGATATAACTCACAGATATATCGTCCGATGCAGCTCTTGATTCATCACTAAAATTTACTATTGAGAAATCAGTTTTCATGATTCACTTTGGAATGTTTATTATGGTTTGGTTGCCGTTCTTGTCTTTAGCCAGTGTTCCTAAAAATATTTTTTTTCTTCTTCCTTAAATCTGACACACCAGTTTCTTAAAATATTTCCTGCTGATCAACCCAGTTTTCTTTCTTCATTTATTTTTTCATTTCATTTTTTATAACTTTTTGCAACAATGTTGAAACCAGTCATTTTCTTTATGTTATTTAGCCAATATTTTAAATCTTTTTTGTGTTTTTACATAATCTCTGTTCAACATTTATTTAATTTCTAACGCCATATTCCCATCAATCAATAATTTTACAATATCTTGTTTGTTTTTTGATGTTTTTTTGTTTTGTTTTTTTTCAAGAATATCTTTATATGTTTGAAATCTAAACTTATTTATAAATGGAACTTTGTCTGTGTGTGTGTGTGTGTGTGTGTGTGTGTGTGTGTCCGTTGCAGCCTGAGGGATTAGGTGGCCAGTGATAAGGGTTGATGTTGTCCAACATTTTCTGACAGCCATGGCTGGGTTATCCAGATTGTGTGACCTGATTCAGAGTCCTGTTGACATGGAGCCTCCCATCAGCCACTCTCTTGACACAGGACACTTAATGTCGGTATCTGTGTTGAGTCTTAGGCCTTGTGAAAAGATGAAAAGTGGCATAATGTCTCCAATGACTATGATGTTGACTGGATATATCGTCCAACTTTTTCCAAAGCCTCTGCATTGTCCTCAGATTGACACTAAAACACTTTGAGATGTTTGTATTTGAGAAAAAAAAAATCAAAAACAACGTGCCTGCACAAAATTAATATAAAATGACGACAATTTACCCATCGCATTTACCAAATTTCAATAAAATCTAATCCTTTCTAATCTTTTTTACAAATTATTTCTATCGCAAATACAAAGTCATAATTTTTTTAAAGTGCACACGAACTTTATAGACACCATATATATATATATATATATATATATATATATATATATATATATAGTTCGTAATATGCACCTGATGATTGCGTAATGCATGAAATTCCGAGTCTTGCCATCGATGTAGGATAATATATATATAACTATCACATATCTTAGAGGTAGAATCGCCGACTGACGTCAATTCGGTCGGGTTTCAATCCTGGCTAAAAGGAATCGGATGTCTAACCGTACTGATTAGCTGTGATACAGCAAAACAGATCTGTCTGCGGATATATATATATATATATATATATATATATATATATATATATATATATATATACACTACCGTTCCTTTTACTTTTTCTATAACTAAATTCTTTTGTCTCTTCGTCTAGACACAGAAAGGAAACTGCAAGTATATCTAGACAACGTAGTAAAGGAAAGCATGAAGAAAAGACTACCTATTAATTGTAAACAGACGGAATGTATGGTTATTAGCTTAAGGGACAGCTGAATAGTCAAGCTAAGTACTTGAGACGCCCACATCAAGAAAGCCTAGAGATATAACTACCTGGGAAAAGTTTAAATTGGCACTGAAATCCGAAGGTGCATTGGAATCTCGAAAATTACATTACAAAAACTAAACAAAATGTAAAAAAGAAACATTAAAAGATCATTCAAAACAAAGATAAAAGTATTCAACTATCACCCCCCCCCACCGATATGTCAGATGAAGAAGAGACTTGAAGCAATTGAGACGTGGTTCTAGAGAAGGATGCTGAGAATATTGTGGTCTAAACATGCGAGTAACAAGGAAGTTTTGAGGAAAATGGAAACAAAAAAGTAATTACCGCTTAGAATCTAAGAAAAGAAAACCTGGAGAATCTGACACTCGTCGCACATATTCTAGACAAGAGAAACAGGGATAAGCATCGACTAACCCACCTAGGAAGCTGGATTAAATGCTCAGAGTTACAAATGACAGGAAGTTGTAGAGAGCCATGATCATCCACATCTTGCACAAATATGATACATAAAGAAAGACACCTTCTAACAGCTGCCATTTTTCTCTCCCTTTTACTCGATTAATGTCTTTCTTTGTCTTTTTTCTTTATACCTCTTTCTGCTTCTCTCTCTATATATCTTTCTCTTTCTTTATCTTTCTCATTCTTTCTCTTTCTATGACTCTTTTCTCTCTTTTTCACACTCATTCTCACTTTCTCTCTTTCTGTCTCTATTGCTCTTTTTTTTCTATCTCTCGTTTCCTCGCGCATTCTCTTTCTCTGTCCTTTCTCATCACTACGTCCTAGGAATACCATTCGATAACAATTCCTGTATTTTATTTATTTATTTCTGCATTTAATCATGGAATGATTCAACTGGGCTTTGCAGTAAGGACCCAACGATTGGGCCCCCACGCTGTTTCTTCGGTTGCGACTGCCGACTTTACACAAAAGACCATCTTGATGAACGAGGCGTTTTTCCATCGCTGTTGTTGACGACGTTGTTTCTTTTCACAAACCCGACCAGTAATGATAGGCCATTGATATCAACTTTTCTTTTATCCCGAATAGTACATACGTTGCTTGCAGTCGTACCAAAAGCAGAACATTATCGGTCTGTTCTTACAAAATTTGTCCACTTATTTCCATTTAATATATTAATTATACCACTTTTTATTCGTATTATAATTATGCTAAACGCATAGGCACGCTTACATAGTAATTGATATGCAGACAAACAGAATTATACGTCCGAAAAAAAAACAATTTTATCTAAGTGGACTTTTTTTTCTACCATGCCTAAAACAGGTAACATATATACAAATAAACACACACACATACACACACAGATATATATATATATATATATATATATATATATATACACGCTCTCACAGCCTGCTTGAGCACTCTGGAAGAATGGTAGACTTTGAAAAACAGTAGCTACTCTGGCATCTACGCATCGTTCATTCAGCAATGAATTAGAACACTCTCAGCTATTGGGCTTGTATAATGATAATATACACGTTAAAAAGTCTGCCTCCTTCTACCGAGCACCCGTAGCCCAGAGGTAGAATCGCCGACTGACGGGTTTCAATCCTGGGTAAAAAGCAATCGGCTGTCTAACCGTACTGGTGAGCTGTGATACAGCGAAACAAATCTGTCTGCGGATGACTATATATATCTGCAACACAAAAGAAATAGTTTATAAGGCAGAGGGACATGACCCAGGTGGCCAAAACAAACTATATTTGGGCTCAACCAAATACACTTTTAAGACCAGGTGGTTTAACCACAGATCTACATTTAAAATAGAAAAATTAAAAAAAACAACACAAAATTGGCTAACCACGTCTGAAAATTGAGATCAAAATATGAAAAAGATCCACACATAACGTGGAACATTTTACAAACAGCCAAGCCTTACAATGGTGGACAAATATATAGACTGTGCCAAAAAGAAAAATTAGAAATTATGACATACCCAAATAAAGATGAACTTAACAGTTCAAAGAACACAAAAATTATGACTAAATGCATCCACACTAAAAAAAAAATACCTCTTAGGTTCATACAACCATGGATGAAAACGTCATAATTCGCTTGAATTTAAACAATGCGTGTTCAAAAATTCCCTGCCACGTGAACGTTCAAATAAAACACCGTTACAAGAGCGTTCTTAAAAAGAAAAACGGTAAAAGGTAAAATCAGTTATTAAAAATCGCCTGAAGACACCACTCATGGTAGAAACCTGGGTAGCGAAATAACTCGTTTAAAAATGGGAAATATGTATCTATGTATATATATAACAAGAGCAAACTACAGATTCTCGAGGCAATATTCAATAAAACACTTAAGTCGTCAATTAATAGAATCAGCTATGAATACTGTAGTAATGTTCTAAAATGTTTGTAAAAAGAACAGTTTTTTCATGTTTT
The DNA here is from genome assembly GCA_037127315.1 of Ascarosepion bandense. Taxonomy (NCBI): domain Eukaryota; kingdom Metazoa; phylum Mollusca; class Cephalopoda; order Sepiida; family Sepiidae; genus Ascarosepion; species Ascarosepion bandense. The sequence continues at coordinate 1,053,501 of JBBBDQ010001469.1, read as the reverse complement.
AATACGTGCATGACCATGACTTTTCAATATATAAAAAAAAATTCCATTTTTGATAATTTTTGCGTTCTAATGAACGCTAGCAATTTGCCAACCGTTATATTTGAAGCAGGAAAATAATGTACAGTAATTTCTAGCAACACGGTTTTCCGGTTACATTTGTTACCATAACTCACACCCCTGAAGATGACCTCGGAAAAAGGTTGAAAGTACTTGGGTAGCGTAAGAAATGAATGAAAATAACATCTATCAATTTCAATGTCATTTCTGACATCTTTTGATTGTAATACGCGAAAGATTATTAGTGAGTATGAACAGATTTTATTAAAAATAAGCAAATCTATTGTTTGCAATTTATTTAATCTGACATATACATATATACATTTTAGAGAAAGAATATTATTTGATAATTCACATATCCCTTAAAGAACAGTATTCCTGATCAATTCAAATTCGTAAATATTTATACTGGATATACTACAACATGCTTAAAAAGAAGACTCACTTTGCATCTTTCTGATGATAGGTCAATTACGTCTAGGGAACTTGTTTCAATGGATGACGGAATATAAGACAAATTATCAATTTTTTTTTTAATCATTTCACCCCAAGCAAGGCATTCCACTGCGACTATTGCGCATGGGGCTACATAGGGGAAGGTAAAGAGAAGGAGTGGTTAGACATAGGGGATGTCAGGAGGAAGGTGACAGATGAGTAAGGATACCGAGTATGAGGGTTGGGCAGATGAGAAGAGTGTTTGATAGAATGGGAGCAGGTTAGTGTGTTAGGAGGTGTCTATTGACCTTACATTTAAACTCCTGGAGATTGTAGCCGTCGGGGAAGCAATCGTGTGGAAGAGAATTCCACAGTCGGGAAGTGCGAGGAAAGAAACTGTTGGAGTAGAAGTTGCGGTTGTATTTTATCGGTTTCACTGTAAAAGGGTGGGATCTAGTTGTTAATCTAGTATCTCGTGCAAATTCGTATTTAGGGGGCACCAGTGATCTACGTTCATCGGAGCAAAAGCCGTGGAAGTATTTATAGAATTATATTTATATTAAATTATATTAAATTATATTTAATATATTATATTTAGCGAATATAAAAGATAAATTCTTAAAAATCTATTCAGTAAAATAAGAACCAAAACCAGGTAAAAGCTACAGCTTCGAATGTTTTCTTTTAAAACAAACTAGCCTGTTGGGGTAAAACTATCTGTATTTGGCGCACTCTTTTCCTTTATTATTTTTTTTTCAATTGGAGTAGATAGACTAAACTATTGCCCGGTTCACACTCCACCCACATCTATTGAACCGGTGAAGAGGCTCATCCCTTGTTTCTTTTTTAGGATGCGGTTTCCGGTAATCTCTTTTTTAATCTTCTCACTCTTATGTAGCCCCCTGTACATCAGTGGCGTTACCGCCTTGCTTGGGGTGATATGATTAAAAAAAAAAAAAACTAAGCTCATTCTCTCGTAACATATAAGCTGGTGTATGCATGTGCGTGTGTGTGTGTGTGTGTGTGTGTGTGTGTGTGTGTGGTGAGATTAATGTCCGTTTATTCGATTTTTTATCAATTATATCTATTCATTACGTTCTTTGTAACTTTCTCTTACTTCCTACTGAACCTTTTGTCTTTGACTAAATTTCCCTTAATTCAGTCTAAAATTTACAGTCGAAATGGTAATGAGGAATGAATATGAAAGAGAATATGGTAGGAAGTGAATTTTTCGGCAACAAGAAGGGTAGAAAATGATTGAACCTTCAGTTGAAACGGTCAAGATTGTAACGTTCAAGAAAGTACCCATGCGGGAGTATGTTTCACAACGTGTTTTTTTTTTTTAATAAATGGAAGAGAGATGGTAGTAAGTGAAGATTATATGGATAATAAAGGTAGATAATAAGGGTAGATTATGATTGACCACTGACGTGAAACGGTTAACATTGTAATGTTCACCGAACCAAACATGCAGGAATGTGATCAACAAAATGGCATATTTTGATATGAATGAAAGAGGAAATGGTAAGAAAGGAAAATTATAAGAATTCAAAGGATAGATAGTAATTAAGATTGTCAAGATTGTCATGTTCAGAGAAGAATCCATGCGAGTGTCTGTTCCACAATGTGTCTGTTCTGAGGGAAAAGCCTGTGACCGAAAAGTCAGCGAAAGAACATTATGATTAAAATCAGAAAAAGGCTGCTGAAATTACTTGGAATACATAACGAGGAAGGTGGGCATGGAAAACTTGATCCTTGTAGTTAAAGCAAGAGAGATTGAGGAAGGCTGCGAGACACTTAGCTGACGAGATTGTGTCAATGGATGGCGGAACGAGTGTTGATAGCCTTAGAAAAAAGTATCTTAAATGTCACAAGGGATAGGAAGTTTTTGTTTTTCATGTTTCGTAAAATATATTGTCATGTCATTAAAAATATCGTGTCATATCATATAAAATATCTTCTCATAATAAAATATGTTCTTATGATAAGATTTATTGCCACGGTACACAAAATAGCTTTTCATGTCATATCATATGTATTGTCATGTCATATGAAATATCTCACCATAAAAGACCTTATTATGATATAATATATTATGAAGATCGCCTATGTTCTGAAGGGACGAGGCACATATAGTTGAACTTTTCTTGTTATATTTGGAGTAGATTAAGGTGATTTCTTTATGTGTATATGTTAAGACAGAAGGGTCTAACAATACCACCTTTTTTGGCGCCACTCAAAGAATTTGTATGTAAATTCTACCCCCACCCACTATTTATTCACGCTAATCGACTTATTAGGCAAGGGAGAGAGCAAAATATGGTTTTAATCATATACAAAACGAGTCAGTCAGTTAAGTGTCCTACGTGATAAATGTTTTGGGCGATCATGTCTCGAAAGTGACATGACTGACTGTGCAGAAAATTATCCCACAGTAAATTGCCATTGCTTTCTGCGGTAAACTGGGTGCCAGCCAAAGCTATAGAACCCAATCTGTCCTATAATTTAACCCAAAATTGGAGGGAAGAGACGAATTAATAACTTTCCCAAGGGTATTTGTGCATAAGTGAATGCAAGGAATTCAACTGGAATTCGAACTCGGCTCCCCGATTTGTCGTTCCGAGTCGATAGCTACTGCACCAAAACGCACATCCTTTGCAAAGTGAGAAGCCTCTAATAAGAAACCTGTGCTCATTAGCTTATTCAAATACAATTATAGAAGCAAACCTCAGAGTTAGATTAATCACACTCGGGTATTCGTATAAGACTTAAATAACATATAGTTAAGTAAGGAAATTAGTCAGACGCTACGTCTAGGGCGAATCTAATGCTTCTTTTCTTTTGCTACTACCTTGCAGTAGGGGTGAATGCGACACCTATCCCTGCATTTTTCTACTTACCCTCGATTCTTCTTAGAAGAGATGCGTCGAGTACCATTTTTAAAATCTTTTGGTGTGGGGTTCAAACTCTCAACTTCCCGCACCGTAGGCGAGTACTCCACCATTGCGATACGGCAATAGTCGAATGATTTATTCGACTATTGCCGTAGCGCAATATTGTCCTATTGATTTAGGACATTCATTTTCTACATGTGCTTACAGATAAATCTCTGTGTATTTCCTATATATATTATCAAGTATTTATTACTTATATATATATATATATATATATATATATATATAAGTAATAAATACTAGATAATATATAAGTAATAAATACTAGATAATATATATATATATAGGAAATACACAGAGATTTATCTGTAAGCACATGTAGAAAATGAATGTCCGTGGATTGATAACAAAAATATCAGGTCTGTTGATGTGTTAACTGAGCTAAAGTGCGCAGAGTGAAACTGCATGCCACAGATTGACCTTCAACATTATCTCGCATACATAGAAGTTATAACGTTCTCACTCACTTCCGTTGTCTACAGCAGTGCTTGAAAGAAAAATGTGTAGAGTGTGGTCAATTCACCACATCACAGTGGTTCATCAGTGAACATGGCAGAGAAAATTTAGCAGAGAACCTGCATCAAACTTTACCAAAAGTTATGTAATACCTGTGCAAAGTAAGACACCAAACTCTGCCAGACTGAAGAAAGCAGAAATGAGTCGAAACAATGTGATTACACTGATAAAAGTTCTCTCAGACTAAAAAGGCAATATCTAAACTTATTTATAAATGGAACTTTGTCTCTGTGTGTGTGTATCTGTGTCTGTGTGTGTGTCCGTTACCTATAGACTCCGAAACGGCTGAACCGATTTTCTTGAAAATTTACACAGTTGTACTATAAGCGTCTGCGAGTATTCTTAGCTAGGTTTTGTGTCGAGGTAACCACGATAAATTTCGAAAATAGATAATCGAAAAAATCGGGTTATAGAAGAAGTGGTCCGATTTTAATCAAATTTCATACACTCATAGACAAAGACATAGGAAACCATATTCATGAAGTTTCAAGGTTGCAGTTCTTACAATAATGCAGAAAATCGATAATATATATATATATATATATATATATATATATATATATAAGGCAAGATGTTTGTGTGTATGTCTGTTTATCTGACTGTTTGTCTGTATTTTTTCAACCCGTTTTTGCTTCGGGTTTGGCTCTAACTACTTAGATAATTGTATAATTGAAGTTGTTAGTCACAGCCATGACACCATTTACTCGGAGGACTTATTTAGCCTTCAAAATTCAGTTTACGACAAAAAAAAACTTATTTGATATCGATACCAGGAAATCAAAATTTGACTTACGTCCATTTATTTTTCTTTCAGTCTACGGTTTCACTTAAACTGGAAACAACTATTGCTTTTTAGTCTTTCGTGCCAAAGAGTCTGAGCTCCAGGAGCATGAATTAGTTTTAAAGCTTTCATTACACCCGAGCAACGCCGGGCTATGCTGCTAGTTCATTATGAGTATACTTTACCTGGTCATACAGTAAACAAGGAATATTACCGTGTATTATTGCGGCGTTAGTCGGAAAAGAAAAGAATTGAATGCTTGTAACCCTATTTCCCGATGGCTGGTATTCATTTTTTATTAATTTAAAAGATAAGAAGACAGTTTTCTAAAATTGAATAGAATGAGAAAAATACATTTACTTTTGTTGGAAAAAGTAAATGAATTGGTTGAATATGTTTAGATGGACCATAAACATAACATTGTCATTCTGTTTTGACGATTGCATAGCCCCAGGTTCCATTGAAATGTGATAATTTCCTGTCTTCGTCTACATGAGCTTTTAGTATGGACAGGCAAGCAATAAGAGAGAGTAAGTTTCTCCCCCGCAGCAGTGAAAAGGCCGAAGACTAAGTTGAAAAGGATAACTGATATTATTTTCATTTCGAGCTTGTAAGACTTATACAGAGAGGGAAAATTAAATTCCGGTAGCTACCTTTACCGCCCTGATTTTATGCCTTTTCAATAAAATCGAAGTGAAAGACGAAATTAGGGAATTGGGCCCGTGATTTTACAACACAACGTCAGTCCAAATTCAGCGAGTAGCAAACCAAGAGAACAAGACAAGCCCTCGAGAAAATTTGTAAACTGATAGTGTGATACTATAATACCAGCCATCTGATTGTGAGTCGCATAGATTTGAATCTGTTTATAGTGTGAAGATAAATTGGATATAAATATGTATATATTATAAATCTTCATCCGTTTCATCGTCGTGTTGAATTGGTTATATTCCGTTAGCTGACTACCGGGAAGCTGGGAAATGTATGCTTTCCTTACGCGAGCCTGGAATAATCCAGCCCGTTGATAACAGGCAGTCCTACTTCGGCCGAGATCAAACAAACACAGCGTGGGTGGATTAGTTGAGGTTCAGGAGCGGTTGGCTCGGATAAGCCTGGGGTGCGTGTTAAATGCGCCCGGTGAGTGGAAACTCCTCCATAACAATGTGCCTGCCCATTCAGAGCTGCTTTCGGAGCAGTCTTTGCACAAGACAATATTCCCCAGGTCTGACGACATCCAGATCACGGCCCTTGGGACATTGTCCTATTTCTAAAAATCAAATTCCGCTTGAAAGAAACCAAACGTCGCGGAAATCCAAGAGAATGAGACGTGGCAGCTGCTCGCTAATCCCCTAAAATAGAGGTTTCAGGAATATGTCCATCAATGGAAATGACGCTGAATAATATCAGTGGCTTCTGAAGGAAACTACTTCGAAGGAAATTAAATGCCGAATTGATATGTGATGTAGCTTTCTTTTAATATCACTTGTCTCGGTACTTTTTGTTCAAACCTCGTAAAATAAAAAGATCATTTACAAATATACTAAATCTTTCATTTAATGTCTGAAAAATATTGTTGCATATTTGTAAAGTAATTATTCTTTTATAGACTATCATATGTAAATATATTGTATAATTTTATTAATTTTCATTTCTATTAACCAGTTCTAATAACCAATGTATTATCCTAACCACTAATTATAGGTGGAAGTTAAGAATAAATTTCATGTACACTAAAGAAAACGGAAAGAAAGGACTACAAGAAAACTGAATGCATGTTAATTATTAAAAAGTGGGGCCCAAAATGACAATTACATGTTGGGGATGCTAAAATGAAACAGGTGCAAACATTTAAATGCCTGGGAAGTGTTCTAACAGAGAACGGAGAGTGCGACATGGAGATGCGAAGGCGTATTGGCGTGGCCAAGGAGGAAAATTTCGCAAAGAAGGGAGTACTGGGTTGTTATGTGATATATGTTCTTTAATATGGCAGCGAATGCTGGACTATCACATCGACGATGAAAGAAAAACTTGAAGCAAACGAAATGTAGTTCTACAGAAGGATACTAGGAATACCCTGGACGGAACCTGTAAACAACAACGATATTTTGGAAAGGATTAACACGAGATATAAAAAAAAGATTGATACTTAACTTCAGGAATAGTCAGCTGAAGTTTTTGGGACATGTTATGAGGAAGGAGGGCTTGAAGAACTTGATGCCCACGGGACGATAGAGAGAAAGAGAGACAAGAGACAGCAACGCATGACATACTTAATGAAATTGAGCAGATGAATGGTGAAGCGGGAATTGACTGGGATAACAGGAGAAGAGTATTAAGAGCGACAATAGATAGGAAGATGTGGAAGGTCATAATCGCCTATTCCTGAAAGGACACGGATCATAGAAAAAAAAGAACATACGATTGTCGTTCAAAAATTTTTAAGCCTCACCCAGAAATAAGAGTCATAGCTGAACAATTTTTGTTGTGGCAAAATACTATCACTTCGCATAAAACAATAGAAAAACTAATTCAGATTCCTGTTTTATTTTCTGTGTAGGTGCGGTCCTTACAGATGTGTGCGACAAATCTAAAAATCGACAAAACAGGGACTCGTACAATCATGAAGTTGCTAACATTTCTCTTTCTATTCAACTGTGAAAAGGTAGAGTGAGAAATTCAAGCGAATATGACTCTCGGTCAGGTTGTCCACAAACCTCTATCACTGATAAACAAGTTTATACCATTCACCGTATCGTTATGATGGTCCTGGGTATTACGGTAAACTGCATCTGGCAGCAAGGCCTCTTAATTGCTGTTGTCCCAGGTCCACCCTGACCCAGAGTGGTAGCACCTGTTAGGGTCCCAGGTATGGGCAAATAGTTAACCCCTAAACTGGGGTCAAAACACTATGAAAGTATTAAAATATACTTTTATAGAAATATATACATAAAAATAGACTTTTGTAGAAAAATATGCATTTTTGAAAGAAAAAATATTGCCAACAAAACATTTTTAAGGAAAAAATTATTGCCATAACACATTTTTAAGGAAAAAATTATTGCCATAACACATTTTTAAGGAAAAATTTTTTTGCCATAACACATTTTTAAGGAAAAAATTATTGCCATAGCACATTTTTAAGGAAAAAATTATTGCCATAACACATTTTTAAGGAAAAAATTATTGCCATAACACATTTTTAAGGGAAAAATTATTGCCATAACACATTTTTAAGGAAAAAATGTTATTACCAGCAATACATTATTAATACAGAACCAGAAGACATTCAATTTTCTAAAATAAAAAAAAATATTTTTTTTCATCAAAATCTGACTTAATCAACTTTCTCACTATAACCGAATATTAAAAAAAAAATACCTTAAAAGCCCACCTTTTTGCCATTAAATAACCCATAGAGGTTGATATACCGTCAAACAAAACTCATACTTCTGTATGATTATGATTCGAAACTCGAACCATACTATTTGAAATGGCCGAGTACAGAGTCAACTAACTTAACTATTACCCTCATTCATGATAACGTAAGTGTAAATAAAGAACAAACAAAACAGGAAAATAGGTTGGAACTCGGTTGGTCTGGTCATACTCACCTGACCGATTATTTTTGCGATCACTGCAAAGCATTTTGATGGAGAAAACTGTATAAAATGAAAACCAAATCCAAGAAAATCATCGGAAACTTTCTCGCATTAAAACCCGTGCAATTTTACTCAAAGGATCTGCCTGATAAGGGACAAGTCATTTCAACTAATAATGAATATATAATTGAATACAGCAAAAACGTTAGTCAGTCAGTTAAGTGCCATACGTGATACACGCTTGGGCGACCATGTCTCGAAAGAGACTTCTCTGACTGGGCAGAAAACTTTTACCGCTTCTCTTAGGCTTCCATTACTTTCTGCAGTACACTGGTTACCAACCAAGGCTATAAAACACAATCTGTTCTGCTATTTAACCCACAGCTAGAGTGAGAAGAGACGGATTAATACCTTTCTCGGGGTTATTTGCGCGTAAGTGAATGCAACGAATTCAACTGGAATTCGAACTCGGCTCACCGATTTCTCGTTCTGAGCCGATATCCACTGCGCCACAACTCACAATTTTTACTAGCTATTTTTTCGTAGAATAAAATTGCTAAGTATATATATTTATAGTCATCCGCTGACAGGCTTGTTTCACTGAATCACAGCTTATCGGTACGGTTAGACATCCGATTCCTTCTAGTCAGGATTGAAACCCGACCGAATTGATATCAGTCGGCTATTCTACCGCTAATTATGGGCGCTCGATGGAAGAAGGTAGATTTTAGCGTGTTATATACACGAAGTAAACACACACCAGTAGCCGAAAGTATTCAAATTCATTACTGAATGAACAGTAAGTAGCTAGTGTTGTTAAAGTCCATAGTGCTCAATCGGCGGGTGAAAGCGTGTATATATATATATATATAAGAGAGAGAGAGAGAGAGAGAGAGAGAGAGAGAGAGAGATGAGATTAGTTATAGTGCAAAAGATTTGTTGTCATTTTAACTGAGCAGGTTTATTTTTTAATAATGTATTCCCTTTGCGTTTTACTGTTCAAGGTTATTTAATAGTAATATATAATACTAGTTTAATGGGGAACTGAAAAATAAATAACTAAATTGATGAGAACAAACATATTAGTAAAATTGGAAATTATTTTAACCCGGGCAACACAAGGTAACCCTGATATCATTTTTTAAAAAATAATTTCCTTTCTTTATTTTTCTTCCTTTGAAGATTTTCGATTTTTCGTTTTCTTTTTTATGTTTTTTTTTTTTTTACATTCTTGACTATTTTCTTCCCTTGAATACAATAATTTGCTGAGGGCATGTATATCTTTTATGCGAGATTTCACAGACGGGATTCTCGCACGCGAGACTCTCACTTCCTCCTCTTCCTCTTTTTCTTACAATCTCCTTCTTCTTCTATAAAATTCTATCTTATTTTTTTTTAATATCAAATATCATGTTTTTTTTTTCTCCTACTCTGATCCAATCTGTAAATCTGATTTTCTTTGACTAAGCCACCTCATTTTTTTATATTTCTTTCCCGCTTGGAATATTTATAATTTTTAATTAATACAATATCTTCTTTTTTACTTCTTCTCGCACACGCAAAATCAGACACATTCCACCTAATCATTTTATGTTCATATATTAAATACTTTTTTTATTTCTCTCAGTTTATATATATATATATATATATATATATATATATAAACTTCTAATTTGAGAATACTTTTTATTCAAAATATCCCTTCCTAAATTTTACTCTACTCAAATGTATTTCTTTTCTTTATCTTCCTTTACTTTTCATATCATTTGCTTCCCATTTCACATCTATCAGTATCTGAATTATTTTCTATCTCTTATCTACATCGATTTTTAATTATTTCTGTGTACCTTTGTTGTTAAGATCATTCATTTCTCTCTTGTAAAATTGCCATATCTTTCCCGCCACCAGTTTCTAGAAAATCTCACTTAATATTCCTTTTACTCTACTCCCATTCATTCCCTGCATGTCTAAAACTTTTCTCCACTCCTCCTTGCACACTCTTTCTCTCTTTCTCTCTCTCTCTCTCTTTTCCTTTCCTCTATGTCTATCTCTCTTTTCACATTACTCCCTCATTCTAACTTGATTGGCTTTCAAATATTGATTGGCTATCCATATCTATCTATCTATCTATCTATCTATCTATCTATCTATCTATCTATCTATCTATCTATATATATATATATATATATCTATCTATCTATCTATCTATCTATCTATCTATCTATCATTTATTTATTTATATATATAAAATATATATCTATCTATCTATCTATCTATCTATCTATCTATCTATCTATCTATCATTTAATTTATATATATAAAATATATATAATTCTATCAATCTATCTATCTATCTATCATTTAATTTATATATATAAAATATATATAATTCTATCTATCTATCTATCTATCTATCTATCATTTAATTTATATATATAAAATATATATAATTCTATCTATCTATCTATCTATCTATCTATATATCTATCTTATTCATATATCTATACTATCTCATTTTAATCATACATATATCGCATTTTATCTATCTATCTATCTATCTATCTATCTATTTATCTATCTAGCTATCATTTTATTCATATATATATATATATATATATATATATATATATATATAATTCTATCGATTTATCTATTTCATGTTATTCATATATATATCTTTTTATACACATATATTATATAGTATCTATCTATCTATCTATCTATATATATATATATATATATATATATAGATAGATAGATAGATAGATAGATAGATAGATACTATATAATATATGTGTATAAAAAGATATATATATGAATAACATGAAATAGATAAATCGATAGAATTATATATATATATATATATATATATATATATATTTAATTCATATATTTATAATGCTACTTCATCTTATTCATTTATATATCACATTTATCTATCAGTTATTTTACTCATATATATATATATATATATATATACATACATACATATACATACAAATATATATATGATTTTATCTATGATCTATCTCATTTTATTCACATATATTACATTCTATCTCTCTATATCTCTCTCTCTCTCTTTATCTATCTATCTATCTATCTATCTATCTATCTATCTATCTATCTATCACGTTTCTTAATGTCCCTATTAAACTTTTAAGTCCTTTAATGATTTCGCTTTGTCTTTCTCTTCCCTTTTCGTAATTTTCGCTTGAACACTTACATGTCTTGTTCCCATTTCACATTTTAGACTTTCCTTTAGAATATCTTTTCTTACCACACTTTCTTATCATCATTTTCTCTGGCCTCCTTTGCATTCTTTATTTTTCTTTTCCGTTACACTAGCGCAACAATTTACCCAATCCATATCTATCTATCTATCTATCTATCTATCTATCTATCTATCTCATTTCATTCATTATCTATCTATCTATCTCATTTCATTCATATTTCATTATTCTATCTATCTATCTATTTCTTATTCTCATCTATCATATCTATCTATTCTATTCATATCTATCTATCTATCTATCTATCTATCTATCTATCATCTATCTATCTAATTCTATTTATCTGTCTATTTGATTCTATTCATATCTATCTTGTTCTGTCTGTCTTATGCTATTCATAAACATCTAGTTCTATCTATCTATCTATCTATCTATCTATCTATCTATCTATCTATCTATCTATTCTATTCATTCATTCATATCTATCTATCTATCTATCTCATTGTATTCATATATACCTTATTTTATCTATCTATCTATCTATCTATCTATCTATCTATCTATCTATCTATCTATTCTTATCTCTTTATCGTCTATTCTTATCTCTTTATCTCAATCTATCTATCTAGCTAGCTATCTGCATGTCTGCCTGTCTGCCTGTCTGCCTGTCTGCCTGCCTATTCCTCTGGCCTCCTTCGTCACAGCATGTGACATTCTTTGCCCTCTAAATAAGACCTCCGTCATTTTAAATCCGCGACCACTTCTATTTTCCTTCAAATTCGTACCCTCGAACCACCTTTTTACAGCTACCCCCTTTCCGTCACATTTGGCATACATGTCGCATGGCTTCATTGCCACGTCAGTAATTTCCTTATCATTTGTCAACATCCTGGTAACATCACAGTCCGTATTGAACAGTCTAACTTCCGGTTTCAGAATACATCCCGCTTTTTAATTTCCGGATACTTTTTTTCGCTTATATATTTTCGCGCGTCTTCTTCGTTGCGAATTCCGTTATTTTGATATCTATTTATTTATTTTTTTTATTATTATTAAATTATATATTTTTGAATAATTTTTCTTTTTTTCCAGAAGCATTTTTCTTTGTGAATTTACTATTTTCCACAAAGTTTTCTATTGAAATCAACGATGTTCTATGGGGATGTGTTTCTTATTGTTATGCTTAAAAAAAAAGAGGAAGAAAAAGAAGAAGTAATTAAAAAGAAGATAGAAATAAGCCTGATAATATTAATTTAATAATAATAATAACAACTGCAATGGAAACGTAAGAAAAACAAGAGAAAGAAGAGAACGCTATTATTATAGAAGTTAAAAGAGAGAAATAAAATGCAAGAATAAACCAAATCAAATAACCAGATGTAAAACAGAAAAAAAGTAGGATTTGGGAAAGAAATGAAGAAAGCACAACAAAGAAAGTAAAGAAAGAGAAAGTGAAAGAGATGGAGAATGGCTGGATCAGCGGCTGAAAATAATGGCGAGAAAACATGAAAACAGTTTAAACGGGATAAAAAAAAAATGAGCAAACGTGTAAAAGAAGGAAACGTAAACGAGGAAACATTTTTTTAAGAAACTTAAAGAAAAGAAAAGAAAAGAAAAGATAAATAATAGATGGAGAAAGAAAAAAGAAACGGAAAAAATGTTTAAATAAAAATAATATAGTTTTTAAAAAAAAAATCTGCGAAGATTCAAAAAGAGAAATATAAAATAAAATGGCGGTAAAAAAAAAAGTTTTGTTTGTTTTTATTGAAATAATATTTCCTCTTTATGCTTATTACTTCCAAGTTTTTAAACACTTTTTTGTCGAGCTCCCTCTAACCACGAAGAGTTCTTTCTCTTTTCTATTGTTTGCTGCAAGTTTGTACATTAATTTTTCGCAAATTACATTATTTTTATACTTTTCTCTTGTGCTTTCTCGTAACAGCAGGTAGGCTGACATCACCGAGCCAACAAAACTAAAATAATAATAATAATCACCAGAAAAATGTAGAGAAAGATGAGCATTAGGAAGTAGGGAGATAAAAAGGAGATACATACTACTAAAATGATAACAATTATTATTATCATCAACATTATTCAATATATATTATATTATCATCAACATTATTCAAGCGCAAAACACTTAGAAACCGTAGTTGGAAAGCATCAGACATTCATTCCGAAAAGATATCGTCAGTCAGTTAAGTGCCATTCGTGATACACGCTTGGGCGATCATGTCTCGAAAGAAGATTATCCCGCAGTAGGTTGCCATTGCATTCTGCGGTAGACTGGTTGCCGACCAAGGCTATAGAACCCAATCTGTCCTGTTATTTGACTCATAGCTAGAAAAGGAAGATATGTATTATATTATTATATAGTAATAAGTGGGGGATCAGTTTATTACTTCATAACAATATAAAACATATCCCCAACTTTATGCCCAGTAGAGGCCTTAATCATATGTTCAACTATTATATTCAGTCAGTCAGTTAAGTGCCATACGTTGCACACGCTTGGGCGATCATATCTCGAAAGATATGGGCAGAAGATTATCCCGCAGTAGGTTGCCATTGCTTTCTGCGGTAGACTGGTTGCCGACCAAGGCTATAGGACCCAGTCTGCCCTGCTATTTAACCCATAACTGGAAGGAAGAGACGGATTAATACCTTTCCCAAGGGTATTTGCGCGTAAGCGAATACAATGGATTCAACTGGATTTCGAACTCGGTTCCCCAGCTTCTCATTCCGAGCCGATATCCACTGTACCACAACGCACATCCTTTTATTTTTATATATATATATATATATATATATATATATATATATATATATATATATATATATATATATATATATATATATATATATATATATATATATATATATATATATATATATATATATATATATATCGGCGCTCGGTAGAAGGAGGCAGACTTTTAGCGTATGATGTATAATGCGCCAGTACTTAGAGTGCTCTAATTCATTACTGAATGAGCGATGCATAGATGCTAGAGTAGTTACCGTTTTCCAGATTCCTCAATCAGAGTATGAGATCCGCATACAGATCTGCTACGCTGTATCACAGCTCATCGGTTAGCAATCCGATTGCTTTTACCCAGGATTGAAACCCGATCGAATAGCTACATACAATTGTGTGTCATGATTTGATATGAATCACACTCTTTGCATCCAAATTTTGCATTTCTATGCTGAAAATTTTCGGATATTTTCTGTTTCTCTTCAAATTATTTTCTCAGATCCACCAAATGTTTTTTACTCATTTTAATAATGACGTGATTTTCCTTACAAAGCTTTAGTTTTGTTGATAGCATAAAAACTTAGCGGCTTCATTACATCTTTTTTGTTTTTATTTTTTTCTATGTACTTGTGCTACCCATTTTCGGAAGCAATTTAGATGAAAATGGGACTAAAATATTTAAAAAACTGGATAAACAGCGTGAAAATGGTGATTTTCTAAGCCTGAGTTTGACGTGGCAGAAGGCCGAAATTATGGAGAACGTATGGGTACCAAACAAACACATAGAAATAATCTGAGAATCAAACTCACTACTCAATCGTAATTGATCTCACAAGAAAAGCCGGCTAGGCATTACATCCTTGTCCAAATTAATAGAAACAACTCCTTTAATTTCTTTCACCATACAGTCAATTTTAAACCCACTGAAGTTGCAGGGTGTAATCAATTTTTATTGTTTCCTCATATTAGGTAATTTGCGATAATATGAGTCTATTTTCGGGGTTTATGATGAAATTTGTTTGTCCGTGAAAAATATTGCATCAGATTTTTATCACGCCCAGACTATTGTCTCGATTGTGAATTAGTTGTCTTTTGGCCATTGTCTGCGACGGGCGTTACTCTAAGTAAGCATACGAAAATTGTAACGCCGCATGAACACGCGGGCAAGCCTTACAGAGAGTTCGCGGAAATTGTTGGTGTAGTTTTTCAACTGTCAGTTGTGTTATCAAGACGAAGAAACAAACTGAATCCATCTTGCTAAGACGTAAAATACGTTCTGTAGCAAAAAGGCTATACCCAGAGACGACGTATACGTAATCAGAGAGAGTATAAAAGATCCTAGGAAGACATCATTCGTTTTGTTTCAATTAATGTTCGGAAAGATGTACACCATGTCGAAATACCCAAATGGTAATTTTCTAAACGGACTCTAGATGTGGTGCCAGACTGGTGAGTATCGAATTCAATACTCAGTAGTAATCGTTCTCGCGAGACAAACTTGCTAACCATTATCCCATGTCGAATTGACCTAAACAGCTCAAAATGTACACTATATTTTTAAATATATTTCTAGAAAAGAAATAATTTTTTTTCAGTTCTTTTTATTTATGTCTCTTCATAACAGAGACGATGAATGCTATCCACAGCTTCCTTTTCTTTATTATCATTTGATTGTTTTAATTCTTCCAATTGCCTCACCCCCCCCCCAACTCTTGTTTGGAACTCACTATTCTTCTTCGTGCATAAAATCAGAAAGAGACCGAATTTCTGGGATGCCTTATAAGGAAAATGGGCTTGGCCGTTTTAACGCTCATAGATTAAACACAAGTGAAGCAGAGGGAAACATCGTGTATCCCACATATTGAGATTGTGTAAATGGATGGCAGAACAGGGACTAGAAATAGTTGTAGAGAGCCATGATCCACAACATCCTAAAGACAGACAACGTAAGAATTGCAAGTCACTAGTAACCTCCTTACTCTTCATTTGGTCTTCTACCTCGTTTTTGAAAATTAATTTAAATCTAATTTTATTAATCTATTTAGGTAGGGTATCCAACAAGAGACAGGGGAAAGTAACGGATAACATATTTGAAGGACCTAATCAGGTGGATGACGGAACGAGAATTGCATAGTGTAACAGGAGAAGACGTTCTCAGAGCCACCAAGGGTAGGGAAACTTGGAAGGCCATGATCGCCTACGTCCTGAAGGGACGAGGCACACAGAAGAAGATCCAACAAGATAAGCATGATCGACTCTGATGAATTCTAATTCTTCAGTATTTTTATGTTTCTGAGATAAGATAGTATTTACACTACTTACATTATTCGGACTATTGTCCTCATTTAGGTTGCCATTTGTACGACTTTTCGGCTGTTGAACGCTAGGGCCTTTTTCGGGTGCTAGGAATTTCGAACCGAACCTTTTATTACGATCACTAGAGTATATCATTCTCATTCCTTGTGCGTTGTCACTGTAAGTAACCAATGTCTAACCAACGACCTCCAAAAGAGGCTTCGCACAAGGAATGAGAATTATATACCCCAATGATCTTAATAAAGGTTTTGGCTCGAAATTCTTAGCACCTGAAGAAGGCGGAAGTGTACAATGGCTGAAACATGATTTAATAAACGAATGGCGAATTATACGACTATAAAATATTGGTGGAAAATTCCCTATCGCTTCCGTAAATAATTGAGCTTAACAAATATTGCAATAACGATCACAAATATTGTCGTTATTTTAAGAAGGATATATAAATGAAAAGGTTTGAAACTGACATTTTTCATTTCACTGAAACAGATATTAATCCCTTCTTTCTTTCTTTCTTTCTTTCTTTTTCACTGAAACCAAGTAACGTCGCTAACATATATTTTATTTTTCCATACGATCAAAACGGAATAGTCCATTAATTATGTGGTGTTGGCAGTGCGTAACGGTCGTGCGAATTATGGAAGAGTGAAAAAAGCACAATGATGATGTATTGGCAGGGTGTAATGGTTGTGCGACAATCCAAACATAGAAGCTACTGGCAAGACGTAACGGTCGTGGGAACCAGGGAAGAGAAAAGCAAACCCAATTATAATAGGATTACTATCTTGATTTTCTTTTATCAAAGCGTTTTGGCTGCTAGAGTCTCCAGTTTTCTAAAAAAGCATGCTTTTTTTTTTTTGCTTTGTTTTGTTTTTAATATTCCGATCACAATTCTAGTAAGATATTGATGTCATAGGTGAACTACACATGATGTAGCCATTCCAGTAATGGCTAGTGTTTTGGGCACAGTGCTAATTTAATATTAGGCACGACACAGTCGGGCATGGATAATATTAAAAACAGACTGCGCCACAGCGAATACAACTTAGTTTAGTGCAGTTGGGAGTTGCTGATTGGAAAAAGGATCTTCAGAGGTCAAATGTGTTTTATTTGTGGAATAGCGCTCAAAGACGAAATATGATTTTTTTCATAACATACCGAAGACTATTTAGACATATTCCAATAGGGAACTAGCGCAACAGAATGGTAATTCTAAAATTGGCCGTTTTTATACAAGAAATATTCAGCATTCATTGTTAGTGTCAATTAAAATTAACACTAAGAATGAAATTTATAAAATTGTTTTCCTAAAACGGTTTTTCATAAAATTAGACTTCTGAAATCTACTAAATGTTATTGCTCTTTCTAATAATGATGAGTGTTTCCTTCCAAACCTTTAGTTTTTTGGAAGTATTGGGGCTTTTTTGGAAGTATTGGGGCTTTTTTGGAAGTATTGGGGCTTACCAGCTTCATTAAATCTTTTTTTCTTCTTCTATTTTCATGTGTTGCCCATTTTCGTTCTCGTCATTAGGAACATTTTCGATGAAAATGGATCAAATTTACACGCGAAACTAGATTAGCAACTAGATCCCACCCTTTTACAGTGAAACCGATAAAATGCAACCGCAACTTCAACTCCAACAGTTTCTTTTCTCGTACTTCCCGACTATGGACTTCCCTTCCACATGACTGCTTGCAGGAGTTTAAATGTAAGGTCAATAGACACCTCCTAACACACTAACTTGCTTCCATTCTTTCAAACACTCTTCCCATCCTCCCAACTACCTATCACCCCCCTTCTGACATTTCCTATATCTAACCACTCTTTCTATTGACCTTCCCCTATGTAGCCCCAAGCGCAATAGTGGCAGTGGAATGCTTGCTTGGGGTGAAACGATTTAAAAAAAAGTAAAAAATTTTAAATTTTAAAATGGAAGTAAAAAGCATACTATATACGGAGATGTGCGCTGTGGTGCATTGGATATCGACTCGGAACGAGAAATCGGGGAGCCGAGTTCGAATTCTAGTTGAATTCATTGCATTCAATAACGCGCAAATACCCTTGGGAAAGATATTAATCCGTCTCTTCCCTCCAGTTATGGGTTAAATAACAGGGCAGATTGGGTTCTATAGTCATGGCTGGCAACCAGTCTACCGCAGAAAGCAATGGCAAACTACTTTGGGATAATCTTCTGCCCAGTCAGTCATGTCTCTTTCGAGACATGATCGCCCAAGCGTGTTTCACGTATGGCACTTAACTGACTGAGATGTAAGTAAGAAAGCTTAGAAAATACGAAGATGAAAGCCAAAAGGTTTACTATATACGTAGATTGTAGTAAAAAGCTGAGTGTATGATAGTAAAATATTTAGTAAATGTGAAAATGGGAGTAAAAAGTTTCATATACAAAGATGATAGTAAAAGAATTTACCAAATACGAATTTAGAAATAATAAGTTTAGTAACTAAAGAAATGGAAAAAATAAAAGGTTAGTATATACAAAGATGGGAGTAAAAAGTTTAGTAAAGGCCAAAATGGGAGCAAAATATTGGAGTAAAATAAAAAAAAATGTGGATATTTCTCTAAATGAAAAACCAATTCGTAATTTTTTTAATAAAAATAAATTTCTTTCAAATGCGATGATATTATAAACCTTAATTAGAAATGTATTCACAACAATTTTGCGTACGTTATAGTCGTGTATAACTGACTTCATGTATAGTGCGATAACTAAATTTTTTTGCATTAATTTTAAACACCTCATAAAAAAAATGATATGTGTATGTAACCGCTCACCGAAAATGCGTGATTTTTAACAACTTAAAAATTTACTCGTGTATAGGGTGACCCTAATTTTTATAAATTAAATAATTATTATATTAAAATTATAATTATTATAAAATATTATTATTATAATTATTATTATATTATAATGATTATTAATAATTACTATAATATTATTATAATAATTATAATAATTATGATAATTATATAATAATATAATGATTAATATAATAATATAATTATTATATTAAAACTCGCACTATACTCTAACATAATGTTACTTCAAAAAGAAACACAAAGAAAATAATTATTATATTAAAATTAAAATCATTATAATATAATATTATTATAATTATCATTATATAATAATAATTATGAATAATTATTATAATATTGTTATAATTATTATGATTATTATAAAATAATATAATTATTATTTTAAAACTTGCACTATACTTGAATATAATGGTAGTTCAACTAAGTTAATATCAACACAAAGAAAAGACAAGTGTATATTTACTGTGCAAAATAAATCTTCTTTAGCTACGAAATCATTGATGTACTTATGTATATTTATTGTAAACGTGTCACCTTATATTTGGTTCAGTGACCAAAGCAAAAAAAAAAAAAAAAGTAGAAAAAAAAAAACAAGTTAAATAGTAAAACGTCAATTAACGTCTAAGTTCGAGCCCAAGTTAAAGTCAGGATGTTGAACACATTTTTAAGGCAAGTATTGCTACACAGGATGTGCGTTGTGGTACGGTGGATATCGGCTCGGAACGAGAAACCGGGGAGCCGAGTTCGAATTCCAATTCCAGTTGAATCCATTGTATTTACTTACGCGCAAATCTCCTTGGGAAAGGTGTTAATCCGTCTCTTCCTTCCAGTTATGGGTTAAATAGCAGGACAGATTGGGTTCTATAGCCTTGGTCGGCAAGCCAGTCTACCGAAGAAAACAATGGCAACCTACTGCGGGATAATCTTCTGCCCAGTCAGTCATGTCTCTTTTGAGACATGATCGCCCAAGCGTGTA
Source organism: Ascarosepion bandense (assembly GCA_037127315.1). Lineage (NCBI taxonomy): Eukaryota > Metazoa > Mollusca > Cephalopoda > Sepiida > Sepiidae > Ascarosepion > Ascarosepion bandense. Next base: position 1,033,040 of record JBBBDQ010001469.1, on the reverse strand, counting down.
TCATGTATGGCACTTAACTGACTGATTTCTAAACACATTTTGAATATTAGATCAGTTTTTTCTTTCTTAGTAAATATGATCGTTATAATTTTTTTTAAATCAATTCACCCCAAGCAAGGTGATAATGTTAATAAGATGCATGGGGCTAATGGGAGTGATAGTGAATTGAAATACTTTAGAAGAAGCCGGAAACCCAATCCTAAACAGGGAACAAAGGATAAATATCTGTTCAAAAGACTGGGGAGAAGTGTGAACCGGACGATATCTACTCCTATTGGGAGGAGTAAAATAATTATTGAGTAAAATTTCAGAGTTAGACGTAGCCAACAGAAGTACAGAGTTGAAGTAGGCCTTAAAAGGAACTGGAGACCGAATTCTAAACAAGAAACAATGGATAAAACTCTACTTCTGTTAAAAAGAAAAAAAAAACAAGAGTGCTAACTGGACAACGGGCAAACATATTTAGTCCTATTAGAGAAGAAGAAATAAATAAATGGTTAGTTTTTGTTTTTGTTTTTTTTTAATCATATCACCCCAAGCAAGGCGGTAATGCCACTGAAGCGCAGGGGGCTACGTAAGAATGAAAAGATTGGAAAAGAGAAAGCCGGGAACCACATCCTAAACAGGGAACAAGGGATGAGCCTCTACACCTGTTCAATAGACGTAGGTGGAGTGTGATTATATTTCAGAGTTCGGTCGGAGACGTTAGAAGTATAGAGGAAGTTGGTTTTAGAAGGAACCGGAAATCCAATTCTAAAGACGAAACAAGTGATAAAACCTCTACTCCTGTTCAAAAGTACCGTAAACTTGCGATGGGCGAACCAAACGACTACTATAAATATTTTACCTCCTGTTAACATATTATAACTGTTGTCACTTGTTGATATCACAATTATTTTGATTAATGTTAACAATTATTCTGCACATTACTAAAGTCATACGTTTCTTATATTATCCTTACTCACTTTATCCGGTATTATCAGCAAATATTTCCTCATTTTTTATCACTCTTATCAAAAAAGCTCTCGTATTTCTAGCATCGTCTTTCTAATTTCATTAGCATCGAATTTCCAGGAGTGACTAAACCTTAAAATTCAGTATCAAAACTCTCTTAATTTGCCGCTCTGTATCTTTCTTTTTCTCTTTTTCACTTTTCCTCTATTTTCCTCTCTATTTTGACATTACCTTTTTCTCGATCCCCCTCCCTTCGTAGTTTGCATGCAAAACCGAGAATGAGACAGGGCGTAATATTCACTCAAGATTTCTTCTGTTCTCCCCCCCCCCAATGCCTGAAACATTCGCACTGGCAGAATGAACGCTTTCCATCGCTTTTCCTTCCTGTTCGACTTTTTAAAAAAATCTTTGTAGACTACTGTGCAGCAGAGAAAAGAGACTGACGAAGCCATGCCGAACATTTCTTTTTATATGTCACGACTGGGGGTGGAGGGTTCTGCCTATTGAAACATGAGTGATAGGAAAGCAGAAAATCATCATCATCATCATCATCATCATCATCATTATTTGCTGTTGTTCTAGAAACAGTAGAAATAAAAACGGAAGTAGGTCTGAAAATGTAACTTCGCAAAGTTGACATGTTTGCAAAAGGCGAAAAAGTAATGCTTTATCGGCTTCATATTTGGCAAAATGAAAAGGAATGTTCTCAAGAGAAACATTGCCCATGTGGATGTCAATGAGCCACTCACACTTCCAGATTTAGAAGAATTTATGAACAAATATACGACAATCCTCCTTATTTTGATAAAGACCGTTATATATATATATATATATATATATATATATATATATATATATATATATATAGTACATTTTTAAATTCAAAACTTTTTATTAATATTCTTTCCTATATATATATATATATATATATATATATATATATATATATATATATATATATTGTTATAAACTGCTTATACACAACACGCTAAAAATTTCCGTTCTCTGATTCCATGCATCGATGGCTTAGGTAGTAGCGACTCCGACTGATACCAAATCGGTCGAGTTTTGATCCCGGCCAGAAGCAAGTAGATGCGTCTAGCCACACTGATGAGCTGCGAAACAGGCTTGTATGTGGATAACTTATATATATATATATACATGTTGTTACATATAACAGACAATGAATGTCTATTATGTTTGATCATGAGTCATTCTAAACATTGTATTTTGGCTTTAATTTCAGGTGAAAATAAAGAGAAAAATTGTCCAACTTTTGGATATTTTTGTACTATGCCGGTTCTAAGCCTTCGGATCACATGAACCATCTTCAGAGAGGTCACAGAGACGTTAACATAAAGACATCCACCAACAAAGATGCTATCAACTTGTGTTGACATAAAGCGTTGCAATGCAAGGATAACACTCACCGAATAGCAGATGAAGGCCGTAAATTTGTAATACGGTTCAATGACGTCAATTTGCGTGAGAGACCAAAATGTTAGCAGAAACGTATGTCTAAATGCAATGTAATGATTTGTGACTAGATTGAAATGTGATGTGTGGGTTGCTTTGATTTAATGTACATGGCCTTCAATAACTGAAGGTTCTTTTTACCGTGTGTATGAGTGACAATTATTGTTTAGAACGGCTCATGATTAAACATAATAGACATTTATTGTCTGTTATATTTAACAATATATGTTTAGAAAATTATCTGCTGCCTCGATACACTAAATATATATATATATATATATATATATATATATATATATATATATATATATATATATATATATATTTAAATGTATATATACATATATAAATCTTTGTGTGTGTGTGTGTGTGAAATGTGTGTGTATATATATATATATATATATACAATTTGTTATATATATTATATTATTTATATATTATATATGCACAGTACTTATTTGAAAGCGCTCAATATATATATATATATATATATATATATATTCCTCCTGTCACGCTCATGGAGAGAGAGACAATAGCAACTAAGCGTCAGGCCAATTTATTAGAGAGACAATAGCGAGGCAGTGTTGGCTCAATGCCTTCTCTTTACACCAGTTATTAAACTTTACTACCAGTTATGAAAGGTCTTGCTACGAGTTTGCTCTTTAACGGTGTCGTACTATTTATTATGTTTGCAATAATTATGTCGTCTAGAAATGAATAATATATATATCCTCTCTATTCTAATAAAGACCGTTGTATATTTATTTGTTTGTATATATATATATAGATAGATAGATAGATAGATAGATAGATAGATAGATAGATAGATAGATAGATAGATAGATGGAAATACGACAATATGAATGTAAGTAAAGAACAAATAGAAAAAGACTTTATTTAATTTAGCATATTTGATTTTAATAAGCTTCTTCAGAGATTTGTTAAAGATACATGATTTATTTTTTTATAATTTTTAAAAAATCTAGAGATAGTATGTTGACGATGTTTGAATTCATTGGTCAAATACGTCTCACATATAATAAAGTAATAGATGAACAATTTTAAATGTAGAAAAAACTTATTCCTGTTTATATGTGTGTGCCATGTGTAATAAATTAGTAGACGTTTATTTAAATGTAAGTGTATGTATGCGAAAATAATGCATGTGTCAAGCGTATTAAAATTATAGACTAATAAGTGTGTTTCCAAAGTAATTTCGTTCAAAATTGTAGCGAAATTTTGTTTTTTTATTCTTTTGTTTTTTTATAAAATATATTTTTTATAAAATATATCTTTCATAAAAAATATTTTATAATATTCTATAATATTTAAACTATTTTATAATATTATAAAATATAATATTTTATAATATTTAAGAAATATATTTCTTTTATAAAATCTATCCTTTATAAAACATATTTTATAAATATAAAATATATTTTTTTATTTATTTATCTACTATTCTGCTGCAACTACATTATTTTTGTTGGGATTGTATAGGGTTTGTTTTCTTTTTCTGTTTATTTATAGGGTTGATTGTGTGTATTTTTTGTGTTTTTGGGTGGGGTTTCTGGTTGGGGTGTTTTTTGTTTACTTAAATTTTAGCGAGAAATATTTGCGATGTTTGCATATTACTGCTAATTCGTCTCTACAGTTTAATAAATTATTGCTGTTAGGGTACTGAAGAATGTGTAGTTTTTCACCTAGACATAAAGGGCAGATGTCATTAAGTGAGTTGCAAGTTCTAGTTTTTTCTAGAATTTTCCATTTTACTTTGGGTTTCTGTTTTGAATCCTTTAGTTTCCAAAAGTATGTGGAAAGGGATGTTTGGTTTCGGTATAAGCTGTTTTTAAATGAGGTTAGGTGCAAGTACCAGCGCTGCTTAAAAGTATTCTTAGTTGATCCGATATACACTTTATTTATAGTTGGATGTTATGTTGCATTGATAAATTATTGAGTTTGTTTTGCATTTATTTTGTAGTGGGCAGTTGCTAGGATTTCTACAATTACACACGTTTTTGTTGTTGCGTTTGGTTGTGTTTTGGTTGCCGGTTTTATTTTGGTTTACGTGTTGATTTAGGATATATTTGTTATGGTTAGTTATGATTTTTTCTAGGTTGTTTGTGCAGCTGTAGCTAAGTTTAAGTGTATTTTTGTTGAAGATTATACTGCGGGGGTTATTTGTTGGGAAATGTTTTTTAATTAAGTTCAGGAACTTCTGTCCTAGTTTGGTGTTGATCATTTGGTTGAAAGGAGGTGTGTACCAAATGATTTTTCTGTTTCTACTTTTCTTGTTGGGGTTGTTGTTTGTTATGTATTGGATGTCTTGGTTTCTGTAGCCGCTTTTTTTAATGACTTGTTGTAGAGAGCTTTGTGTTTGTTGAATATTTCTTTGTTGGACGAGTTTTGGCTGATTCTATGTTCTATGGAAGAGGGTATATGTTTGATAATGCTATGGGGGTTATTCATTGGGTTTTATGTATAGTTTGTAATTGTTGTTGACTAAATCTAGTGTGATATCGAGGAAGTTTGCTACTTTTAAATTTGTGTTGACTATAACTTTTAGGCTTAAAACTTTGAATTTTCTATGTATTAGTTTTCTGCGGAGTCCAGCGCACCCATTGTGATGTTAAATTGGTTTACAGCGTTGTTATTGCTCTTGGTTATGGATAAGAACAGATGTCTTGGACGCCATTATGATATTATATTCCTCCTTTTTTAGGTCTGTGTAGTGTGTGGCAAATTCCAGTGCTAAGGTAAAGAGGTCCTTAGTGATTGACGGGTAGTAATCCACTATGTCAACTTGGATCAAAGATCAGTTGTTTTTTTCTTTGATGTTGTTGAACCAATTTATGACGTCAGTGGTGTTTGACCATTGGAGTAATCTGTGTTTTTGTTTTATCTGTTCATTAATTCGTTCGAGGATCTTTTTGCTGATTTTTCCAATTTCTGGTCTTGTTGGGTTTATTATTCTCGTGGGTAGGTTTCTTTGGAAGTCTGTTTTGCTGTCTTTTAATGTGATTGTGGTACAGTGGATATCGGCTCGGAACGAGAAGCCGGGGAGCCGAGTTCGAGTTCCCGTTGAATCCATTGTATTCACTTACGCGCAAATAGCCTTGGGAAAGGTATTAATCCGTCTCTTCCTTCCAGTTATGGGTTAAATAGCAGGACAGATTGGGTTCTATAGCCTTGGTCGGCAACCAGTCTACCGCAGAAAACAATGGCAACTTACTGCGGGATAATCTTCTGCCCAGTCAGTCATGTCTCTTTCGAGACATGATCGCCCAAGCGTGTATCACGCATGGCACTTAACTGACTGACGGATGCTTCCTTAGTGTGGAGTTTGCTTACTTTTTCACTTATTATTAATTTATCTGTGATTTTCTTGCTGGTAGTATCTATCTTGTCGACTATATCTAATTTGTTGTTGTTCGTCTTTTTATAGTTTTTTGTTAATTTTTTTTTTTTTATTAGGGCTGTGTATTTGGCTGGTGATATTGAGTAGAATTTTTCGGTTTTGTTTGACTTTACTAATAGTTTATCCGAGGATTTTATTTTGGAGATGACTCGGTCCAGGTGTATTTGAAATTTATTTTTTCTTTTGTTGAAGGTTGTTTTTTAGTATTGTGGGTGCGTTTTTTATGCTTTTAAATCCATAAAGTTCCGGATCTTTTGGTGTCTTGCTGTTCTTTAAGAAGAAGTAGACTTTCCACCTCATCCTTCTAATTAAGTCCTCTGTTTCATGGATTAGTTTGACGAAATATTCCCGTTTGCTTGGGTTGGGAATGTTTTTGAGTGAGACTTCGAAATTTGTTTTTTCCATTGTTGGTTGTGGAATAAAAATAAATGTGGATAGTGCTCTTCCTAGATGGGATATATATATATATATATATATATATATATATATATATATATATATATATATTATAAATTATAAATTATAGTTTAGAACAAATCTTTATCCGCTACAAAGTCAGTCAGTCAGTCAAGTGCCATACGTGATACACGCTTTGGGCGATCATGTCTCTTTCGAGACATGACTGACTGGGCAGAAGATTATCCCGCAGTAGGTTGTCATTACTTTCTGTGGTAGACTGGTTGCCGACCAAGGCTATAGAACCCAATCTGTCCTGGTATTTAACCCATAACTGGAGGGAAGAGACAGATTAATACTTTTCCCAAGGGTATTTGCGCGTAAATTAATGCAAGCAATTTGACTAGAATTCGAATTCGGCTCTCCGATTTCTCGTTCCAAGCCGATATCCACTGCACGACAACGCACATCAACACCTTAGTGAGCTATTTAATGCCGACAAGATATTTTATAGTAGATTCGTATGAATAGAATATGTATTCTTTGTAAGAAATCCGTTTGTAGTTCAGGTTTCATTGACGTATTTTTGTAAAGAGGTTTTGTTGAGAGTCAAATGCATTACAGGCATATATGCTTTTCTTCGAAAACATATTGCTGTTAATATTTTTTATTCATAAATATATTGCTGGTTATATATTTTTCCATCTCAAAAATATTGCTGGAATTTTCACTATAAAATTCTCAAGGTTATTTGCGCGTAAGTGAATGCAATGAATTCAACTGGAATTCGAACTTGCTCCCCGATTTCTTGTCTCGAACCGATAACCACTGCACCACAACGCACATATTATAGTAAAATCTAAAATGTAAAAAAAATATATATTAAAAAACATTCCTGTAAAAATTCACTATTCATCGAAAACTTTTAAGAAAATAGTCACTTCAATAAATATTATTTATAGAAGCAATTAAAACCTTTTCTAATTAAATAATGTCATAGTTTTATTGCATTTTTTAATTTTATAATTCGGAGTAGAATTTCGAAAAATAAGTTGTTGTTTGAAAAAAAAAAAGAGCATGATGATTTACTTTCTCCAATGAGTCGCGCTTTTAACTAATCAAAACATTTTTTTAAATACGTAATTTCACAAAATTTAATGAAATTATGTAAGTGGGTGGATGGGGGTTTGCACATGGAAAAGAAATATTTTTACCAAGATTTAAAAAAAAGAAAAAGAGTCTTTTAAATAATTTGATTCACTTGTTAGTAAGTCCTGAAATTTTCATTAAAATATGACAATTATTTTATTTTTGAAAGAATTCACAAATCAGTATGTTTTTCACCTGAACAAAGGGTTAAAACTGTAAATTACGTTAACCACTGACGTAAAAACAACTCCAAAAACAAGATTTTTAATCAAAACTTCGAACGTGTTAGAAATGATTAAAAAATTTAATAAAACATAAAAAGAAATAATATAGCCTTTTCTCTTAATAATAAGATAATAATTTTGACGATAAAATTTGGTTTTTTCTCGTGCAATGCTGTTAGCGGTAAAATCAGTCAGTTATGTGCCATACGTGATGCGCAGACCGGACAGGAGATTTTACCACAGTAGATTGCCATTACTTCCTGTGGTAGACTGTTTGCCAGCCAGATGTAGAATCTAATCTGTCCTGATATTTAAACCATAGCTGACGGGAGAAGAGATGGATTGATACCTTTCCCAAGGATATTTACACGTAAATGTATTCAACGAATTCGAACTCGTCTCTCTGATTTTTCGTTCGGAACCGATATCCACTTCACCACGACACTTATTTTAAATTATAAAAGCTCAACTTCAAATTTAAAACGTTGAATTTCAAATCGAGATTTGCTGAATTTCAAATTAAAACGTTATTAGTGCAAAAAATATGGTATCTATTTATAAACAAATAAATTAACGAGATTGTCCCTCGTTTGAAGATTTTGTTGCCCCAAGGTTGGGACAAAATATTTCAGTATGCGATAGTATGTTCTTATGCACAGCAGATAGAAAATCAAGCGAGTAGCTATACAAAAAAAGAAAGGGGCTTGTCACTAGGATGTGTCTTCTCTCCAGATTTATGAAGTTTTACAACGGGAACTTCAGATCCTACCATAATTTACTTTCGGAGATCGTAATCTTAACGATTATAGAGATACACAGATGACAATATGTCGATGGCCGATTCGAACTTTGATGGCCGAATCGGACTTTGATAGCCGATTCGGACTTTGATGGCCGAATCGGACTTTGATGGCCGAATCGGACTTTGATAGCCGATTCGGACTTTGATGGCCGAATCGGACTTTGATAGCCGAATCGGACTTTGATGGCCGAATCGGACTTTGATGTCCGATTCGGACTTTGATGGCCGAATCGGACTTTGATGGCCGAATCGGACTTTGATGGCCGATTCGAACTTTGATAGCCGATTCGAACTTTGATAGCCGATTCGAACTTTGATGGCCGAATCGAACTTTGATAGCCGATTCTAACTTTGATGGCCGAATCGGACTTTAGCAAATTTCGTTCATCTACATTTGCTTTGAATTCCGTTTCTTCTAACAGCTTAGGATAGATGTTATTCGAAAGTAATTAACCCCGTGGGATTTTTTCCTTCAAGCACTTACCAAGAGCAGCTTAAACCCATATTATTACTGTCTTCCTCTTGACTAAAAAATGATCTGTATTATACATATATCTGTAATCGGTTTTCAAGTTCAGTTTAAAAAAAAAATGTTTTCCTGCTAGGCATTATTGATTCGAAAAACTTCCTAGCCTCATCTCCCAACGTTTGACCTTGTAGATTAAACATTTCTTTTTTATTTCTTAGTTTAAGTATTGCTTGGGCAGTCATGGGATTTTCAAAGTCCAATGAGCGGAGCCCCTATTTTGGCAAAAAAAAAAAAAAAAAAATGGATAGACGCCAAAAGATAGACATCAACTCATGTAAGATAATGTGCTGGATTTGTGATTAAAGACAGCTTTAGTAACATCCACTAACATTTGTTCGTTACATTCGTTTCGTGTCATGGCATATCAACACCTCAGTTAAGTGCCATGCGTGATACACGCTTGGGCAATCATGTCTCGAAAGAGACATGACTGACTGGGCAGAAAATTATCCCTCAGTAGGTTGCCATTGCTTTCTGCGGTAGACTAGTTGCTGACCAAGGCTATAGAACCCAATCTATCCTGGTATTTAACCCATAACTGGAGGGAAGAAACAGATTAATACTTTTCCCAAGGGTATTTGCGCGTAAATTAATGCAAGCAATCTAACTAGAATTCGAATTCGGCTCTCCGATTTCTCGTTCCAAGCCGATATCCACTGCACGACAACGCACATCAACACCTTAGTGAGCTATTTAATGCCGACAAGATATTTTATAGTAGATTCGTATGAATAGAATAATTATTCTTTGTAAGAAATCTGTTTGTAGTTCAGGTTTCATTGACGTATTTTTGTAAAGAGGTTTTGTTGAGAGTCAAATGCATTACAGGCATATATGCTTTTCTTCGAAAACATATTGCTGTTAATATTTTTTATTCATAAATATATTGCTGGTTATATATTTTTCCATCTAAAAAATATTGCTGGAATTTTCACTATAAAATTCTATTACTTTACTTTCATAGTGTTTTGACCTCAGTTTGGGGTTTATTTGCCCATAGCTGGGACCCTAACAGGTGCTACCACCCCGGGTAAAGGTGGATCTAAAAACAACAGCAAATTAAGAGGTGGTTCCATGCTCCTCATAACTTGCCAGTTAGACGCCTTGCTGCTAGATACAATTTATCATCATACCCAGGACGCCTCATTGGCGTGGTACTCCTCAGCGAGGTGCAAATGGCGCATTCTGAAGCGGCCACTAACTTTTTTTAAAGGTCAAGAAGAAGACATTTAACGTATTGCTATATTTTCCGGTTTTTTTTGTTTTTTTTTTAAGATGATCAGTTTTTTAGAAAATAAATATCTTCTGTTACTTTCTTCTGACTTCTCTATCGCCATCTTAAAATTTTATTATAAAATTAATTGGAGTAGATAGATCTATCTATCGCCCGATTCACACTCCATCCACGCCTATTGAACAGGTTAAGAGGCTCATCCCTTGTTCCCTGTTTAGGATGTGGTTTCCGGCTTTCTCTTTTCCAATCTTCTCCCTTTTTTTTTTCAATTGGTGTAGATAGATCTATCTATCGCCCGATTCACACTCCACCCACGCCTATTGAACAGGTTAAGAGGCTCATCCCTTGTTCCCTGTTTAGGATGTGGTTTCCGGCTTTCTCTTTTCCAATCTTCTCACTTTTTTTTTCAATTGGTGTAGATAGATCTATCTATCGCCCGATTCACACTCCACCCACGCCTATTGAACAGGTTAAGAGGCTCATCCTTTGTTCCCTGTTTAGGATGTGGTTTCAGCTTTCTCTTTTCCAATCTTCTCACTATTACGTAGCCCCCTGCACATCAGTGGCGTTACCGCCTTGCTCGGGGTGATACGATTTAAAAAAAAATCTTTAGATAAGATTATGTTCGGTCGCCTGATATTATCAAATCTGTCCAACATATTGGTAATTAAACATGTTTCGTGCAAAATAAAGATTAGTAAATACGAAATTTTGCTTTTAGTCCCGAAAAACAAATATACGTAAATAAAGTAAAAAATATTGATATTAACCTGAATGGAGAACCAATTATTAAACCAGTTTGTTAATAAGAAAATCAACACTTTCTTTAAAATATAATCAATTTATAGAATTTAATGAGTGTTGTGTCGTGGCTCGTAACATGTGACATCCGGTCGCCCGGATGTGTAAAAGACAATGTGTGCTTAGCACGGGGGTTGTCATTATCACGGACTTCAGGAAGTAACACCTACTACAGCGAGGAATTGTAAATATTGTATATGCATCTTGGCTGTACCACTCTGTTAATAAAGTAGTTTATCTACATTTCACTGTGTATCTCTACATTCCACGATACAACAAAGAGGAATGTATCTGTAAAAAATTCTGATTACCTCGACTAGTTTAATATCAGTACAATACCCGTGTGTATTTGGTGTATAACATACCTTTTTATCATTAGATACGGATTTACTGATGTACGGATATTTATTGTATATGTGTCGCCCTATATTTGGTTCGGTAGCCAAAGAAAATAATAAAAAAGAGCAGTTAATCATAGACGCATGGTTCTTCTCATTCATTTTTATTTAGAAATTTTGATAAAACTTTTTGACAAAATATGCTTGAGATTTAACACAAGACTCGAAGCTGCCGCAACAACAACAGATGCAAAGAAAGAAGATACAGAAGAAAGAAAAGAGGCAAAGATAATATGATTAAAGAATAAAAGATGCAAAGTTACATTTTTTTTTTCAGTACGTATTCGACTGTTTCCCTTTTTCTTGCAAGCCTCCATTTTAAAGGAATTTCCTTTACATGGTCTATTATATTTAGATTAAACAGAAATGCGTATTAACTGAAATTGTCATAATGATGAATAACAAAAATAACAACAACAACAACAACAATAATAATTTTTACAGATGTACTTGACATTGTTGAATATATTTTATTAAAATGCAGCGGGTTATTTAAAAAAAAACTGTCCTATGCACTGAATATTTTGTGAGTTTTGGAAATGACGTGATATTTGGCATCAGTTCGATAATGCTTCTTCTGACATTCGCTTCTATTTGCAAAAAAAAAAAAAAATACAAGTAAACAATTGTGAAATATAAATTGAATGAAATGATTGTTTGCCTTTTCTATGATTTTCCATATCATCATCATCATCATCATCATCATCTTTTTCAACAACAGCGAAAACAACAACAAAGAAAATAACAGCAACAAAAAAAACAAAAACAACAACGAAAACAACAGCAACAATGAAAAGAGCAACAACAAATAAAACAACAACAGAATCAAGAACAACAGCAACAATGAAAACGATAGCAACAAAGAAAACAACAACAACGGAAATAATAACAACGAAAACAACAACAAAGAAATTATCAACAACAGCGAAAACAACAACAGCGAAAACAACAACAACGAAAACAACAACAACATCAAAAAATTGACAACAACAACGAAAACAACAACAACGGAAATAACAACAACGAAAACAACAACAACAACAACAAAGAAATTCACAACAGCAACGGAAATAACAACAACAAAAACAACAACGATATCAACGAAATTGGCAACAACAACGAAAACAACAACAACGGAAATAACAACAACGAAAACAATAACAAAGAAATTGACAACAACAACGAAAACAACAACAACGGAAATAACAACAACGAAAACAGCGGCAACAAAAAAAACAACAGCAACAAAGAAAGCTGCAACAACAACGAAATGGACAAAAAACTGTGACAATCAGCGCTTTATTGATTTAAAAATCTACCAGCCAACAAAATGTGAGAGGGGTACAAGTATGCGATATGGTGACAGGTTTTCATAAAAGCAGAACATAACCTTGCAGATGGACTCAGCTGGATATACTTCCAGGTCGTGTAAACACGGTTTGCTTAGAAGGGCCTCTGATTGAGTGTTTGTATGTGATTCCTAATTCTCTTTGATTCCCTTATTCTTCAAACTTAAAAATAAAGATTATCTTCTCGACACTCAGTCATATTGCTTCCCCAATATCCTCGCTCATGAGCGTTCATTACAAGCGTCTGTCTGTACGGGACATGACTAAATTAAATATGAGCAAGTGGCAAGCGAATCTAGGATGCTGAACGAGATATTTACACGAGTACATCTTAATTCATAAAACATTAACTTAAATTAAGATCAAAATCGACATAGGGTAGCACCAAAACATTATTATTATTATTATTTCACTGGATTTTTGTTGTATATTTATTTCCAGGTCCTAACCAGGAACCTAATGTCAAAAATGACTTCATGGCATTTTTCACTGTTCATTATTGTAAAATAAAAAAAATCAAAGATCACATGCTTTACATTACTTGTGAGTGCAATTTTTTGCATTTCTTTAAAGTTTAATTCCAGTTGAATTCCTTGCATTCACTTACGCGCAAATACCCTTGGGAAAGGTATTAATCCGTCTCTTCCCTCCAGTTATGGGTTAAATAATAGGACAGATTGGGTTCTATAGCCTTGGTCGGCAACCAGTCTACCGCAGAAAGCAATGGCAACCTACTGCGGGATAATCTTCTGCCCAGTCAGTCATGTTTCTTTCGAGACATGATCGCCCAAGCGTGTATCACGTGAGGCACTTAACTGACTGACCAGAAATCACTTCAATGAATCTATCGGATCCTTTTTCAATCAATCCGAGGGCTTCAAATACAACTGGTTGTCCTCATATGCCATGTTTTTCAGATTTTCACTTCAAGATCATTTTGATAGATTTTTGAAAGTCATCAAAAATATATTATTATTGTTGTTGTTGTTGTTGTTGCTGTTGTTGCTGATGATGATGTTTTTTTACATAATACTAACAGGATTAATTACACACTAAAAATACCTGTAAAAATGTCACTGTTTTCCTTTTTTAATTTTCTAATTAATTTTAATTCTTAAGTTAACGATTGAATAAGCTCATGACGATAAAATAAAACAGCAATAAAATATCCAATCGCATCCTTACATATTTGAGTTTAACAACTTTAACAAAGTATTATAATAACAATTCTATGAAAGTTGATCGTTATTTAGGAAAGTAAGAGTTTACATCTTTTTTTTTTAATCATCTCACCCCAAGCAAGGCATTCCACTGCCACTATTGCGCATGGGGCTACATAGGGGAAGGTAAAGAGAAGGGGTGGTTAGACATAGGGAATGTCAGGAGGAAGGTGACAGATGAGTAAGGATAGCGAGGATGAGGGTTGGGCAGATGGGAAGAGTGTTTGATAGAATGGGAGCAGGTTAGTGTGTTAGGAGGTGTCTATTGACCTTACATTTAAACTCCTGGAGATTGTAGCCGTCGGGGAAGCAATCGTTTGGAAGAGAATTCCAAAGTCAGGAAGTGCGAGGAAAGAAACTGTTGGAGTAGAAGTTACGGCTGCATTTTATCGGTTTCACTGTAAAAGGGTGGGATCTAGTTGCTAATCTAGTATCTCGTTCAAATTCGTATTTAGGGAGCACTAGTGATCTAAGTTCATCGGAGCAGAAGCCGTGAAAGTATTTATAGAAGAGACACAGGGAAGCCACGTCGCGCCGGTGGGAGAGAGACTGCAGGCGGTCTGCCAAGTCGGTATCTATCACATTACAGACCCTCCTCTGAACCTTATCGAGAAGCCCGAGGAGAACAGCAGGGGCACCCGACCAGATATGGCAGCAGTATTGAATGCACGGGCGGATGGTAGATTTATAAATGTGCAGGATAGATTTAGACGGAAAAAACTTCCGGGCCCTACACAGAGAACCGACTTTCATAGCAGCAATGGATTCAATATAGTCATTCCATTTGAGGTCCGTTGAAAGTGTGAGACCAAGGAGGCGTAGTGTTTTACTCTCTGGGAGGCAAGCCTGGTCCATGCTAATGAGAGGTAGGTGAAAAATTTTTTTTTACATAGAAAAAAAATTGAAATTGATAACTTTTTCCCGTTTTACTAAAACAAACGTTAAACACATGATAGTGCTATCGCCCTCTCTTTCTTTCTTTCTTTCTTTTTCTTACTTTCTTTCTTTCTTTCTTAATTGAAACCAAGTAGCGTCTCTGATATGTCTCTTTCCATCTTTCCACGCGATTAAAACGGAATAGTCCATTATTTATTATGTATTGACAGGGCGTAATGTACGTGTTAAGGATACAAAGGGAAGGACAAGCAAAATTTTAATATGGTGCTTCGGCATTACTGACTAGGCTCAAAGGGTTACTCTCTGGTCAGCCATCTGCGATCAGTGCGGGACAATCTTCTACCTAGAATGTCAATTAACCGACTGACTGATATTCATAGTGAATGACTCATCAATCTTTGTCTAACTATAGGAGAAAGGTTTGCAAGATATGTCTCTTCTTTTGTGATAAATATGTTTTTTATAATATAAAATTCTTATGAAAATAATACAGTATGTATATGTTATTCTCTTTACTGTCCTTTTTCTACTATCGAACAGTTTACAGAAGACAAGGATGTTTCATCTCGCCGGACTTACCTTTACAGTAAAAAAATCAAAGTTCACATGCTTTACATTACTTGTGAGTGCAATTTTTTGCATTTCTTTAAAGTTACCAGAAATCACTTCAATGAATCTATCGGATCCTTTTTCAATCAATCCGAGGGCTTCAAATACAACTGGATGTCCTCATATGCCATGTTTTTCAGATTTTCACTTCAAGATCATTTTGACAGATTTTTGAAAATCATCAAAAATATATTATTATTGTTGTTGTTGTTGCTGTTGTTGTTGTTGCTGTTGTTGCTGATGATGATGTTTTTTACATCATAATAACAGGATTCATTAAGTGAGAGAGAATTAAACGTCCTACCAGGATACATTATTGGCGGTCACAATCTTAACAGGATTAGATATATAGAAAATTCAATGTGGAATCATCCACAAGAAGATAAATACAGGAACTCCTACAGAAGGTAATAAACAAAAAGAGGAGAAAAAGAGGAGAAAAAGAGTAAGAAAAAGAGTAAGAAAAAAAGTAAGAAAAAGAGTGTCCAGTTGACGGCGAAAGAAAGAGTCCAACAAAGGATGGAAAATACGACACCGAAATCCAAAGGTGCATTGGTATAACGAACGATGTCTTCCAAAAAGTTAAGCTTGAAAAAAAAAAAAAAGAAAAGGTTTCATTGGAAACAAAGAAAAGAGTATAGAACTGCTACGTAACATCAATCAGTCAGTTTACGTGATACACGCTTAGAAGATCATGTCTCAAAAGAGACATGACTAACTGGACAGAAAATTATCCCTCAGTAGGTTGCCATTACTTTCTGAGGTAGAGTGGTTGCCAGCCAAGGCTATAGAATCTAATCTATCCTGTTATTTAACCCATAACTGGAGGGAAGAAATGGATTAATACCTTTCCCAGGGGTATTTGCGCATATGTGAATGCAAGGAATTCAACTGGAATTAGAACTCGGTTCCTCTATTTCTCGTTCAGAACCGATATCCACTGCACCACAACGCATATTCCTATATGGCAGTGAATGCTGGAAAATTTTTTCACAGATAGATTGCCTTGAGACAACAGAAATGTGATTCTACAGAAAGATGCTGAGAATACTATGGCCTGAACATGCAAACAACGACGAACTTATAGAGAAAATGGAAATTAAAAGAATACATACGCAGCATCAAAAGAAGAGAGTTGAAAAAATTAAAATTTTACTTGTCCTTCCCTTAGTTCATTAGCATGTAGATTACGCCCTGTTAATATATCATAAATCATGGACTATCCCGTTTTAATCGCGTGGAAAGACGGAAAAGGACATATCAGAGACGCTACTTGGTTATAATTAAAAAAGAAAGACAGAAAAGACGATAGCACTATAATGTGTTTAACGTTAGAAAGTGTGCTAAAACATTTGGCATTCACAGTGTATTCAGTCAAGTGCCATACATGAAACACACTTGGGCGATCATGTCTAGAAAGAGACATGACTGACTGGGTAGAAGATTATCCTGCAGTAGGTTGCCATTGCTTTCTGCAGTAGACTGGTTGCCAGCCAAGGCTATAGAACCCAATCTGTCCTGTTATTTAACCTATAACTGGAAGGAAGAGACGGATTAATACCTTTCCAAAGGGTATTTGCGAGTAAGTGAATGCAATGAATTCAACTGGAATTCGAACTCGGCTCCCCGATTTCTCGTTCCGATCCGATATCCACTGCACCACAACGCACATACACAAGGCAAAAGGGACAGAGAAACTAGGCAGATAACCCATCTTACGAGCTTGAGTAGATGGTTGACGAAACAGAAATACCAAAAACACAAACTGTGTTCAGAGTTAAAAATTTTGTTTGGTTGTTTTTAAGCATTACAAACTTTATTAAGGACTTTTTTTTTCCGTCAGCTTATTTTTTTTTTTTTTAATCGTATCACCCCGAGCAAGGCGGTAACGCCACTGATGTGCAGGGGGCTACGTAATAGTGGAAAGATTGGAAAAGAGAAAGCCGGAAACCACATCCTAAACAGGGAACAAGGGATGAGCCTCTTAACCTGTCCAATAGACGTGGGTGGAGTGTGAACCGGGCGATAGATAGTTCTATCTACTCCAATTGAAAAAAAAAGTGAGAATATTGGAAAAGAGAAAGCCGGAAACCACATCCTAAACAGGGAACAAGGGATGAGCCTCTTAACCTGTCCAATAGACGTGGGTGGAGTATGAACCGGGCGATAGATAGATCTATCTACTCCAATTATGCGAATATAAACATTTCTTTTTCACTTCCAATATCCCCGAAACTTGTATTTACACTTTCTGACCTTTGTTGAAACACAGTTGTTAAAATTTAATTGTGGTTTTTGCTTTCTTTTTCGTATTTGTTCAATATAAATCCCATCCGTGATTAGTCAGTGTCGTACGTGAAGCGATCATGTCTCTTCGATCCATGATTGACTAGGCAGAAGATTTCTTCGGAGTAGGTTGCCATCACCTTTTGCTGTAGACTGGTTACCAACCAACGCTGTGAAACCCAATCTGTTCTGTTATTCAATACATAGTTGGTAGGAAGAAAAGATGGATTCATACCTTTCCCACGAGTAGCTACGCGTAAATGAATGCAACGAATTCAACCGGAATTTGAAATCAGCACTCCGATATCTGATTCCGAACCAATATCCATTGCACCGCAACGCATATGATATCCATGATACCATAATTTAAATAAACAACCTGTTTTTAAATTGGGATAAAAAAAAAATCAATAAATAGCATGACTGACCACTCTTATTCGAATACACCGAGGTTAACTCATCCCTGATTCCTCGTCAGGCACATATGTGCTTGGTGGCTCTGTGTTTGTTGGTTTAAACAATATATTTAGTGGGCCTTAATTTAGAGTTCCTGTTAGGGACCGTATAATCTGGCGTGACGAACAGCTGGAATAAGGCCAATACGCTTAAAATCTCGGTCACGATGACTTGTAATTTTCTGCAGGCACAACCATCGATGACTTCCATCGACACAAATTTGCTCACAAGGCGTAGTTCGTGTGTTGTTCGTATGGTTTTCAGGCATTTTTCTCTTTGGTGAGATTCTCATGGTCGGAAGGCTAACATTTTAATTCGACTTTTTTATAAATTATTACATAAAAATAAATACATATTTTATAAGATTAACACGTACATTACGCCTTGTCAATACGTCATAAATAATGGACTATTCTGTTTTAATCACGTGGAAAGATGGAAAGAGACATATCAGGGACGCTACTTGGTTTCAATTAAAAAAGAAAGAAAGATTAGTGATTCATCACAGTTAACAATAGGTACAAAATATTCAATCAATAATTAGATATCCGCTCATTTATGAAATTATGTCTCAATGTTTGTATTTTTATGAAACAAAACTCGATTATGAAGTCTAATATCTTAAACCTGAGAAAGGATTAACAAAATCTCTGCGCACGCGTATATATGTTTGCGTGCATGTTTGGACGTATTTGCCAAAGTGCATCTTAAGTTAAGCGTAAATTGTTTTCTCATTTTTTGTAATATTTCATTAATGCAGATTTTTACAAGTTAATTTTATAATGTTTGGATAAATTGCATTTATTTTTTCCATTTGTTCATCTTGTGCGCGAAATATTTTTAAATATTTGCAAAATTTTATGTCTTTATTTATCTAAGCATAATTTCAATAATTTATGTATCACACTTTTTTAAATATCAAAACGTTGGTTGGTTAGTTGCTTCATTTTTCTAGCAGTATATCAACCTCAATTGATCATTTAAAACCAAGATTTAAATTTATTAATAGTTTTGAAGTAATCAAAATATGATATATATTAATCTGCTTTCACAATTGAATACATGGTAAGCAATAGTCAGCTTTTGTGCATAATTTTTAATCGTATCCCCCCAAGCAAGACCGTACCGCCATTGATGCGAAGTGAGCTACATCAGGGAGTAAAAGTTTAGGCAGGAGTGAAGAGAAACAATAACCAGTTACAGGGGGTGTCAGAAAACGGGCAAGAGAAAGATGTGAACACAGGATTGAAGATAGTTGCGAAAGTAGAGAGAAAGGAAAAGAACAAGATACACGGGGTGATGTAGAATAGATAGACTAAACTATCGACCGGTTCGCACTCCACCCACGTCTATTGAACAGGTGAAGAGGCTCATCCCTTGTTCCCTGTTTAGGATGTGGTTTCCGGCTTTCTCTTTTCCAATCTTTTCACTCTTTTCTTTTTTCTTTTTCAATTGGAGTAGATAGACTAAGCTATCGCCCGGTTCCCACTCCTCCCACGTTTATTGAACAGGTGAAGAGGCTCATCCCATGTTCACCTCTTTAGGATGTAGTTTCAGGTTTTCTCTTTTCTAATCTTTTCACTCTTATTTAGCCCCCTGCGCATCAGTGGCGTTACCGCTTTGCTCGGGGTGATATGATTAAAAAAAAAAGTGTCACGGAACAACTAGCCCTGATGCCTTTATAGGGATCACCTTTATACTGTATCGATCTTTCTTACAGGCGAGATGTGACACGCCCCTCTCTGTTCTTTCGCTACTTCCACGGAAGGGTGTTCGGACGAACCACATTCTCTGGGTCCGCCAGGCCTAACCTTCACGTCAAGGACCCGCCATGCTATTTACATTGAAGCAAACCACACACATTCCGTTCGTATTTGATGGGTGAAAATTAAGTTCCACTCGAACAGCCTCATCTCGCGAACCACTGCTCAGTGGAACCGACACCCATGAAGATTTCCCCACGATCACAAAACTTTAACCTGTTCAAGTCAAGAATTAATCCTTATATTTCTCTCCTACCCATACAAACTGCCTCCTAACGGAACACACTACCCCGAGTGGCTCCGAGGCTGTGTACAGGGAGAGCCTTAATGGAAAAAAATATGAACAGGCACCCATTTTAGAAAATAATAATCAATATTATTCTTTTGTAAAGAAGGCAAGAGGAAGCCAATAAATGGGAAGTAATGATAATATATTTTAAGTACTTGTAAAGATTTACGCAGATGACACAATGCTGGTAGCAGACACGCAAAATAATTTACAAACCTCCTACAGAAGGGAACGAATGAAAGCGAGAAGAAAGGACTAAACATAAACTACAAGAAAACTGAATGCATAGTCATCAACAAAAAAGAAGAGCCCAAAATGCCAATTACAGGCCGAGGATATTAAAATCAAGAAGGCACAGAAATTTAAATACCTAGAAAGGATTCTAACAGAGGACGAAAAATGCCGTATTGGCATGGACAAAAACGCATTTCAAAAGCGGAATAGAGTATTGAGTATTTAGAAACAAAGAAAATAGTACTGAAATATTACGTGATATCTTCCCTCTTATTAACAGTGAATACTTGACAATCTCCTCAGAGATCAAAGAAAGACTTGATGTAACAGAAATGTGATTCCACGGAACGATGCTGAGTACAACATTGACCAAACAACAATGTGGTTTTGGAGAGAATGGAAACGAAAAAGAATCTTATCCCTAACATCAGAAAGAAACAATTAACATTTCTGGGCTACATAATGAAGAAGTACGGCTTGGAAAATCTGATACGCACAGGGTGGATAGAGGGAAAGAGAGACAGAGGAAAACAGCACGTGATAGTCTTAAGCAAATGGATTGCAGAGCAGGGTTTGGGAGAAATAACAATATAAAAGGTATTAAGATCTACAAGTGACAGGAAGATGTGAAGGGCCATGATCACCTATGTCCTGACTGGAGACGGCACATAAAAGAAGTGGATTACCTCACCTTGTCTAGCAAGAGGTCCATTAAACTCCATTAAACTCCTCTCTTTCTCTTTTTGCTCTAGAATGAGACACGTTCTTTACCTGCTACATTCCTCGTGTGGCCAACTTTTAAATTTTAAACCCGGCCACATTGTGCATGAAATAAACAAATATTTT
Organism: Ascarosepion bandense; assembly: GCA_037127315.1. Classification (NCBI taxonomy): domain Eukaryota; kingdom Metazoa; phylum Mollusca; class Cephalopoda; order Sepiida; family Sepiidae; genus Ascarosepion; species Ascarosepion bandense. The sequence continues at coordinate 1,011,710 of JBBBDQ010001469.1, read as the reverse complement.
CTAACAAAGACTATAAATGTTTTCCTCGTTTTTAAAAGAACGTTTTATATTATATTATTTTTTTTTTCATAAAACATCTTCAAACGTAAGGCTATAAAGTTAAGTTAACTAAAATTCTATAAAATATTGGATAATTGTTGAAAATATTGACATAAATTTTTAATTTTTACATATAGTCAAAAAAAATATAAAGTATACGTTTAAGATTATGTCAAATTCTTCTTCCATACTTAGCATTTTTTGATGGCTTCCGTCAGTCATGTCAATTGTCGCTTCTAATAAGACAATGATAACCACGATAACAAGGCTACTGTAATTAAGAAACGCTTTTATAGTACATTTGCGGTAGTAAGCAAGTAATTCTAGTTTCAAATCAGATTAAGGGAAGTTTACATTCGCTAATTTGAAAAAAATAATGTGTCAGCGAGATATATTTTATCTTTGCAAGATTTTTCAAAACCGAGAATTGTCTTCTGTTTACAAAATGTGTCGGTCGATGAAAAATGGCCGAAAATTTTTTTAAATCGAAAAAGCTTTAGAGTTGCTGCCACTGGAGCGCAGGGGTTTACATAGGAGGAAAATTTTGAGAAAGAGTGGCAGGTTTTAGTGGGTGTCAGCAAGTGGATAAGAGAAGGATGTAAATACTTATGAGACTGGAGTGGACGGAGAAATGAGCATGAAAGAGGGGATGCATGTTAGTGAGATAGATAGATATATGACTATTGATTTTACATTTAAATTCTTGGAGATTGTGGCTGTCGGGGAAGCAAGTAAACGGAAGGGAATTTCACAGGCGTGAAGTGCGAGAAAAGAAGCTGATGGGATAGAATTGGCGTTTACATTTTGTTGGTTTCACAGTAAAAGGCGATCCAGTGGCAGCAGATGCCTTGCTTGAGGCGATATGATTATAAAAAAAAAATATGAAAATAGAGAGCTCGATGGATATTATCTAGAGAAATATTAGGTTGTCCTAAAAGTTCGTAAACACTTGCGAAATGGGTCTATCTGGTCCAGCGCAATCGAGACAAGCGATGGGTTCAGAAAGGGCAAGAGACACCGTCAGTTCCAAAACAAGATCGATTTGGCAAGTCATGTTGTGCGTCTGCTGAAACTTTGAAGGAATCGTGCATTTTGAGTTGGTTCCGAATGGTCGTGCCATCAGTGCCGAACTTTAGTGTCAGCAACTTAAGCGGGTCTACGAAAAGTTGAAGCAAAAGTACCCGGCTCTGATCAACCGAAAGCGCGCTTTGGTGCAGCAGGACAATGCCAAGCCACACACCGCCAGGAAGACCAAAGACAAGTTTGAAGAGCTGAACGGCGTTGAGGTTGTGCCACATCCAGCTTACAGTCCTGACTGTGCTCCATCAGATTACGGCCTTTTCCGCTCAATGCAACACTTTCTGAAGAGCCGCCGATTCGACTCATTTGATGAAGTCGAGGAAGCGTCTCAAGAATTCTTTGATTCAAAGCCGGTTGAATGGTACTTGGACCAGTTCCGAAAGCTTGCAGATCGATGGCAGAAAGTCTTGGAAAATGATGGTCTTTATTTTGAGCAATAATTTTTGTTGTTTTTGCGAGTAAAATTTCAATTTTTTACAAGTGTTTTCTGGTAACCTTAGATTACTTGGCAAGTAAAATTTCCTTTTTTTTTGTAAGTGTTTACGAACTTTTGGGACAACCTAATATAAAATATTGAGAGGAAAACTCAGCACATAGTTTGATGTTATAAATCAAGATTTATTTCAAAAATGTAAATTTACTTACATTGTTTTTTTTTCAGACCGTTTTTCAACTGTTATAAACATAAACGCCCTTTCTGCTCGCAGTTTCCTTCGAACTTCATCGTTGCTCCCACGTTCAGGCCATAGTATTCTCAGCATATTTCTGTAGAACAGCATTTCTGTTGCCTCAAGTATCTTCATCTGTGAAGAGATTGTCCAGCATTTATTTTCATATCAGTCATATAATCTGATACGTAATACATGCTTTGGTTATCATATCTCTTTTGATCTATGCTTGACTAGGTAGAAGACTTCCCGCAGTAGCTTTCTATTACTTTCTGTGGTAGACTGGTTGCCAACCAAAGCTATAGAACCCAATTTGTCCTACTATTTGTTTCATAGTTGAAGAGAGAAGAGATGTATCCATCCCTTTTCCAAGGGTATTTGCGCGTAAGTGAATACAACGAATTCAGTTGGAATTCGATCCCGGCTCTCCGCTTTCTCATTCAGAGCCGATATACATTAGACCACAACGCACGTCCTCTTTTGATATATTTTTATATAGTAGAATTAATATAATATAGTAGTTCAACACACTTTACTTTGTTTCCCACAAGATCTTCCCTTTTTGTAATACTTTGCCGAGTTTTGTGAAGGCATTTTTCTCTATTCCAATGCGAATTTGGTGTCACATTTTTCGTCCTCTGCTAAATATTCTCTAGGTATTTAAATGTCCATACTTGCTTTATTTTGGTATCTCCTGTCCAAATTTGCCGACTATTTCCTCTGCTCGCTTAGTAATTAATTTGGCATTCTATTGTCCAATGACGATTCCTTCGATTTGCATTGAGGCATAGCGTTGCGAAGGGGGCTACGTAAGGGTAAAAAGATTAGAAGAGAGAAAGCCGGAAAGCACATCCTAAACAGGGAACAAGAGATGAGTCTCTTCACCTGTTCAATAGACGTTGGTAGAGTGTGAACCGGGCGATAGTTTAGTCTCTCTACTCCAATTAAATTGCAGTAAAACGTGATTTCTTTTTTTTTTTTTGCGCTCTGTTCTTTCCAGAATTTTCTGCATTTTTTACTTTACCTAATATTAAATTAAAATTAAAAAATTAATTTTTATTTTCTTCTAATTTCATTCATATTATTTCATTATTTATTTGCTTCTTCAAGCTTATAAGTGTTTCATCATACTCCTAACCACATTCTGCGTGTATACATACGCCGATCGTCCGTTTCGGATGTTAAAAAAAAAAAAAGGGCAGAAAACTCTCAGTTAAAAACCACCATTTTTTTTCCTTTGCCTGCTCTCCTTGTGACGGTAAAAAGAAAACTTCAAAGGAGTCTCTTTTGCCGTCGATTCAGGCGCGCTACGCCTTTTATATTGGCACTCTCGAGAAATCACCGAAGCATTGGTGAAGATGCTCTTCTCGGAGAAGCCCAGCGAGAGAAAAAGGCAAAATAAAGCACAGACAATAAGACAAAACGAACAAATAAAAAGAAGAATATCACCTTGGCAGAATGCCGCGGCAGGATACCCCCGCTTTCAGCTCGACTTTCTTTTTCCGACATGTGGGTCCCGCGATAGCGGGAGTGTTTACTGGGCGACTGGTTGGTTGCTTGATGTGCGGGTCAAATTTTGTAAGCCTGATCTGGGCTTAAAGCCCACATATGACGAAGTAGGGATAAGGAAAATGGTTCAACTGTGATTACATTGTGATAAAGGGTGCGGGGTAAACAACAGTCGGAGCTTAAGTTAATATAAAATAAAAAATAGTTGAATTGGTGTTCGTTGGTAGGTCTTTCACAATAGATTCTGTATTGTTTGCTGTGTATGGAAGGGTTAAAAGAGGTAGTGGAGAATGACAAGGAGATAAACAGGGTGACAATGACGGTGAGAAACGGTCAAAGGAAAGTAAGAAGGAGAGAAAGGAAAAGAGGGTGTGAAAGAAAAGAAGGAAAAAGAAAAAAAGAAAGTATAAAAAAGATAAAGAAAATAAAAAGAAGGTATGAGCAGAAGAAAGAAATCAGGGAAATGTGAAATATAAAAAAAAAGAAGCGTAAAGAAGAATGCAAAATGAAAGTAAAAAGAAACGGAAATGGGGGAAAAGAAAGAAAGAAAGAAAGAAAGCAAAAAGGAAAGGTAAAGGAGTAGCACACTAAAAGATGATAAGGAAGATGAAATAGAAAGAGAAAAATGAAAAGTAAGAACGAAGAGAAGGAATTAAAGAAAGAACGAAAGAGAAAAGGATGAGTAATAAGCAGTGATTAAGAAAGAAAAAGAGGATAAAGAAAGAAATAGAATAAAAAAAGCAAGAGAAAAAAGGGATGGAAGAGAGAAAGGAAAAAAAAAGAGGAAAGCCAAAGAAAACAAAATAAAAGTTAATAAAGTAGATGAAAAAGAACAAAGTAAAGAACGAGGAAAAACGAAAGGAAGGAAAGAATAACGAAAAAAAATTAAAGGAAGAAGGAAAGAATAAAAAGAACGATGGAAAAGATTGTAATTAAGAAAGAAAAATTGGTGTAAAAGTGGGAAATAAAAGAGAGAAAAATAAAAAATAAATACAAAGAGGAATGGAAACGAAGTAAAAAGCAAATAAAAAGAAATAAAGAATGAGAAAAAAGAAAAAGAAAGTCTAGAAAAAAGGGAATAAAAAGAAAGAAAGAAAGAAAGAAAGAAAGAAAGAAAGAAAGAAATGAGAAACAGGGAAAGTGAGTGAGTAACGAAAAGTAGTGAGACTGGATTCTGAGAAAGAAAGAAAGAAAGAAAGAAAGAAAGAAAGAAAGAAAGAAAGAAAGAAAGAAATGAGAAGCAGGGAAAGTGAGTGAGTAACGAAAAGTAGTGAGACTGGATTCTGAAAAAGAAAGAAAGAAAGAAAGAAAGAAAGAAAGAAAGATGAGAAACAGGGAAAGTGAGTGAGTAACGAAAAGTAGTGAGACTGGATTCTGAAAAAGAAAGAAAGAAAGAAAGAAAGAAAGAAAGAAAGATGAGAAACAGGGAAAGTGAGTGAGTAACGAAAAGTAGTGAGACTGGATTCTGAGAAAGAAAGAAAGAAAGAAAGAAAGAAAGAAAGAAAGAAAGATGAGAAGCAGGGAAAGTGAGTGAGTAACGAAAAGTAGTGAGACTGGATTCTGAGAAAGAAAGAAAGAAAGAAAGAAAGAAAGAAAGAAAGAAAGAAAGAAAGAGAGAAACAGGGAAAGTGAGTGAGTAACGAAAAGTAGTGAGACTGGATTCTGAGAAAGAAAGAAAGAAAGAAAGAAAGAAAGAAAGAAAGAAAGAAAGAAAGAAATGAGAAACAGGGAAAGTGAGTGAGTAACGAAAAGTAGTGAGACTGGATTCTGAGAAAGAAAGAAAGAAAGAAAGAAAGAAAGAAAGAAAGAAAGAAAGAAAGAAATGAGAAGCAGGGAAAGTGAGTGAGTAACGAAAAGTAGTGAGACTGGATTCTGAAAAAGAAAGAAAGAAAGAAAGAAAGAAAGAAAGAAAGATGAGAAGCAGGGAAAGTGAGTGAGTAACGAAAAGTAGTGAGACTGGATTCTGAAAAAGAAAGAAAGAAAGAAAGAAAGAAAGAAAGAAAGAAAGAAATGAGAAGCAGGGAAAGTGAGTGAGTAACGAAAAGTAGTGAGACTGGATTCTGAAAAAGAAAGGCAGAAAGAAAGAATTTAGGGATGACGAAAGATAAGAAGAAATAAAAGTGGAACAGAAATATAATAAAAAAAAGAAATGAAAATTCTACAACACAATATTTGGTACTTTCACCCACATATCAACACACTATAGGTACCTCGAGGTGGTGTGATGGTTAGCAAGCTTATCTCGCTAGAATCGTTACAATTGAATAGTGATTTCGATCCTCACTATGTGTCCCATACTTTCCGCCTTGTGCCACATCAAAGCTGCGCTTAGAAAACCATCATCTTGACCATGTCATTATTTTCTCTTTAACTTATGTTTTAGGTGTTGCTGCTGTTGAAAGTCTTTAAATGTTTGTTTTCTGTTATTTGGTACAGTTCTTTGTGATTTTGTCACATTAACAAAATCCCCAACAACACCAAAGTATCCATACCTCTTTCCATAAACAAAAGAATATCAACGAATTCTAGCAACATAAAAATACTCAAAGATATCAAAAAATATACGAATCAACACTAAGAAATAACGATTATTTGAACAAACTAGAAAACACAGACGAAATCATATCAAACAAAAACAACAGAAACAGAAACAAAATCTTGTTCAACCCACCCTACAATAATACAACAAAAACAAAAAATAGGGAAAATATTCTTCAAAAAAATTTTAAAATATTTCCCCAAACTCAGCAAACTAGCAAAAGTCATCAACAAAATTAAAGTTAAAATCAGTTACATCTGCATGAATAACATGGAGAAAATAGTAACCAAACACAATAAAAAAAAATACTCAACAAAACCAATAACAACTACAATAAAATAAACCAGGAAAACAACACCAATAAATGCAATTGTCGAAACAAAAACTACTGTTCACTTAGCAACAAATGTCTAACCAACAATATAACATATGGAGGTAAAACAAATAATATCAATACAGAAGAAAAGAAAATACATAGGAGCCACAGAAACAACATTCAAAGAAAAATTTAGCAATCACCAAACGTCATTCAAAACAGAATGATACATAAACAACAAAACAATATGAAAATATATATGGAGCCAAATTAAATAATATTACCACTAAAATTAAACAAGAAATCATAAAAACAGCGGCTCCACACAATGTCAATGGCAGAAATTACAAACTGTGTTTAGAGTAAAAATTAGAAATAATCAACTTTAATTATTAAAGCAAACTACTAAACAAGAAAAATGAAATAACGGGGTGATGTAGACACTCAAATAAATACTTATTTACCATTTATTGATATTTATACTAATACAAGCAAAACAAATAAATAGCATATAAAACGCATTTCTATTACAAACACAATTCACTACACGTAAAATCTTGTTCCTACCAATACTATATAAAGATCATTTAGAAAAGAATAACATTATAAGTAACAAATGCCTAATTCCCTCACTAAACATGCTAACAAAAAACACCTAAAACTCGTACATACACCAACCACAGTATAAAATCCAACGTGTGATTACACTTGTTACAACACAAAATACACATACACAAATACACAGAAGATATACACACACATGTACTAATGTAATATATATAATAATACCGACAATAATAGAATAATAAAAATGAAAAACAAACAACCTGTGACCAAAGAATGCACCAATCTAAACTTATTTATAAATGGAACTTTGTCTGTGTGTGTGTGTGTGTGTGTGTGTGTGTTACCTATAGTCTCCGAAACGGCTGGACCGATTTTCTTGAAAATTTACACAGTTGTACTATAAGCGTCTGCGAGTGTTCTTAGCTAGGTTTTGTGTCGAGACACCCCTGATAAATATCGAAAATCGATAATCGAAAAAATCGGGTTATAGAAGGAGTGGTCCGATTTTATTCAAATTTGATACACTCATCGAGAAAGACATAAGAAACGATATTCAGTTTCAAGGTTGCAGTTCTTACAATAGTGCAGAAAATCGAAAATATATATATATATATATATATATATATATATATATAAAAGGCAAAATGTTTGTGTGTGTGGCTGTTTATCTGTTGGTATGCCCTTTATACAAATCCACAATTTTTATCCGATTCTCACTTCACACAAATATTCTTTGGGCTGAGTCTGAGCTCCAAGACCATGGATTAGTTTTAAAGCTTTCATTACACCCGACCAACGCCGGGCTATACTGCTAGTTTACATTAAAAACACATACAAAATTAACACTCACAAACATGCATGTATATATGCGAATGTGTGAGCACATGTACAGAAGCACACACTAAGATGCAAACACACAGTCAAACGTGTACAAAATAAAGCAGATAGGTACATTTCGAAAATTAGGAAAAGTGTGTGTTCAAAAGCAGTATTCAGGCTTGCTAAGCCACGTCAGATATAAGGAAGGTTTCTCCGAGACGATGCAGGTTCGAATCCTACCGGAGGGCGCATATATTTTCTAACAAGATTTCTAGAATATTCACCCCAGAAGATGTAAATAAATAAATATACTATTTATTCATAAAAACAGAGCATCTACTTAAATATAACCATTAACAAAGCGTTTAAACAAATAAATAAAGAATACATACATATGTACAGACAGAGCTCGATGGGTAAACTGCTGACAGTTTATATTTTTAATTTCGCGCATGTGCGTCGTTTGTTTTTGATATTGTCAACTGCACTGTATATTTTCATTTTTGCGTAATTTCGACGACGATTCATTCATCGCACTTCCGCACACACACACACACACACACACACACACACACACACACACACACACACACACACACAAACACATTGCTCAGTATAATAACAGTAAATTCAGAAATAATATCTTCGTCATCATGAAATAGTTAAATGTAACCGCCTCTTCTACTCGACAGTTACTTTTCTCGCACATCCCGTTGAACTCCGTTCCATTTGCTTGCTTCCCTGACAGCTAAAAATTTTTTAAAAGGACGTCAGTTGCTATCTTTTGTCTACTTGATTCCCATCCATCTCTTATCATTACTTCGACATCCCCTGTACCTCGCTTTTTCATTCACTGTAATCTCCCCCTGCGCACCAGTTGCGGTCCTGCCTTGCTTGGGGTGAAATGATTATTATTCATGCACAAACTGAACAGTTATCGTAGGTGTTCGAAACGTTTGCCAGAATGTTCAACACAAAAATTTAAACGAAGTCATCAGAAGGCAGTAGCTTTGCGAATAGTGCCACTTCTATGAATTTAATATCGACGATGTCATCACGACGGTTTTGCAAGCGAGGTAGGAGTATTCTCTAGATGTAGTAACATAACATTCAGATGTGGGCTTTTAGAGGGCCACTGACATGAACCAATTTGAGCCGATGTATTTGAGCCGATGTATTTTCTCGAAGAAATGAATTAGCCGCTATTTTTACTGCACAACGTATACATATAATTAATGTGAAAAGGATTTGAGCTGAATAAGCAGGAACCATGAAAAGTAAAGACATCATAATAATGCCTTCAAGATACTTCGAAGTCAGCATGACTGAAAAAAACCTGAAAGTATTTTTAAGTGAAAAAACCTCTCCACATTAATTCTATGTTGATATCAAGCACTTTATAACAAAAAACTTGCTCGCCAAAAATGCCTCCCTACCAGTAAACTACTGAAAAAACAGAAACTTTGGCACTAATTACCATTATAATTCAATATTATATTATATATATTATGTGTGTCTGTGTGTGTGTGTGTGTGTGTGTGTGTGTGTGTGTGTGTGTGTGTGTGTGTGTACATACACACACTGAGCTTACGGTCATATCACGTTCAATACACCGGTTCTCGCTCGATCACCGAAATTAAGCAACGTTGAGCCTGTTCAGTACTTAGATGGGTAACCCCTTTGGAAGACCAGGGGCTGTAAGCGTTATTGACGGATGTGCGTTGTGGTGCAAGGGATGTCAACTCGGAGGGGGAAAATTGGTGAGCTGAGTTCTAATTCCAGTCGAACATTTTGCATTCACTTACGCACTGGTACCCTTGGGATAGGTATTAATCCGTCCCTTCCCTCCAGTTATGGGTTAAATAACTGAGGTCTGTTGTTCATGCGATATGTGGCAGACATCTGCGCCGATTGTTTGTTATCAGCAGTTCCAAAAAGTGTGAATGGTGCTACACAAGCCTTCACCACTTTAAACAATTCTTTGTGTGGTAGTCTAACCAAGTTAGACACTCATACGTCGAAATCGATGGGAGAGAGAGAGAGAGAGAGTCCATAATATATATTTAGAGAGAGAAAGAGAGAGAGTGTGTGTGTGTGTGTGTGTGAGATACAAAATTAAATATATGTTGACGAGTTGATGGAAAAATAGCAAAATCGAAACGTAAAAAAGAGAAACATGTGATGACCTATAGAGAAGTTACAACAATATCTGGTCTATCATTATTGGACGCGTCGGCCATTGTAAATGTGCCAAAGAATAAAGAAAGTGCGGTTAATGGAAGATGACAATAAAGTCACCCGGCAAAAATAAGTATTAACATAAATGTTTGACTTTTTTCCCCTTTTTCTCATAATTTTGCTTCTGTTCATTCTCACTTAATGGTTGTTTTATTGCATTTTGTTTTCAATTTGTACTCAGCGACGAGACTAAAGAGTGACTATGGAAGAAATTAGTTTGAAAAAAAAAATACATGTTTCCTCCCACCAATCCACAAGATTCCCTACGTATTTTTGATTCTTTGTTCCATATTAAGTGAATAGAGTTTTCCTTTAGAGGACACCACTTTCTGAAAAAGTAATAACCATCAACACTATTGTCATCCTGTTTTGTCAGTAAATTATCTCCTGACAATTGAAAACGTCTTTCCTTAAACCTCAGAGTATTTCAGGAGTAAGATAATTTGCAATACACTTCCATTTTAAAATCATGGCGGAGTACTTCAGTGTGGGGTATTTTTCGTTTTTGCTAATGTTCACCTAATACAAGGCCCAAGATCCATTCAAGTTAGACAGTTACTGTGTGATGTTGTATTAGCAGGGTAAGAAGTGAGGTTTTTGGGGCTATGCAGGAAAGATGACGGCTAACTATTGACTTGAAGTGGTCAAGATTTACTGAGTAAATATCATATCAGAATTATGTCGGAGAAGTCAGAAATATAGTGTGGAAATAGGCTCTAGAAAGAACAAAAGAAATCCAATCCTAAACAGGTTATCCAAGCCCTCCTTCCTCATTGCATGTCCCAGAAACTTCAGTTGTCTCGTCCTGATGATCACTATTAATTTTCTTTTCGTTGCCATTTTTCCAAAACCTCATCATTGTTCACATGCTCAGTCCATGATATCCGCAGCATCCTTCTGTAGAACCACATACACTTCTTAAAAAAAAAAAAAGAAAAAAACAGGAGATAAGTGTAGACCGGAAGATAGGCGGACATATCATATCTACTCCTATTAAGGAAGGAGAAAAAATTAGTGGATAATATTTTAGACTTCAGTCGGAGTCGTTAGAAATGCATTAAGTAAGTAGACTCTAGAGCGGAAAAAAAAAACAATCCTAAGTGTAAAACAAGTGTTAAATCTCCATTGCTGTTCAAAAAGTCTGGAATGTAAACCGGACGATAAGCGAGCAAGCTTGTCTCTAAATCAGTTACGACTGAGTGATGATTCCGATCCTCACTGGATGTCCCGTGTAACACCTAAGCTATGCTTGATAAACACTATAGAAAATCATGAGTAATGTATTTAAATTGTACATGTACTAGTTCAACTCTTTTGATTAATCTTTTTTTTAAATCTAGCCATGTTAAACGGTTGGGTTTTCGATGGGTCAATTAAACGTCTATCGAGATTTATTGCCATTTTTTTATGTTTACAAGAATCAGGTCAGACGTAAAATGGCCATTGCGATCATGTCTCGATAGAGACATGACTGACTGGGCAGAAGATTATCCCGCAGTAGGTTGCCATTGCTTTCTGCGGTAGACTGGTTGCCGACCAAGGCTATAGAACCCAATCTGTCCTGCTATTTAACCCATAACTGGAAGGAAGAGACGGATTAATACCTTTCCCAAGGGTATTTGCGCGTAAGTGAATACAATGGATTCAACTGGAATTCGAACTCGGCTCCCCGGTTTCTCATTCCGAGCCGATATCTACTGTACCACAACGCACATCCTGCTCAGTTATTTATACGGTTCATCGCTAAAATGCTGAGAAGAATAGTCGGTTCTTTGTACCTTTCTAGAAAGTACCTGACTACATTTTTCCATTCTTTATCTTCAAAAAATCAAGTCAGATCAAAGATGGCACATTGCAGCCATATTTGAAAGTAAGCTGTCGTATACTCACTTTCCACACTTGATAGAAAAAAACAAACAAAAAAAAAGAAAAGGTTTTTGCACTCTTGTGGGTTAGGGGATAACTTATTTTCGACACTACTGTCCCTTTTTCACAGTGAACAAGTTGCCATACTTTCCTAAATCCTATGGTTAATGGTACATCAATCCCTATACTTTAGTGTCATTCGCTCTGACCTTTACAGCCGAGTCCCGCCTTCTCAACATAATCCTATGGTAAAAATTTTTTAAAGATTCTTTCCAAGATCCACTATTTTTGGATCAGACCCCCGCGTGGACGCTTCCCAGATGGATACAATCTGAACCTCTTTAGATCTAAAGTCAATAGTTATCTATCCAACATATCGTAATCTTCACGTCCTATTTTTCCTCTTACATTATACACTTTAGTGGCTCTCGGGTCTTGTCGTTGGGGAACTAGAGCAAAAAAAAAAAAAAAAAAGAAACAAAATACTCTCGACTATGTCATTTTACCTTCTTTCTCAAAAACGTTTCATACAGTAAATAACAAGTATCATATATTTTACGTTACATTTTGTGATTAGAAATTAGTATTTGTCTAAACTTCTGATACGATTAGTATTTAAAATATTTACACTTTTCGGACTGCTTTCCTCATCTTTATTGCTATGTTTACAATTTTTAAGACTTAGGACTGTGTGTACGCCATTCCATGTAACTGTGGAAAGAAATATAAAGGTGAAACGGGCTGCTTTCTTATGGTAAAGCTGCAAGAATATCGCAGAACCACATCATAAGGGGAAATTTAAAAAAATCAGGCGTAGCAGATCAAATATGAAGGGAGAAAGGAGACCATCATCCCCTATATTGAGAACACTGTTGGAAATTACGTAAACTTAAGGAATTCAGCACATATGCTAAGCCAGAAAATTTTCCTAAGCCAGCCAAGCATAGAAATGAATACAATATAGGAATGCGGAGTGCTAGAGAAAATCATTAGCTTCAAAGTTTGCAATATGAGCACTGGTAAAAATGGTTACTGAGACATTAGGTTCATAAGGTAAAAAGATCCATACACCGAGACAGAGAAAAACATTACATAATGTACATGACTTAATCGATGAAAAGACAAACCTTACTAAAAACTAGGACGTTATGGAGAGCTATAATCGCTCATGCTCTGAAGTGACACGGCATATAGATGAAGATAGCAAGCGCAACAGACTTTCAGCGGTGGTGATCGCAACCTTATCCGCTTAACGAAATATACTAACAAAAAAGAAACAGGCTAATGTATTAGAAGAAGAATTTTATCATCAAACCAGTCATAGCTATCGGGATCGAGGTTCTTGACGAAATCCAAAGAAGGGTCTGCAATGTAATAAGTCTTGACTTGGCATCTCGGCTTCAGTCATTTTCCCAATGACGTAACATGGCTCCCCTCTGTTTTTTCTACAATGTTTGGTGAGCGTTTTTTCCTGGTGTCTCGTATACATGAATTTAAGCGTGCTACTAGATTGTGTTTTGCGTTGAGGCGCAGCGAATATCGGTTCGGAACGAGAAATCGGGAAGCCGAGATCGCATTCCAGTTTAGTTCCTTGTATTCACTCTCGTGCAAATAACCTTAGTAAAGGCATTAAACCGTCTCTTCCCTCCAGTTATGGGTTAAATAACAGGACAGATTGGGTTCTATAGCCTTGGCTAGCAACCAACCTACCACAGAAAGTTGGTGAGAAAGGTGAGCGGAGTTTGAATTCTAGTCGAATACGTTGCACTCACTTACACGCAAATACATTTGGGAAAGGTATTAATCCGTTACTTCTCTCTCCAAATATGGGTTAACTAGCAGGACACATTGATTTTTATAGCGTTGGTTGGCAACAAGTATACCGAAGAAAGTAATGGCAATTTACTACGAGATAATCATCTGTCCATTCAGTTATCTCGGTTTCGAGACATGATCGCCCAAACGCATATCACGTATGGAACTTAACTGACTGACTAGATTAGCAACTAGGTCCCACCCTTTTACCGTTGAAATAGTTAAATGTAACCGCCACTTCAACTCAGTTTCAACAGTTTCTTTTCTTGCACTTGGCAACTGTGGAAATCTCTTCTGGTTTCTTGCCTCTCTGCCACTTACAATCTTCAAAAATTTCAATGTAACGTCAAATGCCATCTTCTGTCATCCTGAATCCTGTTTGTTTATCTTTCTTTCCCTCAATAATGTATTCTTATTCTTATTCTCTTCCTGTAACCTCAATGCGTGTTAGTGGCATTATTACCTTAATTGGAGTGAAATTATTAAAATGGAATTAAATTTAATTTTTTTTTTTTTTTTTTTTGCTTAATCCAGGTTATTTTCACGATACCCGACTGGTGTAGACATACCTAGGTGGAAGTTTGCAATAATACGATGGGTAGTGATCCTCGTCTTCTACGCCTCGAAAGAAATATGATTGATATTTCGTTGTCTATATTCTTAATCGCGGATGTGCATTATAGTGCAGTAGATATCGACTCGAAAAGAGAAATCGGGGTGCCGAGTTCGAATTCCAGTTGAATTCCATGCATTCACTTACGAACAAATACCCATTGGGAAAGGTATTAATCCGTCTCTTCCCTCAAGTTATGGGTTACGTAATAGGACAGATTGGGTTCTATAGCCTTGGATGGCAACCAGTCTACCGCAGAAAGCAATGACAACCTACTACAGGATAATCTTTTAACCAGTCAGTCATGTCTCTATCAAGACATGATCGCCCAAAGCGTGTATCACGTATGGCACTTGACTAATATTCTTATTCGTGACTTGAAAGAGATTGATGACTTGGGGAGTTTTCAGAACAGTTTGAATTCGTCTCTATTCTTTAGAATTATAATCATAGCAATTTAGATTTACAGACATTTAGTAAACTTCTCGGTTTTTGCTCTCTTTTCCTGTATAAAATCCTCCCCGTTAGTATTAATTGAGTCAATTAGTGACCGTCCCGCTTTCAGGCTGTGTGCGAATGGCAATTTCTTTCCCGCGCGAACTGAATAAGAATTTCCCGCGAATTCACTACACATACTCGCCCATCGCTTTAACCCCAACTTCATTTTACACCGTCATCCTCTACCTCTTTTTTTCTCCGGCATTTTCTTCTTTGTTCATCCGACTCTCTTATTTTTTATTGTGCGTGTTAACACACACACACACACACACACACACACATATATATATATATATATATATATATATATATATATATGTATGTTTGTATGTATGTATGTATTAGAGTCTGTGTGTGGGTGCTTTGTCGCCATCCCGAGACTGCTGGACATCTAAAATTGTTTGCAGTTTTATCAGGTAGCATCCCGAAGCCTTACACCAAAGACTTGCAGAAAAACGCAATTCCAGAAAAATGATTGCAACTAATCACGCAATGAAAAGGAAGCAGACATGGTTCGACAGAAAGAAGGGAAAACGAAAGATAAGTGGAATGATTGGGACTGGAGTGAACCAGGGGTGGACACTGTTACCGGGTCTGAAAGAAGTGTATATCGGTGTTTTAATAATCATGTCTTTATTTGGCGCGTGATTAAGGGAACAGAGGAAGGAAAAAAAAAACTTCACCATTGAAAGCACCAGTTATTTTCTCGTTATGCCATGTCAAACATAGTCCTTATCAAGATGGGTAACTCTTTATAAATAGCGGATATGCTCAGCAACTTGTGGCCGTGGACCAGACGAAATGTAAAACGTAAATATTCCTGCATTCACGCCAAGCAAGGCAAGAAAGCCACTAACACGCAATCAGTTTCATAATTTGAAAGCATAATAATAAATATTATTCAGTCAGTTAAGTGCCATAAGTGATACATGCTTTGGGTGATCATGTCTCGGAAGATTATCCAGCAGTAGGTTGCCATTGCTTCCTGCGGTAAACTGGTTGCCAGCCAAAGCTATAGAACTCAATCTGTCCTGTTATTTAACCCATAATTCGAGGGAAAAGACGAATTAGTACCTTACCCAAGGGTATTTGTGCGTAAGTGAATGCAAGGTAGTCAACTGGAATTTGAACTCGGCTCCCCGATTTCTCGTTCTGAGCAGATATCCACGGCACCATAACGCACATCCTATCCACTACACCACAAAATGAGCGAAAAGAGTAAAATAGCAGGAATTAAGACGACAGAAGGTAATGATTGACATTGCATTTAAATGTTTATTACCAAAATTGAGAAGATTTCAGGAAATCAGAATAGAGAAAACCGATAAAAGAAACTATTACCACAGAAGTCATGGTTATATCTATCCATTTCCATTAATCTAGTACTAGCTACAATTGATAAAGTTTAGGTATCAAAGAGAAAAATAATATTTATATCGTGTAATAATACAAAAATATGGGACAAGGCCAAAATAGTGGTTATGGGAGAAAGTTGGTCTTTAATCTATCTTATCTTAAAAATAGCTAGCCAGAAAAACAGACCCAAACAAACTACAATATTAATTGCGATAAAACAACACATTTTAATTACCATTCTTGCTACAAGTCTCTACGAAATCCTAATCGTCCCCATTTGTGAAGTTCGCTTGGGTTGGGTGGTGGTTTAAAAAAAAACTTGTAAAAATGAAACCACTATCAATATTTACAGTGGTTACAATTTTATATACAATAAACTAAACAAAATAATGTTAATAATTTTTTAAAATTCATTAATTGTGGCAGAAGCATCAGTTAACTAGACTTAAATAATTCATGCAATCATTCGGCCAAGCAACCACTCATTTAAACAAAACAAAAATTACGAAAAGCATATTCGAAAGAATGAAAAGTAGCAAAGAGGGAAATTCATCAAAACCTTTACCATAAAAGTATTTATAGGCAACTATATTACATTGGTGTACAAGTGACTCAAGATGAGATACCAAGTTAATAATATTACAGATTCTTTTTGAAAAATATCATGAATCTTTACATATATACTAGGACTATATGTGTCAGCTGTATTTTAAGTATGGACGAATGGTAGGCTTATAAATATGTAAGATAAATTCTAGCGAGAAAAATGGTCTAGCTGATGTACATAAAAAAAACTATATATATATATATTCATTTAAGTCGGTTGGTGCTTCAGAATTCACTGACTGCACACCTGCAGAAGGGTAACCCCTCCCATCAATAAGGGGTCCTGGGTTTGACGATAAACTGCATCCGGCAGCAAGGCCTCTATTTGGGAGGTTTTGAGGAACATTAACCCTCTAGGGCTATTCGTATCATATTTGATACAGTATTTCCCTATAAGGAAACATTTGGTATTTCCCTATAAGGAAACATTTGGTATTCATTGACTGAGCAGTCAGTACTGCTTTCATTTGAAATTTATAAAATATTTCTCTTAAAAAGTTTTTCAGGAAAATATTTCTTTCAAGGCTTGTTTTCATACTGTATCAAATATGATACGAATGGCCCTAGAGGGTTAATCTCAGTCTATCTATCTATCTATCTATCTATCTATCTATCTATCTATCTATCTATCTATTAACCCTCTAGGGCCATTCGTATCATATTTGATACAGTATTTCCCTATAAGGAAACATTTGGTATTTCCCTATAAGGAAACATTTGGTATTCATTGACTGAGCAGTCAGTACTGCTTTCATTTGAAATTTATAAAATATTTCTCTTAAAAAATTTTTCAGGAAAATATTTCTTTCAAGGCTTGTTTTCATTTTATTATATTAATAAGTAGTAATTAGTGGGGGATCAGTTTATTACTTCATGACAATAGAAAACCGATCACCCACTTTATGCCCAGTAGAAGCCTTAACCCTCTAGGGCCATTCGTATCATATTTGATACAGTATTTCCCTATAAGGAAACATTTGGTATTCATTGACTGAGCAGTTAGTACTGCTTTCATTTGAAATTTATAAAATATTTCTCTTAAAAAATTTTTCAGGAAAATATTTATTTCAAGGCTTGTTTTCATACTGTATCAAATATGATACGAATGGCCCTAGAGGGTTAAGGTTCTTCTACTTGTCATAAAGTGGGGGATCAGTTCTATATTGTTATGAAGTAATAAACAGATCCCCCACTAATATGCTACGAATGGCCCTAGAGGGTTAATTGTTATTGTTCCCTGGTTCACCCAGACTAGGGTTGATAGCACTGGTTAGGATCCCGGCTATAGGCAAATAGTTAATCCCCAAACTGGGGACAAAACGTTATAAAAGAATAGAAAAACATGTTTACAGTGAACATTCCAGCTATAGTTTTTTGAAGAAGAAAAATATTACCAACAATACATTTTGGTAAAAGAAAAAATATTATTAGCAACATATTTTTGAAGAAAAAATATATATGCAGTAATACATCTAACTATCGCAAATATACGTTAATGAAAACTGATTTACAAACTGATTTCTTACAAAGAATACATATTCTATTCATAAGAATCTATCGCAAAAATCTTGTCGGCATTGAATAACCCATTAAAGTTGATATGCCGTGAAAAAAAAATTAACCAAGCGAACAAACTATATATATATATATATATATATATATATATATATATATATATATATATATATATCTTTCCGATTACATTTGGGGAATAACTATTTCAACATATTTGACTGACATTACTAGAAACTTTTGTGATTTTTTACCAATCTTTTTTTACGCATATATATATATATATATATATATATATATATATATATATATAAATATATATATATTTCCCCCATATATATATATATATATATGGGGGAAATAGTTTGATATTGATTGTCACTCTAATAGCGAGATGTTTTTGATATTGTAATTTATTATGAGTTATTGTGTATTCGATCAGAATATTCCTTAGTATATATATATATATATATATTAGAGTGAAATGTATCGTAATTTCAACAAATGTAAACAGACAATGTTACGGAATATATATATATATATATATATATATATATATATATATATATGTGTGTGTGTGTGTGTGTGTGTGTGTGTGTGTGTGTGTTACGGAAAATTCCGAAGATTAAGATTTAACAACCGACATATTGAAATTTCAGAATAGTGATGGTTATTTGCGTAGAATCGAAAATTGTGTTATGTAGGCTTGATTTGACTTCGTTTAGACTATGGTATCCTTCATGGTCGAGTGGTCTAAGACGCGCCAGATCACTTGGTGGCTTCCCCTAAGTTGATAGGAGTCGCAGATTTGAATCCTGCCGAATAACACACATTTTCGTAACAAAATTTATCGTAAATAATCAGGCCGGTAGAAATAAATATAATGTTTGATTAAAAACAGAATATCTACTCAAATACGAGTATTGATTAAAAATAATGTTCAAACAAATAATTTCAATATGTCGGTTGTTAAACCATTTCGTTAATCTTCGGAATTTTCTGTAACACACACTCACACACACACACACGCACACACACGCGCACACACACACACACACGCACACACA
This sequence comes from Ascarosepion bandense, assembly GCA_037127315.1. Taxonomy (NCBI): domain Eukaryota; kingdom Metazoa; phylum Mollusca; class Cephalopoda; order Sepiida; family Sepiidae; genus Ascarosepion; species Ascarosepion bandense. The sequence continues at coordinate 992,602 of JBBBDQ010001469.1, read as the reverse complement.
CACGCACACGCACATACACACACGCACACACACACACACACATATATATATGCTCGTATGTGTTTCTCGGCTGTTGGATCACAAAGATCTTTGTGAAAGTGTTTAAACGTATTTATATATATATAACTGCTGCTTTATATAGTAATACATATGCGATGGTTGTGTACATACTCGTTGACTTGGTGCGTGATTGTGCTAAAAAATACAGAAATCATTGGAATAGAACAAGAAGATATAGATAATGGGTGAAATAGAGGAAACTTTGTACTCGTAGAAAAATTCAAAACTGAAGTAGTAGCGATTGAATCAGAACTGGACAATGAGTCAAACAGGCCGTTCTAACATTTTCTTGTGGCCTTCTCTTTCTTTAAATTTCTGATTTTATTTTATTTTTTTTAAATGTTTGTCAGCTTTTTTTTTCTGTCGGTCATCCATCCACAATCTCTTCTTCGTTTTTGCCAACCCACCGCCATACAATAACGTGCCACTCTCATTAGCCCGTTTCCTTTGGCCACTATACCAGATACCATACTAACGTGTTTCCTAATTTAATTTGTACACGACTCGTTTTTCTCTCCCTCATCCAGCGAAACCACACCTAGAGTATCGTCATTCAATTTTCTTCAGCCTCTCGTTCTTTATTTTACTTTATTTTTTCCTTATTTGCGTTTCTTCTTTTCATTTTCGCCACATTTGCATTTTCCTCACTTTAAAAAAAAAAACATATTTGGTACGTCCTTAAGGTTTCTTCTCTAGGATGCTTGCAGTAGAAAAACAGACATCAAAATACGGACTTTAACACGCTGTGTACATGTCTGCATGTGTTAGACACTATTAAACTACCGAACAGTTTTCCATTAAATTTCATGTGTGGATTTATTAAGACTAGTTCTGTCAATGAAAATTTCACGATTTTCTCATTTGAACTTTCAGATGAACCGTCATTTTTAATTTAATCGGACACAGCGACGTGATGTAATGATTAGCAAGTTTGTCTCGATAGATAGATTACGACTGAGTAGGATGTGCGTTGTGGTACAGTGGATAGCGGCTCGGAACGAGAAACCGGGGAGCCGAGTTCGAGATCCATTTGAATCCATTGTATTCACTTACGCGCAAATACCCTTGGGAAAAGTATTAATCCATCTCTTCCTTCCAGCTATGGGTTAAATAAGAGGACAGATTGGGTTCTATAGCCTTGGCTGGCAATCAGTCTACCGCAGAAAGCAATGGCAACCTACTGCGGGATAATCTTCTGCCCAGTCAGTCATGTCTCTTTCGAGACATGATCGCCCAAGCGTTTATCACGTATGGCACTTAACTGAGTGAGTAAAACGCTCACTGGGCGCTCCATATTTTCGGCTTTGTGCCACATCTAAGTTATGCTTAGAAAATCACAATAATTCTTGATTTAATGATTTCCACGACTTTAAAATAGCTATGCATCCTTGGTTCTTCAGTTTAATAACCTTAAAAAAAAAATCATTAATTATCATAAGAATGCTTGCAGGACATTATTTGAATAAGTAATAGGGTACAAAGTAAACGATTCAAAATTGATATGGTTTTTCTAGCTCAATGAAGCAGAAGTTAAACTCAGTCAAGCATTAGCGTTTTCTTTGTTTCACTAAGACCAAACTGCATCTCTGATACATCTTTTTCTGTTGCCTTTCCTCGCACATCAAACGGGAATGGTTAATTATTTATATGTGGTAATGGCAGAGTATTACGTTCGAGCTATCTAATGAAGGAACACGCAGAATTATAATATATTAAAAACTGAATTAATCTACTAAAGAAAAAAAGCTGTTTTACACGACACAATACAATCATTTAATAAGCTCAGTTTAGTTTGAAACAAGAGAATAGAATAGAGGTGGGGGACAAATGAAGGATTTTTTGAGAAAAAAGAAAGATGAAGAAACGGTTGAAAATAATCAGAATGAGACAGCTGAAATGTTTGGCATACCTAATGAGGAAAGAATTTTAGAGACATTAACACTCACAAGGCACATTTAAGACATGAAGAGCGGCAAACAACGTATATGACAAATTAGAGAAAATGGACTGAGCGACAAATACCACAAAACAAAAAGATTCTAATGGTGCAAGTATTGCTGAGAACAACCATATATATATATATATATATATATATATATATATATATATGTGTGTGTGTGTGTGTGTGTGTGTGTGTGTGTGTGTGTGTGTGTGTGTGTGTTACGGAAAAGATACATGAAAGACAGACACACACAAAGATACATGAAAGACAGACACACACAAAGAGAGAGAGAGAGTGGGGTGTCTAGCACAAAGTCCCAGATATGTTGTAGCTAACTAGATCGAGCATTATACATTCTTTTAAGGTAGACGCTATTTTGCCAGCCCCGGTAAAATAAACACCCAGGGTATTTTACTGGTAATTATTTTATTCTAATGAAGGTAGATAATGTTAAAAAAACAACACAGATTTAACACAAGTTTATTTTCCCCATCAACTGTTAAGACAATTTAAAATTTTTCTACCATCCATTTTTAAAACATGAGTTCAAATCATTTATTCATCATTAATGTAAACACTTCAGGCATAACAGTCTCTCTAATACCAAATTTACCCTTAGGGATGGTTACCTTGGCATTTGAGGTGCACATACCAAAGATTTCATGTTGTTCAATTCCTGCCTACACAGCTAATACAACTACTGTGCTGACGACCTCAAATATAATATATTACTGGTTTTAAAAGACTATATTTACTGACGAAATAGCCTTGATGACTATTTTACTGGAACCGGAAAAATCTTTGTGGTCTATTTTACCAAGACTTGCAGAATAGCCCTGGTTACTATTTTACTAGGATCCGCAGAATAGCTTTGGTTTTATTTTACAAGGACCGGAAAAATAGCCTTGGTGTCTGTTTAATTGGGTCCGGCAAAATTGCTTTGATGCCTATTTTACTGGGATCCGCAGACTAGCTTTCATTTCAATTTTACTGGAACCAGCAAAATAACTTTAATAATATTTTATTGAAACCGGCAAAATAGCCTTGGTATCTATTTTATCAGGACCGGCAAAATAGACTATTCGTTCTAGAAAAGGTTAAGCCAAAATATATATATATATATATATATATATATGTCAATTAAAAAAAACTTAGTATGACATATCTAAATGTAACTGCATGAAAAGAGCAACAGGAAATGGTAATACAAGCTGTTTCCTTATAAGGAAACATTCGGTATTCATTGAACGAACAATATCCGTTTTTCCTTTAGTGAAAATCGCTTATTACCTGGTTGACACTCTTTCATTGTTTTTTAATCAAAATTAGAGGCTTAACACTTGTTTCCTATTGAAAATTGTTTCCAATTCATTTGTTAAGTTCGTCGCCAAGTCATTTTCTACTTATAGATCGATTTATTTGAGTAAATAAATAATTAAATAGAAATACTGTTATTACCTGAAATCGAAATACGTTTAAATCATATTTCTACCTTTAATCCTTCTAGTTGTGAAGAGTCAGTCAGTTAAGTGCCATACGTGATACACTCTTGGGCGATCATGTCTCGAAAGAGACATGACTGACTGGGCAGATTATCCCGCGGTAGGTTGCCATTGCTTTCTGCGGTAGACTGGTTGCCGACCAAGGCTATAGAACTCAATCTGTCCTGTTATTTAACCGATAACTGGAAGGAATAGATGGATTAATACCTTTCCCAAGGGTATTTGCGCGTAAGTGAATGCAATGAATTCGGCTGGAATTCGAACTCGTCTCCCCGATTTCTTATTCCGAGCCGATATCCAATGCTCCACAAGTATTTTTCTGAAATCAACGCCTGGTTTATGGAAGTAGTTCGCATTAGACAATGATCTTCCAATACCAACCGGTGCACAGCATCTGCTTCTTCAGATACCGTCAGGTCTTTTGTCTTCCCCAGAGTTTTTCACTCGACATTGTTGGAAACCATCCATTTTTCATCACCGCAAATCGTTCTATTTTTTTCAAGTCGATTTTTAGGAAACTAGTAATTTATAATTTAAATCTAAAGATAAGTGTTTTGCAATTTCAGTGTTTCTCTTAATATAAAGTTTTAATCAACGTTACATATTTATATTATCAATAAAAACATTATTTTGCCTGAAGAAATCCTTTTGAAGGACAAAACAGGTCATACATAATCTTTTCATAAGTATATGCTTCTCAGACATATATATGAACATGGTGCTACAGAAATATCTCCGACATCTAAAAGGTTATCAAAAAGACTAACGTAATTTCTATTTAAAAACTTATTTCCCAGTTCTATCTGTCTATATTTCTTAGATGAGGTAGTATTTAAAGTATTTACATTATTCGAACTATTGTCCTCATCTTTGTTGCCATTTGTACGATGTTTCGGCCGTTGTACGCTCCGGCCTTCTTCTGATATACCAAAGTAATTGTAATAAAGGGATCGGTTCGAAATTCCTAGCACCTGAAGAAGGCCGGAGCGTACAACGGCCGGAACGTCGTACAAATGGCAATAATGATGAGGACAATAGTCCGAATAATATAAATAATGTTATTTCCCTGTTATTTAAACAAAGGCTTATACTTTTAATTCAGTTTTTCTTTTTTTAATCATATCACCCCGAGCAAGGCGGTAACGCCACTGATGTGCAGGGGGATACGTAAGAGGGAAAAATTGGAAAAGAGAAAGCCGGAAACTACATCCTAAACAGGAAACAAGGGATGAGCCTCTTTTCCTGTTCAATAGACGTGGGTGGGGTGTGAACCGGGCGATAGCTGGGTTTACATATTGCATTTTCTAAATAGTGGCCTCTATTCGCAATACACTGTTGTTGATAGTTTCTAGATTTTTCTATCTATAACTATTTCCTGCGAAATTTCTTCAACATTTTGGTGAATAGCATCGTTTTATTCTTCAATGGCTGCTGGTTGATGATTGTAGATCTAAGCTTGCAAGTAATCACAAGGAATATAAAACAGGGGTCTAGATTGAACGAGAATTCAGGCCAACGAATGTCGCCGCGTGAGGAAATCAACTGTCCTGAGAACTTTTCTCTCAAGGTTTCTATTGATCGTCTCACTGTGTGTGCGATGGCTCCACCCTCATGAAACCATGCATCTGAACTTCCAAGTTCTCGGAGTTTTGGTTCCGTTATACAACATTACCTCGCTGACATACAAAAATCGTCACACATTGCTTTTATACCTGCTTTACTTTAAATAGACATTTTAAAAAATTGTCCGTTTGTTTTCTCACCTTAGTTCTTTCTGACCCTGTGTCAAGAAATAGATATGAGAGGAAAAATGGTAAGTGCATTGAACAAAAGATATACAACTTATACACGGTTAGTAGATTCAGGAATACTCGTTAGTAGGAGTCAAATATATACAAAGAAGTAAGTCCGGGTAATAAGTTCTTGCTGACCAACGAGTGGCGGTTCAACTGTTCTGACAAGCACCAACTCTAACAACAACAACTACTCAACTACAACTACATCTCAACCACCGTTCTCTGTCGAAAGGTTTATTTGTACGCCATGGACGAGTTCATAGACTGTGTGGAAATGGGTTTTACCCCAACACACTACCAATATGATTATATTTACTTTTTCTTTTTATCTGTTGTGTTACTTCTAAGATCAGTCTCATATGAGGCATATCTGAGAGGTTATCTTGAGTGCCACTTGAAAGCATACAACGCTCATAGAGCCTGGTCAGTACTTAAATGGGTGACCATTTGGGAATACCAGGTGCTGTAAACGTAAGGACCAAGAATGGTCCACCGGTCCTCCAGGTTTGGGGGGTTGGGCGCAGGGCTAACAACCCTGTCCCGTAAAAAAACAGATTGTTCCAGAAACAGCAACAAAGAGTTGTTGCCCTATGTACCATCTGGATGTGACGGATAAATGATGATGATGATACCAAGGGTCAGCAAACTTTTGCTATGTGCCGACTCGGGGTTTTAAAATCATTCAGTGTCAACAGTATACGTATTTTTATACAAGTGAAGGTCAATATACCTGTTCCAGAATATATTTTATATAGCAATATATACAATAATATGTAAACCGCATTAATAGAAATAAAATTGCTGACTTAACACTGCTTTCATTTGAAAGAAAATTGGCCCAGAGGAACCAAAAACCGAAAGAAGAGCAAAAGCAATTTTCTTCAGAAAGATGAAAGATATCGGGAGGGATGTCCGACCATTGAAACAGTGGTTGACTTTACTAAATTTTCGTCTGTCAGGGACTTCCTTAGTTCAACAAGTTGCACCACTGGAAATTACTTGACATGCAACGTGCGGCACGCGTACCGTAGGTTTCCGATCCCTGCCGTACACCAAATTTCGCAACTGTGCACCACAGACACTCGGTCACTGTCTATGGTTATTTTTCACCCAGCAGCGAAAATTCTGCTTATCGACGTAGCCAGAGAGATGAAAATGAGCTTCATAACATGTTAGAAGAACAACATTTACAGCAACATGTTGAACGATACTGTTACAGCATACCATACCACTTTCCAAGTTACAGTTTTTGAACAACCATTAATTCATATGGATGAGAACTGCAGGTCGCTGTGTAAAATTCTTTTGACTGCTTGATCAGACAACCCAAAACAGAAGCATGTTTTCGGGCTGAACATAAAAATTGCAGAAGTGACTGTCACAGAGCCCGTATATTTTCTGAAGTTCATGCACTTCCAGGTTATTTTTTAAGCTTTGAAAAGGTGACCTTTAATTTTTTTTATCCCATCGCAGTATCGATTTTTTATCCAGAACAAAATCATTCAAATGTAACATGAAATGAACAGAAAAAGCTCCGCAAATGGACGATGGTCACCGGTCAAAGCAATGACGGGAACTGAAATAAATTTGGAAGATAGCTAGATATAAACACCATTGACACTTGTTTAAATTCATAAACATCACACAGCTGAGAGATTAAAATGGGTCAGTTATTTCTGTTTCTTAAATTTAAGTTTATATATATATATATATATATATATATATATAGTGTATCGAGGCAGCAAATAATTTTTTAAACATATACTGTTAAATATAAGAGACAATGAATGTCTATTATGTTTAATCATGAGCCGTTCTAAACATTGTTTTTTGGCTTTAATTTCAGTTGAAAATAAAGACAAAAATTCTCCAACATTTGGGTAATTTTTTGGTTCTAAGCTTTCGGCTCACATGAGCCATCTTCAGAGAGGTTATTAAGACGGTAATACAATAACATCCACCATTACCGACGATTTTATTTTGTGTTGACATAAAACTCCGCTAGGCAACGGCAATAGTTACCAAAAATAACAAACGCAGTTCTCAAATTTGCAATGCGGTTCTATGACGTCACATCGCGTGATAGCGCGAAATGACAACAGAACCATGTATTCAAATGCAATGTTATGTGTTATGGCCAGATTTAAAAGTGATTTTATTAAGTGTGGGTTGTTTGGATTTAATATAGATGGCCTCCAATATCTGAAGGTTCTTTTTACTGTGTAAAGCTTAGAACCAAATTAATAAAAAATTATCCAAATGTTGGAGAATTTTTGTCTTTATTTTCAACTGAAATTAAACCCAAAATACTACGTTTAGAACGGCTCATGATTAAACATAATAGTCATTCATTGTCTCTTATATTTAACAATATATATATATATATATATATATATATATATATATATATGTATATATAGTCACAAACATATATGTGTGTGTGAGTGTTTGTATATGTGAGTGTGTGTGTATGTATGTATATTTATGCACCTATGTTCATGCTTTCATACGTGAACATATACAACATTTCTGGATCATAACTTCTTTGTATATATATATATATATTAGTCAATACATATATATATATATATATATATATATATATATATATATAGTTGAATTCTTTTGTTTTAACATTATTATTATTTAGTGATTCGTAAATTTCTGTATAATAACGAAATATATATATATATATATATATATATATATATACGCAGGCACAAACATATATATATGTTTGTGTGTGTGTGTGTGTGTGTGTGTGTTTCTCTTTGTGTATGTATACACTCCTATATTAACGCTTTTATAGATGCACATATACATATTTGCTGGTGATATTTATAGCTTCCTTGTAGGTGCTGATGAGAATATTAGTCATCCACATACAAGCCTGTATCACAGCTCATTAGTGTGGCTAGACACATCCACTTGCTTCTGGCTGGGATCGAAACTCGATTTAGTGTCAGTCGGAGTCGCTACTCCCTAAGCCATAGGCGCTTGCACTCAGAGACAGGAAATTTTAACGTGTTGTATATAAGCAGTGTATATATATATATATATATATATATATATATATATATATTAGTCAATATATATTATATACATATATATATATTAGTCATATATATATAAATAAATTAGTCAATATATATATATATATATATTGACTAATCTATCTATCTATCTATCTATCTATCTATCTATATATATATATATATATATATATATTAGTCAGGATATATATATTAGTCACCATATATATATTTATATATGCGTGTCGACGGGTTATTGGTTATAAAGATATGAATATATAACAAGAAATATCTTCAAATATGCACTTACTGTAAATGCTTTTGAATAAACTAAATAAAAGATGTAAGCTTTGATATACATGAAGGAATTGTGTAAACGCTCTCATATATATATATATATATATATATGTGTGTATATATATATGTCTATTCAATTTTCGACTTTGAGCGTGAAGCTGAGCGTTTTCATGCAGATTTATTCGTTGTATTATGAAGGCACATCTCTATTTACAAAAAAGTAGCCCAAAATACAAAAAAAAGTTTCTAATAAATAGCAAACGTAAAAACTTCTCAATGAAATGTTTCTTGACTAATTTCTACACATCTCTGACAACACACATGCACTCTCGTCGATATATGAAGATAGATATAAATATAAGTACAGCCCTCGATGCGTACACTTTTATGGAAATAACACTTGCTCCCCAAATATTGTGTCACGCCCAGAATCAACTTAAAAGTCGTAATGCTTCTTCAGATCACGATTATGGCTTTCGCTGGTCTTCCAAAACAGCCTAAATTTAATTTGTTCTCCGCTCCTTGCGTTAATAACTTTCTAGCATCCGAGAGTATGTTTTATTGTACGGGCAGTCTAGTACTTATGAATGTGGGTGGGTCCTCTTCTCTGCCCGTGTGACAGAAGTTAATAGAGGCATCTTATGATTATTAGCTACAAAATAACATAGCTTGACAATATAGAATTTCTACTGTCTTAAAACATTACCAATAGTTTTCATATTTTTTGTTCTTTTATTATTCTTGGTCCTTATTATTGTTTTTTTTTTCGCACTCATTAACATTGGTGATTTTGTTGCCTCGATGGATTCTTAAGGACCATAGAGGACCCCAGAAGAACTGCATAGAAATTGTCAATATTGGTTTAACATTGTACGCATAGAATTCTTTTTTTTTTTTCACACTTTGTTCTATTCAATAGTACTTGGCAATTCAAAAAAGAAAAAAAAATAGTATAACTGAACTTGAACTTGAACGCGAATCGCTAAACTACGAGTATTCATGTTTTTCGAAAAAAAATGCACTCATTATTTTTTGAGTGAGTAAGAAATTAAAGTATTTACTTTCAATTAATTGTTATTTAGTTGCTGAGTTATTTAAAAACTCAGGGTTTTTTTTTATTCAAATAAAAGAAAAATTTTCATTTGAGTTTAATTTGTATTTGGGTAATCCTAAAAGTAAAAGATACAGATAAACATGAATGAATTTAAATCCGTCATTCTCGAATCTCTTGAGTTCCAACTTGAAAAGCAATATCAACGGGAACTTAAATGGCAAGAAAAGCAACTTGAAATTCAAAAGTAAACTGCTAGAGAACGATATGAATTTCAAAAACAAGCTGAAAAAAAATAGCTTGAATTTCAAAAACAAACTGAAGTTAGACATCAGAAATTCGAAGACATTCTACTTCAAACTCAACAAGAGTAAAGAAACTGTGGACAAATTAATGGATACGAAAATGCGTTCTCACAAAACACGATCTGGGGCACAATAGACTCTTTTACATATTCTCCGGACGAGGATATAACTTTTGGCTTCTATTTTAGAAGCTTCTCGGATTTATACGCCACAGATATCATAAATTGGTCGGATTCTAAGTTTGCCTTCTTCCTCGAAAACTGAGCACCACAGAGCAGAACAAATGTGTAAATTATATTTTACCTCGTAAAAGAAGCGAATTAACATTCACTTCTTCGTTCGCGTCGCTTGTAAAAAAGTATTGCGGCGATTTTAAAATATCATAATTGAATGCAAATAATTCCTGATATAGTGCCTGATATTTGTTCAGGTACTCGTTTCAGCTAAAGACGCTGAAATTAGCCGTAGAGTTCTAAATAAATTGGTAAATGAGCCAAACCTTACGCTCCAACAAATTGCGAAAGACTGCCAGAGATTCATAAGTGTGCGCCAAGATTCGAAAATTTTTTTTTTTTTTTAATCATTTCACCCCGAGCAAGGCGGAAACGCCACTGATGTGCGGGGGGTTACATAAATGTAAAAAGATTAATTAGAAAACAGTGTGGAGTACAAGCTAGTTAGAAAGGAACAATAGAAAGCTGAGAAAGCAGGTGCGATGACAGATACATAGGTGGAGAGAAAGGGAAGGTTATACAGGGGAGTGGAGAGAGCTAGAGGCCAGTGGTTAGTAGATGAGTATTAACTTTGCATTTAAATTTCTGGAGGTTGTAGCCGTCAGGAAAGCAAGAATACGGGAGTGAGTTCCACAGACGGGAAGTGCGTGAGAGGAAGCTGCAGGAGTAGAATTGTCGTCTGCATTTGGCTAACCTGACTGTGAATGGGTGGGACCCAGTTGCCAGTCTGGTTGCACGGGTAAACACGTGTTGAGGAGGCATCAGTGACTTAAGCTCATCCGAGCAGAAGCCATGAAAGTATTTATAGAAGAGACAGAGGGAGGCCACATTTCGACGATGGGAAAGTGGCTGCAGTCGAGTCGCCAGATCAGTACCTATCACATTACAGACTCTCCTTTGGAGCTTGTCAAGAAAACTGAGGAGAACGGCAGGGGCACCTGACCATAAATGGCAGCAGTACTCCATGCACGGACAGATGGTTGACTTGTATATATGCAGGATGGATTCAGGTGGAAAAAACATCCTGGATCGACATAGTGACCCAATCTTCTTAGCAGTAGATTTTGCTATGGATTCAATATAGTGGTTCCATTTGAGGTCTGAGGACAGGGTAAGTCCGAGGAGGCGTAGTGTATTAATCTCCGGGAGAATCACCTGGTCCATGCTTATGGGAGGCAGAAGAGGTTGCCTGTAATGGTTGACAGACAAGAGCTTGGTCTTAGAGGAATTGAAGTTGACAAGCCACTTCTTGCCAAAGTTCAACACAGAGTGTAGATCCCGCTCAAGGTCAGCAGCGAGATTATGTCTGTCCGCCGCGACAGGTTTCTTACTGTGGAATCTGGCTTGGCTCACATAAGAAAAGTACGCCGAGAAAAAAATTGATTCTCCCCCTAAATCAAATCAATCAAAAAAGAAATGTGATAATTTCTCCCTGACTCGTGTTTTGGTCGTAGATTTTTAAAAAAATGCCTAAAATGTAACCGTATCGAGCACAAGGGCTCAAATTGTCGAGTGAGAAAAAAATGTTAATTCTATATAAAAACACAAAAGCAGATGAACAAGACGGTTTAAATATTAGGAAATACGTGCAAGTGCAAATCCTAAATAAAAATATTAAAATGCAGTTGGATTCTGGTTCAGATTTAACAATCATAAACCTAGACACTTGGAAGATTAAGGGAAAACCAACCTTGCAAAGAACTAATAAAATTGCCAGGTTCGTGACAGGAGAGGACATCAAGATTTCTGGAGAACTTATCATGAATGTAACATTTCAAGGAAGGTTGCTAAAACTGAAGATATTTGTATTAAAAAATACAGAAAATTTATTTGGCACCGACTGGATGGAGAAATTTAATTTTGCCAAAAACTCGAAAACCTGACCACTGAGGCAAATAATTTAATAAAAACCTTAAAAGAAACTTTTCCGGAAGTTTCTTGGGAGGAGGGGCTTGGTCGGTGTAATAAGATGACAGCAAAAATTCGAGGTAAAAATGACATCGGTGTTTAAGAAAAAAGCAATGTGCTTTTTGACCCTCTATCAAAAGAAAATGAAGGACTCGTCTGACTTGAAAGAACTGGTATCTTGTCAAAAATTGTGTACAGTCAATGGGCTTCATCCACTGTCTATATGAGGAAGACGTCAAAGGAGATCCGAGTCTGTGCCTGTTTATCGACGGGGCTTAATGCAGCACTCAAAGACTATCATTATTCTTTACGTAGAACGGATGAAATTTTCGCGAAAAAAAATGGAGGAAATATTTTTTTCAAAAATCGACCTCAGTGACGCGTATCTGCAAATACCGGTGGAGGAAGAATGTTTTAGTTGCTATGTATCAATACCCATCGTGGGTTGTGCAAGTTCGAATGTCTACCGTTCGGGGTAAAGGTTACGCCAGCGATTTTCCAACAAGTGATGGACACTATAGTAAACGACTTTGACAATGCGGTGGCATATTTGGACGATATTTTAATGCTCAGTCAAACTGTAGAACAGCAAAAGGAACATGTGCATGAAATCTTCGAAAGAATTAAGGCGTATGGGTTCAAATTGAAAGAATCCAAATGCGACTTTTTTACTTATGACACATCATCGATAAAAGACCAGATCGAGAACTGGCTGCAGCAATGAAAGATATACCAGCTCCCGAAATTTTTCTATCTTACGAGGATTTTTAGGATTGGCAAATTATTACCACGTGTATGCACAACTTACGTGCTCTATTAAACGAACTTTTGGAAAAAGACTAGAACTGGGAGTGGGCACCTGAATGCCTAGAAGCATTCGAAAAAATAAAGTCTTCACGTCGGACTTGTTTCTCACTCACTCAGTCAGTTAAGTGCCATATGTGAAACACGCTTCGGTGGTCATGTCTCGAAAGAGGCATGACTGACTGGGCAGAAGATTATCCCGCAGTAGGTTGCTATTGCTTTCTGTTAGACTGGTTGCCGACCAAGGCTATAGAACCAAAATCTGTCCTGTTATTTAACCCATAACTGGAAGGAATAGACGGATTAATACCTTTCCCAAGGGTATTTGCGCGTAAGTGAATGCAATGAATTCAACTGGAATTTGCCCTCGGCTCCCCGATTTCTCGTTCCGAGCGGAAATCTACTGCACCACAATACTACAACCTAGATTAAGATATTATAGTTGCCAGCTACGCCAGCTCGTATGGCGTTGGAGCATGTATTATGCACAAGATGCTAGATGGACCTCACAAACCAATAGCTCATGCATCGAGAATGCTTCTTCCTATAGAAAAATACTCGCAAATTGAGAAGAAGTCGTTAGGGATTATTTTCGCAGTAACGAAGTTTCTCTGGTACATTCATCGTAGACACTTTACTTTGCAGACGGACTATAAACTGTTACTTACAATCTTAGGTTCCAAAAACGGCCTGCTTATGCACACAGCAAATAGACTGCGGAGATTGGGTACAATTCTTTTAAACTATAATTTCAAATGGAGTTCCTACAGTCTAAAAAACTCTATCATGCTGACGGACTTCCCAGATTCATCCCGAAACAGAGACTGTGACAGCTTCTTCCCTAACAGAAAGAGAATATAAAACTACATTATGCAACAGAGTGACAGAACTCCCTGTAACCCTCGACCAGATAAAACAAGAAGCTGTAAACGATGAGTTTATCAGGCAAACCAAAATTAAAATTCTTGGAAAAAATAAACAAACTTCGGATATTTTTTATACGGCGAATGTACAGTTATATATTAAGCAAATCCTCATTCCCACAACATTACAAAAAAGAATTCTGAAAGATTTCCACACAGCTCAGCCAGTGATTACAAGCATGAAAAACTTTATGCGCAGTTATGTATATTGGCCAACATGGATAAGGATATTGAAATATGGTAAAATCATGTAATGGTTGTACCTTGGCAGCAAAGGCACCTCCAATCAAATATAGTCCTTGGCCCAAAACAGACCGACCATGGTCTCGAATTCATGTAGATTTTGCAGGTCCGCTAGACGGATTCTACTTTTAGTAGTGGATTGATTTTCTAAGTGGCCTGAAGTTCTTAGATGAAGAAATCCAACTACCGAAGTGGTATTCAGTTTCCTACATGAACTGTTCGCTAGTTTTATGGTAGTCAGTTGTTTAGTGTTAGGCAATGAAACACAATTTACGTCCGGCGAATTTAAGGATTTTTGTGAGACTTTCCATATCAAGCATATTAAGATTGTTCCATATTACCCAAGGTATAATTGACAGTCCGAGCGCTTCGTTGACACGCTAAAAAGAGCTCTGAAGAAACCTAGTGGCACACCAACAGAAAAAGCCCTACAACAGTTCCTTCAGGTGTATAGAACAATGGCCAATCACAACACATCATCATTATTACCCCAACCGAGGTAATGTTTGCGCGTAAAATCAAGTCTGTGTTTGACAAGCTACTTCCCAAATAAACAAAACATGGACGACGAAACACGGTATATACGAAGCACCATCAACTGGGAAATGGGTACAACTGATGAAAGAGTTGAAAATAAGATTTATATCATAAAATGTTCCCAGTTCACTCACAAAAGACACTTAAATCAGATCAGGAAACACCTGTCAGACGATGCAGACAGCGGTCCCCCTGAAGAAAAAGAAATAATGGATGTCATGTATGATACTTTTGACATACCAAGCGGCCCTGAAAAGTGTTGTTTAAAAATTAAAAAAAAAGAAAACAACAGATTTTCTCGTCGTAAATCCAAAAAAGAAAAAAAATATTAAGACTCCTCCAGAGTTAATTCTTATGGTGTTATGTTGACTTTCCCATATGACACACTGAACTCTTCCGAACTATATATAAGTAGCAGTTCTGCTTTGTAGAAGCAGCGTAATATACGCTATTCCAACAGATAACTATGACAGCCAGACTACTTCTTCTTCTATGTGCCCTGTCCCTTCAGGACGTAGGCGATCATGGTTCTCCACGTCTCCCTGTCCTTTGTGGCTCTTAGTATGTTTGCTCCTGTTGCTCCTGGCAACCCCCGTTCCGTCATCCACCTGATCAGACCCTGCAAATATGTTATCCGCTGCCTTCCTCTGTCAGTATCAGGTTCTCCAGGCTCTCCTTCCTCATTGCATGTCCCAGGAACTTCAGTTGTCTCTTCCTGATGCTCAGCATCAATTTCCTTTTTGTTGCCATTCTTTCCAACACCTCATCGTTGCTTGCATGCTCAGTCCACGATATCCGTAGCATCCTTCTGTAGAACCACATTTCGGCCGCTTCCAGTTTTGACCTCATTTTCGATGATATTGTCCAGCATTCACTGCCGTATTGA
Organism: Ascarosepion bandense; assembly: GCA_037127315.1. Lineage (NCBI taxonomy): Eukaryota > Metazoa > Mollusca > Cephalopoda > Sepiida > Sepiidae > Ascarosepion > Ascarosepion bandense. Next base: position 977,083 of record JBBBDQ010001469.1, on the reverse strand, counting down.
AGAACTGACATCACGTAGCAGTCTAGCACTCTTTTCTTCGTTTCTATTGAGATTTTTCTGTGTGTTAGTATTTTGCTCATCTTCTGGAATGCGTCCTTTGCCATGCCAATTCGCCTTCGGATCTTCGTGTCGCACTTTCCATCTTCTGTTAGAACACTTCCTAGGTACTTAAATTCTTGGACTTGCTTGATTCTGTTATCCCCAACCTGTATTTGGCATTTTGGGTTGTATCTTTTGCTGATGACCATGCACTCTTTTACGCTAATAATCTTTCATTGGCATATGTTTGTACTACTGTCTTTGTAATATATATTTTAACACTATTCCGTTTTTGTGTCTCAACAGGACCACAACAACGTGGTGACAAGGTCACAACAGTTATAATCGACTACTTCCACTGCGTCAAGTTTCTTCATCTCTTTTAGTACCATATTCAGGATGTATGTTACATAACATTCGAGCACACTGATCGTTGTTTCTAACAGTATTTTCTTGTTTCCTGAAATTATATCTAGTTTCTGGAAAGCATCTTTCGCAATTCCGATGCTTCGGTTTTCTGTGTCACATATTCTATCGTTTGTTATAACACCTGCCAGTTCGTTAAATTTCTGTACTTGCTTTAATTGGATATTTTCTGCATATTTTATGTTATTGAGGTTGTGTCTACGAATAACAAACACCGTCTTTTTAGATCGCTTAACTGCATAAGTTAAATAAGTCTGGTGAGAAGATGTATACTTTTCTTAAGCACCTTCCTTTCATTGTTGACTTGCTTAATTAATGTGGAAAAGTTGAAAAATCAGGAATAAGAATATCTTGTGCCAAGCTTTTAAAGTGGGAATGTTTTATTTTATGCGCCCTGTTCTTGAAAGATTTTAATGATCATGACTCGCCACAATCTCTCTTTTATTGTTGTTATATATATATATATATATATATATATATATATATATATATATATATATATATATATATATATATAATGTGATATATGTTATATATATTTGTCCAAAGCTCTATAGCCGAGGACGATAACGGAGTTAGATTCTGCTGGTTATTCATAGTCTTTAAAAGTTTCTTGTGTAACATTTTAAGATTAGAATACGTACAGAGTCGGTTTTATTATTATTATTATTATTATTATTATTAATATATATATATATATATATATATATATATAATTCAATTCCACACACTATCTTGAATGGCTTTTTGGACTTCTATGGAGTGAACATTAGCAATATATATATATATATATATATATATATATATATATATATATTGCTAATGTTCACTCCATAGAAGTCCAAAAAGCCACTACAGATAGTGTGTGGAATTGAATTATATATATATATATATATATATATATATATATATATATTGCTAATGTTCACCCCATAGAAGTCCAAAGAGCCACTCAAGATAGTTGTGTGGAATTGAATTAGGGTGAATTAGGGTAAGAAAGGACAAGATAATACAAAATATAGCCAAGTCTTGACTTGAAAAGATCAAGATTTAATTAGTGAATAAAATCTCGGATAAAACTGTTAGGGAGATAGAGTTTGTTTGAGTTTTATTTAATGGCATATTAACATCTGTGTGTTATTTAATGCCAAAAAGGTTTTAAGGTAGTTTTTTATGTTCGGTTATAGGGAGAAATTTGATTTAATCAGATTTTAATGAATTTTTTTGTTTATATTCATTTTTATTTTAGAAAACAGAAAATGTCTTCCAGTTAAAAATGTTTCGCTGAGAATAATTTATTTTCCTTCAAAAAAATGTCATGGTAATACTTTTTTCTTCAAAAATATATATTTTTCTATAAAGGTCTGTTATTATGTATAGATTTCTATAAAAGTGTATTTTTATACTTTCATAGTGTTTTGATCCCAGTTTGGCGGAGATAAATATTTACCCATAGCTGGGACTCTAACAGGTGCTACAGCTCCGGGTCAGGGTGGATCTGACAACAACAGCAATAAAGAGGTGCTTCCATGCTCCTCACAACCTAACAATCAGAGGCCTTGCTACCGCATACCGTTTACTGTCATGCCAAAGACCATAGGGGAAAAGAGTTAAAGTAGACTTTAGAAGAGACAAGAAAACCGAATCCTAAACAGGAAACAAAGGATGAAACCGTTACTCCTGTTCAAAAGCCAGATATGGTGCTCGCATCTCTTTTGTTCAAGTCACTAGATCTAACCAACATTTTTACTCACTGAGTCATGTGTCCTCCACTACAGTAGTAGTGAACAATAACTAAGAGAGCTGAATTAAAGGGAGATTCAAACAAGTCTAAGACAAAAGTGGCATGGCTCATGGAACGAGAACATGATTGAAATAATGGTTCGGATCAAAATACGGCGCGTACAACGGTCAAAACGTTGTGAATATGAATATGGCAATAAAGATGAGGATAAATAGTCTGAAAAATGTAAATATTATAAATAATACAGCAGTATAGTCAAACTCGTTTTAACGTGTGAAGAGATAGTCCAACATTCACTGCCAAATCTTAGATTAGATGTTACAAAACAGTTTTTCATTTTTTTCCTTTGTTTCAGAGGATATTTTCCGATTTCTGAAACCATTCCTTAGCATCTAGAAAACATCTTTCATGAATTTCGTGTGTTTCATTTTTCATCACCTGTTGCGATACCGACAACCATCGGTATGACTAGCTGACCATCGGTATGACTAGCTGACTCAACTCTAATGTTAACAATGTTATCCAACATTCTGCTGCGATGTAACATTACAAACATATCAACTGCAATTTCGTCATTGAAAAAGCACAACCGTGCGAAGAGGTTTCACTTCTTCAATGATGAAACAAGGGAAACATGTGTCGGCATTTAGAATGAAATCGTTAACTGTTTACCGCGTTGACAGCACAAACCAAAATATGTCGACAATTTTGAACGCACGCGCAAACTAGACCTATGTCAACCATCTTTTAATCTTGTGAAAAACATGGCCCATGTCCTCCTTTCTTTTATTACTTGAGCAAACTAAACTTATAACTTTGTTTAAATCTCTCACAAAAAATATCTAAAAAACTTACACCTAACTTTGTATGAATCCATCACAAAACCTTACATTGTTTGAATCTCTCACAGAAGAAACTTATGTCTCAATTTGTTTGAATCCCTCAGAATAGAAACTTAAATTTGTTTGAAAATCTTACAAAAGAAACCCATGTTTAATTTTCTTTGAAATATCTCACAAAAGAAGCCTATATCTAACTTTGTTTGAATCTACCGCAAAAGACATATATGTGTGTAACTTTGTTTCAATTCCTTTGAAAAGAGACCTATGTCTATCTTTGGATGAATCTCTCACAAGGGAAACCTAACTTTGTTTGAACACCTCACAAAAGAAACTTATATCTTTCTTTGAATCTCTCACAAAAAAAAAAAAAAAAACATGTATCTAACTTTTTTTCAATATTTCTCAAAAAAGACCTATGGATTACTTTGTTTGAATCTCTCAAAGAAGATACTTATGTGTAACTTTTAATTTCTAATAAAACAATTCAATGTCGAAATTTGTTTAAACCTCTCACTAACCTCAATTTGTTTTAATTTATCGCAAAAGAAGCCTATGTTTAACTTTGTTTGAATCCATAATAAAAGAAACCTGTGTCTAAATTTGTTTGAATCTCATAAAACAAACCAATGTTTAATTTTGTTTGAATCTCTCACAAAATAAACTCATGTCTAAATTTGTTTGAATCTCTCACACGAGAAACCTATGTCTAACTTTGTTTGAATCTTTCCTAAAACAAACCAATATCTAAGTTTGATTCAATATCTCCCCAAAAACTTATGTTTGACTTTGTTTGAATTCTGCACAAATGAAACCTGTGTCTAACTTTGTTTGAATCTCTTATCAAACAAAACTCTATCTAAATTCGCTTTAATCTTTAAAAAATAAAGCCTAAGTCTAACTTTGAATTTCTCACAAGAGAAACCTACGTCTAACTTTGTTTAAATTTCTCATGAAAGAAACTTATGTTTAACTTTGTTTAAATCTCTCTCAAAAGAAGCCCATGTCTAACTTTGACTCTCTCACATAAAAAAAATTCTGTCTAACTTTGTTTGGATCTCTCATAAAACAAATAGATAATTCATTTTGCTTCAATCTATCGCAAAAACATATGTCTAACTTAGTTTGAATTTCGCACTAAAGAAACCAATCTAACTTTGAATCTCTCATAAAAAAATACTATGGCTAAATTTGTTTCAATCTTTATCAAAAGAAACTTATGTCTAACTTTGTTTGAATCTCTCAGCAGAGAAAGTTATGTTTAACATTGTTTGAATCTTTCTTAAAACAGACCTATGTCTAAATTTGTTTGAATCTCTCAGCAGAGAAATTTATGTCTAACATTGTTTGAATCTCTCTTAAAACAAACCTATGTCTAAATTTGTTTGAATCTCTCACAAGAAAAACTTATGTCTAACTTTGTTTGAATTTCTAATAAAACATATCTGTCTTTTTCTAATCTCTCATAAAACAAAACAATGTTTAACTTTGTTTGAATCTTTAACATAAGAAACCCATGTCTTTTTTTTGTTGGAATCTCTCACTTAAGAAACCTATGTCTAACTTTTTAAAACTTTTCATATTAAACTTATGCCTGTTTCACTCTATTACAAACCAAACGTAATTTCATTTTTATTTTTGACTTACACGCAGACCAAACCTATGTAAACAGGAATAAATCATATTCCATTAGTAAGGAGTAAGTTCCATTCAGACAGATTTTTCGATAGAACTGATATTTTCTGGAACACCCACCTGAAAGGATGTTTTTCCAGTCGTTACGATCTTGACCTCTTCAAATCTAAAGTTAATAGTCAGCATTCATGTATGCACCATGAACTTCATTTTTCGTTATTTTATATGATTATACAGTGATACACAATAACCCTCTAACTCTGGCTCTTTTGGGGGCAAGCATTAGTATATGAATATATTATTAATAAATTAATATGCAGTTTTCTAATGTTTTTTATATATAAATGTAAAAAACTATAATTTCTCAGCTTAATAGAGAAAGAAAAATCCTACGTTCAGATTGTTATGATCTCCAGTGAGAACAATTCTTTTATCCGTAAGATAACACTTATTACAGTATTTTTTCTGTTTCTATAGTATATCCTGATGAGCTACACCCCTGCGCAAATTAGTTGAAACAACTGATTTAGTTTGTTTTCATTTAACATACGGTCAGTTTTAGAACCACTGAAATACAGGTTATAATCAATTTCAATTATTTCCTTACATTAGGTGATTTGCAGTGGTGTGCAGTAGTATGAATATATTTTCGGGATGCATAATGAAATTTGCTTGGCCTTGAAAAATAATGCATCATACCTAATTGTATCAGATTTTTATCATGCCTATAAACTAATGCCTCGACTGTCGATTAGCTGTCCTACTGCCATTGTTTGCTATGGACATTACTCCAAGCAAGCGTACGAAAACCGTAACGCTGTACGAACACACTGGCAAGCTTTACAGAGAAATCGCGGATATTTTTGGTGTCAGCTTTTCAACTGTTGAATCTCTTACATTAGAAACCTATGTCTAACTTTGTTTGAATCCCTCATAAAACAGACCGATGTCTACATTTGCTTCAATCACTCATAAGAAAAACATATGTCTAGCTATGTTTGAATCTCTCACAAGGGAAATCTGTGTCATCAAAGAGAAGAAACAAACTTGATCCATCACTCCAAAACGAAAACAATGCGGTCTGAAAAGAAACGACATTTGTGGGAACAGGAATATGTGAAAGTTCCTAGGAAAACATTATTCGTTTTGTTTCAAATAATTTGCACAAAGGTGTATATTTCTTAGTCCCACCAGCCATGATCTTTTCAAGTGGGACCCGCCATTACACGTACGCATGCGTGAATCATCACCATTCCATTCATATCTCGGTATTAAGTCAGATCCACTCGGACAACTATTTCGCAATAACTAATACATTGTGGAACAAAATCCTGTCAGGATTTTGTTTACCAGTCATTGCAAACTTGCCCGCTTTAGGTCCAAGGTTAATCGCTATCTTTCTTACATAGCCCTATAAATTTCACAGGTTGTACTTTCTTTGTGTTCATATAACACCACGCAATAAGTTGTATTGGGTGAATATTAGTATAAAAAGGTTTACATTTTGCAACACTCGAACAAACTTAAACTAGTTATTTTAATTTTGTCTCTTGTACTATTTCGGATATGTGTTGTGGTGCAGTAGATATCGGCTTGGAACGACAAATCGGGGAGCCGAGTTCGAATTCCAGTTGAATTCCTTGCATTCACTTCCGCGCAAATACCCTTGGGAACGGTATTAATCCGTCTCTTCCTTCTAGTTATAGGTTAAATAACAGGACAGATTAGATTCTATAGCCTTGGCTGGCAACCAGTCTACCGCAGAAAGTAATGGCAACCTACTGCGGGATAATCTTCTGCCCAATCATGTCTCTTTCGAGACATGATCGCCCAAGAGTGTATCAAGTATGGCCATTGACTGACTGACTATGTCGTGCTATCAAACACATATTTATCATTTCATTTCTCGTGCTATCAAACACATGTTTACCTTCTTTTTTTTTTTGCATGGAAATAATGTTTAGAGATCGTGCCCTTGACAAAGTTAGAATTTCGAATGCAGATTTTCAAAAGAGGCAGATCTTTTGCACTTTGAGTATTGGCTTCATTGTATCTTACTCAACTAAGCTTATTAAATATCAAGAAATAGCATCGCTGGTATGGCTGTAGCTGAAATGAATCACAAGTTTAGCTCGTAAAGAGACAGTACAATAGAAAGAAGCACATTTTTCTTCAAATAACCACGGAATACACTCACTGAACGACTCGGATTTTCCGATAGCTAAGCCTTGAATTAATACTAAAACGCAACACAGAGGATTCTATACGGATAGCATTAATCCTGATCGCAATAGCGGGATTTTTTTTGCTTTATCCGCCAAGCTGACCCGACATCATCTGATTAGAAGCCATTAGCTGATTGTAAACACCTCTGTTTCAGCCTGATTGTCTCTTGCATAAACAAGTTTTTTCTTGACTCATCATGCTTGCTCTGATGTTTTCCACTGAAATATCAATGTAAGGTACCTGGTTGATGAGGTACATGAATATGAAATATCTTCAAGCATGAAAAGTTCAAATGAAATAATCAATCTTGAAATTCTTTCACTATTTGCGTCATACACGGTTCTTGACTCACCACGCTTGCTCTGATATATTGCACTGAAATAGCAATGTAAGGTGCCTGGTTGATGAGGAACATTAATATAAAATATATTCAAGCTTGAAATTCTTTAATATTTGCATGATGCACCTTAATGGTAATATAAATCTTAGTTTTGCTTAACAATACGACTGTAGCATCCTGAGGAGTAAACTTCGACCAAAAATATGGATACCTCTTTATTGACTTGTCAACAGGTTTTGGCGCCACCGTAAACCAAATCAACTGTCCCTCTGGAGTTATTATGCAAATCGCATAAATTTCAATAACTTGAATTTGCTCCGAAAAAGGTTTTACCAAAGTTTAAACGATTAATTTTCAAAACTTGAATTAAAATATTTAGTTAATTTTAACATGCTTTATTAAAGTTATTGAACTTATATAAAATGCAGTCGGAAGTTATAAGGCAAAACCAGAAAATAATTTTATACTTCAATAACAAGCTAATAAAATAATCAACAATTGATCAACACCTATAATAGAATAAATACTACACACATATATGTTTTTGAATTAATTATATATTAATATAGTTATTCTTCTACTTAATAACCGCCAACAACCCATTGATTTTGTTAATTTTTTTTTTACTTCAGTTCGTTTACTCTCCACCCTGATGGTTTTAATTGTTTTCCATGTGTCTACTTTGCCGTATTTACATTATTCGCACTATTGTCCCCATCTTTGTTGCCATTTGTACAACGTTTCGGTCGTTGCACGCTCCGGCCTTCTTCAGGTGCTAAGAATTTCGAACCGAACCATTTATTACAATCACTGGGGTATATGATCTCCATTCCCTGATTAGAGCCTTTTTGGTAGTCATGAGTTGTCTCCCTGTAACCCTGTAAGTTACTTGTTCACCACTGCTGTAGCCTGGTGTTGAACTCACAACTCTTTGGGTCAAGACACAAGAACTAACCAACGTCATTATCCACTCGTCGTACAAATGGCAACAAAAATGAGGACAACAGTCAAAATAATGTAAATACTGTAAATACTACCTCATGTCTACTTTACCTCATATTTTTTGTCACATTTATATAATTTCCTCTTCACAGTTAATCATAGATCTTTCATCAGATTCAGATCGAGACATGATAGGGACCATCCCATTATCTTTTCTTCTATAAAAGATTTACGTAAAATATTACAGGTAACTTTAGGCACTAGAGAAGAGTATTGATGTGCATGAATAGATACTTCAATTTAAAACTACTTGGTTGAAACTTGTATTATTCAAAGAAAGTCTTCTCCATGAAATCGCAATAGTTAGCACTGTTCATCATTTTTTTAAAAATCATATAAAAAGTATTGTGTTGGGGGTGTCGTTAAGTTGTAGTGACTTTTATCAACTTATGATTAGTAATTACAATCTAAATTTAATAACAGTCTGATTTCACCGCTAAAGATTAATACAGAAATTTAAAATATTTAAAAGTTTATCCTAATTAATTTTTTTTTACTTAAAATATTCTTGTAAATGTTCATTTATCGAAAAATATTAACAAAAATAATGTCTATAATATATAAAATCAATTGAAATCATTCCTAATTAAATCATGTTTTAGTTTAATTTCATATTTGATTGTACGATTAAGAGATTTTCTATGATTGGTTGTTTTATTTTACCAAAAATGTTATGACTTAAATTCTCCGAGGACTTATTAGGCATATTCGTAAAATACATCTATTCGATGCTTCAGTACACGTCATCAGTGATGTTTCTAGCGAAGGTTCATGAGAGGTTTCGGATCTTTCAACATCATACCTCCTTTCCACGGTGACCCAGGTGATACTGGCCAGGTATCGACTTGTGTACTTCCTGTTAGCGACAAATTTTCCATCTTCTAAACGCACACCATACGATTTTTCTTGGCAACTTATTGTCCAATCGATGATGACTTCCGGTTCACCAGTAGCGTATAAACATTAGGCGTTCCAAAAAAAAAAAGGGGATTTTTCATAAAATTAAATAGGTGGTAGTTAACAGATATAAAAGTATTTTTAAAAAGACTTTCTACAAAAGACACGTAAAAACTAATTCCATTCATTTGTAACTAAGTCTTGAAAGTTTCGTTAAAGTGCGATAATTTTCGGATTTTTGCATCACTTTGAAAATCAGTGTCTTTTGGACCACAAATTGACGCTAAAATTTCGCATACTTATTTTAACCAAAATTGTGAAGATTTTGAAAAGGAAGAAAATATTAATTACATAAAAAAAAACATTTGATCTTTTCTCTTCATAATGATATAAACATTTTGACGATAAAGTTTGCTTATATTAAGTTTGTGCCATTTTTATCATGTATGCTCACTTTTGGCGAATCTTTGGTATATATATATATATATATATATAATCCAATCGTATTTTGAAAGTTATATACAACAACCGTTAGTAAGCCACAAATATTCCCTCTATGTTTTGCTCGGGGCTGGAGCCATAATAATGCCTTTCTTTGAAACGTTTACCTTTTTCTTTATCGTCGATAGATTTGTCATCAACCTGGGGCTATTTGCTGGCGTACGGTCACGTCAAGAGAACGCTGATCAGCTCGCATTTTCCCTTCCCAATCAGGTCCAGCTGCCTGTTGGTTTAGGCGACACTCCTTCACGCAATTTGGATTGTTATCTTACTCCAGAAACAGCTTTTCTGATTTTCACTGAAATTAACCGAAAGGAAAAAAATCCAAATATTTTATTTTTATTAGTATTTTATAATTATATGCTGATTAGATTCAGGTCGAACAGGTGGTTGCAAACGTGGGGATAATTTTATATATTCTACCTATCTAAACACACAGGCACCCCCGACACACACAGACACACACACACACACACATACATATATAAATATATATATAAATATTTATACAGAGAGAGAGAGGGAGAGAGAGAGAGAGAGAGAGAGAGAGAGAGAGAGAGAGAGAATGCTTATTCCGGCAAAAGTTTTGGTACCAAATGGAAGGAATATCGTAAGGTCTGATGAAATGAGCTAATTAAGCTCATAGAAATGAATTATAATTTATAAATAATTGAAATGACGTGTTGAGTTTTCCTTTATATATATATATATATAATCATCTGCATACAAGCCTGTTTCGCTGTATCACAACTCATCAGTGTAGCTAGAATCATCCTTTGCTTCAATCGGGATCGAAATCCGACTGATTTGTCATTAGACGTATATCGTTCCTATATGCTAGCGGCACACGGCAGAGAAAGACAGCTTTCACAGCAGGTTATTCACCAGATGTAACCAAACAGCCAGTTACCAAGAGCGTTTAATTTAATAACCGAACCGAACTGCGTTCAATTCATTAACCAAATAACGTAGCACAAAGCCATAAGTGTTTACTGTTTTTTATGAAATCTCACTCTCTCTACAGTGTTCTATTGATTAGCGAGAGGTATATAAGAAATTAATTTCTTTATATATCCCGCAAGGATAAAAATAAGTAGGAAATGAAGTTGAAAAAGAAGAAAATACAATTATTTAGAGTAACTTTACCGATTTCATCGTCTGTGATTTTTAGAAAGGCAAATAAAGATGGAGACATATAGTTATACCATGATCTGTTTCGCATCTTACTGAAGATGGAGGTTTTTCTTTTTTTCTTTTCATGGAAAAAAATGCAATCTGTTTTAAAATGCATTATGATTGGTTGATTATGATCAGCTGCTCAGGTATGGTCGGTTTTGTAGCAAAAATTGATGATCATAAGATTTTGTTATCAAAAGTTGGGATTTTCATGACAGCAAAATATAAAGGAGTTCATGAAAACTAAGTGTTAAGTAGTTTAAATGTCAGATATTTAATTTGTATTGAACCATAGTGGCTATCTCTAAAGTGTGATGTACAAGGCTTCTGTTTTTAAACTATACATTTCTTCAGACGATGACAATGCTCTAATCGCCTGACGATCGGAGATGATTGAAACTTGAGTAGTAATTCAAATCTTTATATGTTTCTATGTCGCAATATTGATGTGGTCTTTGTTTTTGTGGTTAAAATCGTCACGCCTCAATACTGTACGTACACACGCTTCGGTAGTATTTACCCTTCTCCCCCACTTGAGAGAAATGCGACACAACGTCTTTTTTAACGTGGGGAAGGTACGCCAAGGTACTGGTCAAAACATTACCTATCCACCGCGGTGGATAGGTTCAAAAACGATCTAAACTGGTCTTATTCGGTCTTAATTTGGTCATTTTGGACCTCAGCCCGAAGGCCGGAGCCACGGTACACACACGCTTCGGTTATTATTTACTCTTCTCCCCCACTTGAGAGAGATGTGACACAAGGTCTTTTTTAATGTGGGGATCCTGAGCGCGTACGCCCAGGTACTGGTCAAAATATTACCTATCCACCGCAGTGGATAGGTTCATAACCGGTCTAAACTGGTCATAACTGGTCTTTTTTTGGTCATTACGCTCCCCAGCCCGAAGGCCGGAGCCACGGTACACATACGCTTCGGTTGTAACTTACGACTCCAAATACAACCTTATCTGAAAACAAAGGCTTTTATGCAAGCCGCCTTCATCTTATTTGCATATGAAGAACGAGTTTTCACGTTACTTCGTGAGACCTGCCAGAATATAATCAGGCGCAGCCGCCATATTGTTTTTCTTTTTAGCACGTAACAGGACTTTAAAATAAATCCCTTCCGCAATCTTATTACTCACCACAATTGGCTACAGGCATTTTGTCACAATTGGGAAGCATATTTGCTTTGTCTTCGTTATTAATAGCCAGGGCAATTTGTATTACTTTTTAGTTGGAGGTCTGTTGTGTGATTTTTCATTCTTAGATTATAGCAGGTGACCAAAATGTATATATGTAAACCCAAGCATAGTTTGGGTTTACATATATCTAAACTTATTTGTAAATGAAACTTTGTCTATGTGTGTCTGTGTGTGTGTGTGTCCGTTACCTATAGACTCCGAAACGGCTGAACCAATTTTCTTGAAAATTTACACAGTTGTACTATAAGCGTCTGCGAGTGTTCTTAGCTAGGTTTTGTGTCGAGGTACACCCGATAAATATCGAAAATCGATAATCGAAAAAAATGGGATGTCGAAGAAGTAGTCCGATTTTAATCAAATTTGATACACTCAGTGACAAAGAAATAAAAAACGATATTCCGAAGTTTCAAGGTTGCAGTTCTTACAATAGTGCAGAAAACCGTTAATATATATATAAAAGGCAATATGTTTTTGTGTGTGTCTGTTTATCTGCCTGTATGTCTGTATTTTTTTCAGCACTTTTATTTTAGTTTTTGCTTCGGGTTTGGCTCTAAGTAGGTATAATTGTAGTTCTTAGTCTCAGCCATGATACCATTTATTCAGAGAACTTATTTAGCCTTCAAAATTCAGTTTACGACGAAAAAACTTATTTGATATCGATACCAGGAAATCAAAATTTGACTTCCTTCCATTCCTTTTTCTTTCAGTCTACGGTTTCGCTTTAACTGGAAACAATTATTGCTTTTTAGTCTTTCGTGCCAACGTCCAAAGAGTCTGAGCTCCAGGACCATGGATTAGTTTTAAAGCTTTCATTACACTCGAGCAATGCCGGGCTATACTGCTAGTACATACATAAATACTTATATTTAGTTTCAAATATTTTGGTTGAATAATATCGACAAATTTTATTTATTCTATTTTTAATTAACTTTTTCAAATTTACCAATTAGTTGTTTTATGTAATCGGTCGATGCATTCATATACATGCAAATATCCTTGGGACATGTATTAACCCGTCTTTTCTCCTTCCACCTATGTGATAAATAACAGGACAAATTGGGTTCTATAGCCTTGTTTGGCAACCAGTCTACCCCGAAAAGTAATGGCGACCTACAGCGGGATAATCTTCTGCCCAGTCAGTTATGTCTCTTTCGAGATAGGATCATCCAAGTGTGTATCACGTATGGCAATTAACTGAAATTTACCAAAGTTCATTTTTACTCGCGTACTTTCGAATGTTGCTACATTATTTTTCAGGCATGTGTTTCATTTATTTTTACGTAACTGTTTCTGGTTAATTCCAGCGTTCTCACGTTGGAACCAATTTCAAGTCACTCATGGTGACTGGAAAATTACTGCTATATAAAGCGACTAATTCTACTGAAATTTGAAACAAATTAATAAAGAATTCTATAGACGTATTACTTCACCAAACATGTTTGAAAGAATTCTTACTGAAGAAACACACTTTATTTAAATTATGTATAAATATAAATATAGAATTGACGTTAATAAAAAGATGTCACTTTGATTGATGTTACTCCAGCAATTCGACTCTAAATTTTCGTAAGCGAACCTGTTCGTCTTCTATTCAGTAGTTATCGGCCATTTATTGTTTGTATTTATTGTAGTATTTATTTATTGTCGTATTTATTGTTTGTATTTATTATAGTAGTTATCGGCCATTTATTGTTTGTATTCGTCGATTTTTCTTTTGTTTTTGTTTTTTGTTTGTTTGTTTTGTTTTGTTTTTTCAAATTTAATCTTTGACTCTGGTCGTCGTTGGCATTTTCTCGTATCTAAGAATTTAATTTCTTCTTTTGTGGTAGCCACATTTATGGTGATGGCATTGATAACTAAATAGAACAATTTTTGCATGGAAGAGCCGCTGGCATTTATTGCATAGCCATCTTGGTGGTCAGTCTCAGAACGAGAAATCGGGGAGCCGAGTTCAAATTCCAGTTGAATTCTTTGCATTTACTTACGGGTAAATTCCTTCCAGTTATGGATTAAATAGCGGAGACAGATTGGGTTCTATAGCCTTGGTGGACAATCAGTCTACAGCAGAAAGTAATGGCAACCTACTGCGGGATAGGATGTGCGTTGTGGCGCAGTGGATATCGTCTTGGAACGAGAAATCGGGTAGTCGAGTTCGAATTCCAGCTGAATTCATTGCTTTCACTTACGCGCAAATACCCTTGGGAAAGGTATTAATCCGTCTATTCCTTCCAGCTATGGGTTAAATAACAGGACAGATTGGGTTCTCTAGCCTTGGTCGGCAACCAGTCTACCGCAGAAAGCAATGGTAACCTACTGCGGGATAATCTTCTGCCCAGTCAGTCATGTCTCTTTCGAGACATGATCGCCCAAGCGTGTATCACGTATGGCACTTAACTGACTGACTGCGGGATAATCTTCTGCCCAGTCAGTCATGTCTCTTTCGAGACATGATCGCCCAAAGCATGATTCACGTATGGTACTTAACTGACTGACTGAATCTTGGTGGAGGACAATGTCGATTTTGTCGAGCTTTTTCTCTTCTGTTGTTTGATTTATTCCTTTTCTTTCCTGGTGGCTTCGATTTTTTTGGATCCGATGGAAATGAAAATCAGCCACTCGGTACGGTCTTGTATGTCAAATGATTTAGGCTGAAGTCCAGCGTTGTTTTAAGATGAATCCTCAAAGAGGATAATCCCGTGATTTTCTTTCTTCTAGAATGTTCCACTTTAGGTTAAGTATATTGACATGGAGGGTGATTCTTCTTCTTCTACTTCTTCTTCTTCTTCTTCTTCTTCTTCTTCTTCTTCTTCTTCTTCTTCTTCTATGTACCCTGTCCCTTCAGGACGTAGGCGATCATGGTTCTCTACATCTCCCTATCCCTTGTGGCTCTTAGTATGTTTGTTCCTGTTACACCTCGCAACCCCCGTTCCGTCATCCATCTGATCAGGCTCTGCAAATATGTTATCCGCTGCCTTCCACTGTCTTTCCTTCTATCTGGCCAGTCAATATCAGGTTCTTCAAGCTCTCCTTCCTCATTGCGTGTCCCAGGAACTTCAGTTGTCTCTTGCTGATGCTCATTATTAATTTCTTTTTTGTTTCCATTCTTTCCAACACCTCATCGTTACTTGCATGCTCAGTCCACGATATCCGCAGCCTCCTTCTGTAGAACCACATTTCTGCTGCTTCCAGTTTTGTCCTCATTTTTGATGATATTGTCCAGCATTCACTGCCGTATTGAAGAACTGACATCACATAGCAATCCAGCACTCTTTAGGTTACCATAAAATATTCCTGATTAAATAAAAGCTTTTTCCTCATTAGAAACATTTTGACATATCCGCGTTCGGATGTTTGTTAGATAAAAAAAAATTATTACAATTTTATTAGAAAGTCTATAAATTTGTCTGTATTTCTGAGATGAGTTATTGTAAATATTTACACAATTTATATTGTCCGGACTGCTATCCTCGAATTTATTGTCACATTCAGAATGTTACGGGCGTTGTTTGCTCTGGCTTTCTTCAGGTAATATCTGTTTAGATTTCGAACTGATTGACTCTCCTGGGTTCGGTTCTAAATTCAAATAATTATCACTTGAAGGCCGAAGCGTACAACGGCCTAAACGTTGTGAATATAGTAATAAACATGAAGACAACTGTTCGAACACTGTCAACAGTGTAAATAGATAATAAGTTGTTTTTTCATATTTTTTAACCTCATTTACTTTAACTTACCGGCGACACAACAGAAGGAATTTTATAGAGACGGAAAATTTACTGATCTTGTTCTTTGAGCATCGGGTTAAAGTCAAGATCAAAACGGAAAGCCAACGACTCTCTCCATCAGAATCTGGCAAATGGTGGGTGAGTCGAATATCTGTCGAATAAAAAGAGCCGACTTAGAGTGACATTTTGATAACGGTGGGTTTGGCACCTGACCTCCCAGCTTCACTCTCGACGGATTCAAAAAAACAAAATCTTTCTAAGTTGTGTATCACTAACACGCAATGCTATTTTTGTCAATAGGGCTACCTGACATCTTGACCTCGCATAGCTCAGCCATTTTATTCTTAGGTAAAACAATCATAATTGTAATCTCTATCTCATATTTATATTTAGCCAATTTGCAATCTTTGGGAAAGCGAATTGCATTTTTCAACAAAAAAACAATATCGTCTTTTTTCCTCTGTTCATATCGGAATAAAATAAATGTTTCTTAGTTAAATCTTTTTCATCCGTAATTATAATAATAATAATGATAATAATAATAATAATAATTTATTTCTTTCGTCCGTGCCATGTTAAATATTGTTATAAATCAACAGATTTCTAAATCTGGATATGGTTTTCACGTATTTGCATATTAAAACAGTGGCAACCCGACTCCAAATAGGTTAGTTTTGGTTTGTTATGCTTGTAGTTTTTACATCAAGTTAACTTAGTCATTTCATATATATTAGTTTGCTTCTTGTATTTTTGTCCACACATTCTTTTGTTTCATTTCCTATCCCCACCGTTAGGTGATCAGAAAGGGTACTTTCTTTTTTTCAAGTGTGTTTTTTCGTTTTTTTGTCGTGTCTGGATGAGTGTGTATTTGTGTTGGTTGAATGACTGTTTTTAATTTATCCTAAATCCTCGTAAATTTCATCTGGTCAACTGATATTTCTGTCAGATTTTTTTTTCACTAACACAATTTTGTTTAGTTCCTTGTAAAAATTATTATACATTGTATAAATATTAATCGGGCTTTTCATTTTTCGAAAATTTTTAATTTATTTCCCACTTCCCACAGACAAATTTTACATATGGAACTAGGTAAGACTTCATAGAATCTTTGAGGTATTATGGTTTTTGTGGTAAGAACAGTAAGTAAGAATGTGATGTTTTGGTCCAAAGAATATTGTATAGTTTGTTTAGATCAGTGATTGTGGC
Organism: Ascarosepion bandense; assembly: GCA_037127315.1. Lineage (NCBI taxonomy): Eukaryota > Metazoa > Mollusca > Cephalopoda > Sepiida > Sepiidae > Ascarosepion > Ascarosepion bandense. Next base: position 960,122 of record JBBBDQ010001469.1, on the reverse strand, counting down.
TAGCAAGACTAGAGAAAACGAAAAATGTGACACTGAGATCCGAAGGCATATTGGCATAGGCAAGGAGGCATTCTAAAAGCTTAGTGGTGTCTTGAGAGACAGGAAATTTTCTTTGGAAACAAAGAAAAGAGTACTGGACTGTTATGCGATATCTGTCTTGCTATATGGCAGCGAATGCTGGACATTTTTCTCAGTGATGAAGAATAAACTCGAAGCAACAGAAATGTGATTCTACAGAGAAAAAAATAAAATTTAACATCAGGAAAAGACAGTTGAAGTTTTTGGGACACGTAATAAGAGAGAAGGGCTTAGAGAATTTGATATTCACAATCTTGATATACTTTCAATCTACTAGGTCAGGAGATAATTTCTGGCATCATCTAATTTTTTAATTTTTTATTAATTTTACGAACTTTGGGTACGAAATTAAAGTTAGCAGCTATAGACTTCGAAGTGCTCCAAGGGGAAATGTGCATTTCTTAAATGAGTAAATTGAGCTTTAATTTACTGTGGTGGCTTCTCACATCGTAATAATAATCAGTCAGTTAAGTGGTATACGTGATAGACGCTTGGACAATCATGTCTCTTTCGATCCTTGTTTGACAAGGTAGAGATTTTCCCGCATTAGATTATTATTTCTTTCTGCGGTAGACAGGTTGCAAACCAAGATTATAGAACCAAATCTGTTCTGCTATTCAACCCATAGCTGGAGGGAGAAGAGATGTATTAATACCTTTCCCAAAAATATTTATGCGTTAGTGAATGCAACGAATTCAACTGGAATTCGAACTCGGCTCTCCTATTTCTTATTTGTAGCCGATATCCATAGCAATACATAATTTAAAAGTGGTTCCTCCTGTTGGGAAAAAAAACGGTAAAGTTTCTATTTTTAGCGTGAAGAACATGTTTTTTTTAATACGACATCAGATCTAGGCCGGTAGATATGTGATTTTTCTGGTAAAAAAAATGACAGAGTTGACTTATCAAATACGTGTACCCACTTTCCTTGTTTTGTTTTTAAATAATAAATACGTTGTATTCATTCGCAGATGAAAATTCTTATTAATACTGATATTCACATGGTCATATATATGTAAGCACACACACACACACGTACATACGAACATATAGGTACACACATTCCATGACTGTAGCCATCGGTAAGTTTTGAGCAGTAAGGAATGCTTTGGATTATATTGTTGATATTTAGATAAGATGAACGTAAATGTAGTGAAGAATTGTTTAATGTTTATTATGCAAATATTCCTTAATGCCTTACAGCATTTTTCACCTTTTCACCACCCCATAATTTTTTTATCACCTAGATTTATCTCTTTTCTTTTCCTTTTTTATAAAATCTCTGTCTTTCTCTCCATCTACGACTATATGCTTGCTATATATATAGGCTTGTATGTGGATGACTATTACACACACACACACACACACACACACACACACACACACATATATATATATATATATATATATATATATATATATATTAAATCAGATACTTTAATCCAAGTGAAAAATGCAGGAAGGTAAATTCCAAAAACCCGATCCTAATTAATATTAAAAATTTTATTTTAATATTAAAAAATGTTACAGGAAGAGAGCTCCATGTAATAAAATATTACAGAGAAAATATAAAATTAAAAAAGGATTAATTCAATGATATATATATATATATATATATACATATATATGATATATATGATATATATATATATATATATATATATATATATATATATATATATACATATCAACATGCCCTGTAGACATAGAAGAATCCAAAGAAGTATCCTTTACATATAATGGTAGGATAACTCTCTACGAGAGCTCTAAACATATATGCATATAAATACGTAGAGAGCAAATATAAGAAAAATTAAGACATGTAGAATCCTTCGTTGAATAAAGACGGAAGCTGAAGATGGCTCGCCTGAAATAGGCCTATACTTCCGAATTACCATGAAATAACGCGTCTGTTTTAATTTTTCTTATATATATATATATATAAACAAATGTTTGAAGGTACAAGATTTGTACACTACTTTGAAAACAAGGAATTTATTAACAGCTTCAAGGGCTCTTTCGTCCAACTTCTCATCAGGAGAGAATCGTTGGAATCACAAATCAAACGAAAAACCAGCAACGAAAATGAAGAGCAAAATAAGTTGGGGAACGCTAAAATAAATATACATATACATATATATTTATGACGAGTGAAGGAGAAATCGTGTGTAAATAATTATCAAGAGACAGTTAAAATAAAATATCGCCAAACAAATAAACAGACTTAACAAAATCCTTCTGCCGACAAAGAGAAGGGTGACGTAAAGATATACAGACTGATTATAAAATCTTTAAACTATTATTGGAACCAGTTACATGTAAAATTTTAAACGATTCTTTCCTATACGACTTAACACAGGCTATATTTTCTACTAGGTGTTGAGCAATAGCCGATTCCATATTAGTAGAGAAAAGTCAACACATCTTACCTATTTTGTCTAATCGTATTTTTGAAGGTAAATGTTGATTAATTCTTGTTTCCAAACGTAAGGTTGTACTCCCCACATAACCAGCAGCACACTGGCAATTAAATTCATATATCAAATTACTCAATTTGATGTAGGGCAATTCATCCTTACGAAAAGACGGAAATGCAGACCGATTGGTGACTTTAACGCCCATCACATTAAGTGGCTGGAAAACTCTGTCACCGACCCTGCTGTTGTCCACATCATTAATTTTTCAATCTCCCAATCCCTTACGCAAGTGGTGGACTTCCCCACGCGTTTCTCCAATATCCCTAACGAAAGGGACTCGCTACTAGACCTCTGCTTCACTTCCATCCCAAAGTCCTGCACCACCAGAGAGCTCTGCCCTCTCGAAGATGATCTCGGAAGGAGATTGAAAGTACTTGGGAACATCGAGAAAAGAAAAATAATAAGATCTGTCAACGTCACAGCTCATTTCTGACATATTTTAATTATAATACGCGATCGTTTGGCCTATTGTAAATTAAAGTTGGATGAGATAGCAGATGAGTTGAACATAACAGAAGGCAGTGTATTCACCATTTTGAATTAACATTTGTCAATAAGAAAATTGTGTTCAGTTTGGGTGCCGCGTTTGCTTACAGTCGATGAAAAACAACAACGCGTCGACTATTCACAGCGTTTTTTGCAACTGTTTCAATGCAACAAGAAGGGGGTTTGCGTAAATATGTGACAAGAGATGAAACATGAATCCACCACTTCCCTCCGCAGTCAAATCGGCAGTCAGCTGTGTGGACAGGAGCAGGTGTAACCGTCCAAAGCAACCAAAGACGCAAACATCAGCAGGCAAGGTTTTGGCCTCCGTATTTTGGGATGCGCACGCAATTTTGTTTATTTTTTAAGAAAGGAAGAACCATCAATAGCGAATATTATATAGCATTACTGGTGCGTTTTGAAGAAAAAAATCGACGAAAAGCAGCCATAAATGAAGAAGAAAATTGTTCTCTCACCAAGAAAACGCACTGAGTCACAAGTCGATCGCAGCAATAGCAAAACTGAAATGCACTTAAAATTGCTTACGCATCCACCCTATTCTCCAGATCTGGCTCTCAACGACTAATGGCTGTCTGCAGACCTCACTAAAATGCTCCAAAGAAAGGGATTTGGCTCCAATGAAGAACTGATATGGAAAACTGTGGCGTATTTTGAGGCCAAAGACAAATCGTTTTACAAAAAAGGCATCGATTTATTAGAGAAGCGTTGGATACAGTGTATCACCCTAGAAGGCGACTATGCTGATGAATAAAGTCGAATTTGCCTAAAAATTGGAGTAGATAGACTAAACTATCGCCCGTTTCACACTCCACCCACATCTATTGAACAGGTGAAGAGGCTCATCCCTTGTTTCCTGTTTAGGACGCGGTTTCCGGTTTTCTCTTTTCCAATCTTTTCACTCTTTTCTCTCTTTATTTTTTTTTCAATTGGAGTAGATAGACTAAACTATCGCTCGGTTCACACTACACCCACGTCTATTGAACAGATGAAGAGGCTCATCTCTTGTGTTTAATTGTGATAATGTTTAGCGTCAAGGTTATTGTTTGTCAGTGGTTTTACTGATAAAATATATTTTGACAAGCAGGTTTATATATATATATATATATATATATATATATATATAATAAAACAAAATTTTGATGTTCAAATTTTTTGAATAGCCATTTCTTCGAGAAAAATCTCGCATCTTCAGCAACGAATATTTACGTATCACCTTGATCAATTTTAATATTAATGAAATAAATATTAATTATGATCGGGTATTTGGGATTTACCTTACTGCTTATCCTTTTGGATTAAAGATATATATATATATGCGAAACGCGTTATAAAATGTATTATTTTCGACATACTTTTAATTTATTTGCTTTAACATTATTTCTAATGGATTCTTGTTTTTGAGTAGCTGCTTTATATTTTATTTATTTATTATATATATATATATATATATATATATATATATATATATATATATATATATAATAAAACACTATATATCTACTGACTCGAATAATCAAGAAATCTTTTTAGTAAAATATGTTTCCTCCGCTAGGATTCAAACCAGGGTGCCCTATAGGAAACCGTCAGACTCACGATCATGCAAACCCAAGTAGCGTTAAATATACTGTTTAATTATATATGTATATATATATATATATATATATATGTGTGTGTAAAACAAAAATAAGACATATGTTCAAATACCAGTATTCATTAAAAATTATGTTTACACAAATAAATTAATATATATATAACAAAAATTTCGATATTTAAATCCGTTCAATAGTCATTTCTACGAGATCCTCGCTTTCTTCAGTATATATATATATATATATATATATATATATATATATATATATATATATATCAGAAAATTATAACATGGATATGTTATAATATCACTACAAAAGGAGCTATTTTATTTCGACACTTCTTATGTCTTGTTAAGTGATGTAGTTTATTTTAAAAAATTGCTATTTATTAGCTTTACTTTGTACTGAGCACTTTTTTAAGAATAGTGTTTCTTTGGACAAGAAATATTATTCCATCCATACGTACCCAATATATATATATATATATAATTTTTTAATTGAGTGCATCTGTATATATATATATATAATTTTTTAATTGAGTGCATCTGTAAAGTTGCAGGGGATTCGGAAGTCGTCTGGAGGCCGTGGTTGAAGCCAATGGCGATTTTATTGAATAAAATTTACTCTTCAGTATTTCAAGATATTCTTCTTCAAAAACAACTTCTTCTTCTTCTTCTTCTTCTTCTACTACTACTACTACTACTACTATTTCTTTTTATTCAACTTCTACTCTTACTACTATTAATTCTTCACGAGTTTACTTTTGACTGACAGACATGTCAGTGGCAATCTGTACGAGCAAAATGAATTGACAGACAAGCGAGTCTTATCTTTCACTGCCAATTTCTTACTATCTTTGCTCCCTTCCCATCCTTCAGATTGGATGTCCACACACACACACACACAGACACACACACACACACATGACAACACATACATGCATGCAAGCACACATACGCGCACATATGATGTTGAAAATGCATTCTTTCACAAACACACACTTACATAAACATGAAAACAAACCCACAGGATTTCCAGATCGCACGCACCTTTTAGTGCCTTTCGTAAACCTGCGTGCATCGGCCTTTCTTCGCTCCTGTTGGCAGGTCCTTCCAAAAATACTTTCGTTTTCCCCTAATATTTTTGGAAATGCTATTACAATGAATGTTTCTAAATAATTTTCTTCCTCCCTATGTCCTGGGTATGACAGCAAACTGCATCCTGCAACAAGGCCTCTGATTGGGAGGTTGTGAGGAGCATGGGACCACCTTCGTTCCCAGGTCCACCCTGACCCGGCGTGGTAGTACCTGTTAGGGTCCCAGCTATGGGCAAATAATTTAGTCCCAAACTGGGATCAAAACTCTATAAAAGTATAAACATACACTTTTATAGAATTATATACATAAAAATAGACTTTTATTGTAAAATATACATTTTTGAAGAAAAAATTATTACCATGACACATTTTTGAAGGAAAAAATTATTACCAGCAATATATTTTTGAATGTAAAACTAGAAGACATCCTCAGTTTTTTAAAATAAAAATAAAAAAATGTTCATTAAAACCTGATTAAATCAACCTTCTCACTACAACCGAACATTAAAAAAACCCCTTAAAACCCTAACTTTTTTGGCATTAAATAATCCACAGAGGTTGTTATGCTGCTAAACATAACTCAAACTCCTCGCTGTGCGTAGTAGCGAAAACCACCCTTCTTCAAACCTCGTACACTGGCGCTATATAATCAGAGAAAAAATGCCAAATAACAGAAACCACACTATTTGAGGACTTCCAACAGCAGCAACCTTTAAAACAGATATCATATAACTAGAAGTGAAAATAATAACTTAAGATTTTAACGTTTAGCAATAATTCAAAGAAAAAGTTTGGAAGTAAATCGCCCCTTCCCTAATCAATGCTGAAAAGAACAATAACAGTAGTCATAAGAAAACTATTTTAAAGAAAAAAAATTTGAAGGAAAAATTATTTTAATAGAAATATTTTATAAATTTCCATCGCGAGTAGTATTAACTTATCAGTGAATGACTACCGAATGTTTCCTTATAAGGAAACGGTTAATAATACCATCACCATTTAGTTTTACTAGTTTTTATTCTTTAGCTGACCTTCATTAAACTTACTTTGACATAAAAACAACCAACAAAACAACCTTTGAGTAGATAACATTTTACAGAGATGATCTACTAGACAACATTTCACGTCAGTGCTCCATGGTGAGACACGTAAATATTTATTTCTCAAGCTTACCTTATTCTGAGGCCATGTCACAATATTTGAATAAGATCAGTTCCTAACTTGCTATCTATGCTGATAACACAACCTTTTACTCCTGTCTCTATAATAAGTCTGATCCATCCAAAACGTTCAAATTGGTAAATTATATAAAAAGTGACCTACATTTTGTTGTAAACTGAGGCAAGGCGTGGCTTGTTAATTTTTTACTCCTCCAAAACAAAACTTCTCTCTACTAACTACCTGAAAGACCCCTTACTGCCTTCCGTCAACATGGCTGACGCTAACTACCATTAGAGTGACTTCTCGCTTTAAAATTCTCAGCATGAAGGAGAAGAACCGTATTGAATCCATTGCTGTCTGCTACTAACAAAGTCTTGTCATTGCGTCGTAGTAGACAGTTTTTCTATCCAGAATCTATCTTGCATATTTATGAGTTTACCATTTGTCCATGCTTTGAATACTGTTTCTACATCTGGTTTATTGATCCTACTGTAGATTTAGAGATTCTTGAAAAAGCCCATAAAAGAATCAGCAATATTTTTGTCCTGAACCGGCATCTCAGCTTCAGCCACGTTCCCACCTCCATAATGTAGCTTCTCTGCGCCTTTTCTATAAATACTTTCATGGTAATTGTTCGAATAAACTCCTTGGAAGGGTACCTAGACTTAATGAATTTAAGCTCAGTACTAGATTGGATGTGCGTTGTGGTGCAGTGAATATCGACTCGGAATGACAAATCGAGGAGCCGAGTTCGAATTCCAGTTGAATTCTTTGCATTCACTTACGCACAAATACCTTTGGGAAAGGTATTAATCTGTCTCTTCTCTCCAGTTATGAGTTAAATAATAGGACAGATTAAGTTCTATAGCTTTGGCTGGCAACCAGTCTACTGCAGAAAGTAATGGCAACCTAATGCAGGATCATCTTCTGCCCAGTCACGTCTCTTTCGAGACATGATCGCCCAAAGCGTGTATCACGTATAGCACTTAACTGACTGACTATATTGGCGGAAAGGTCTCATCTATTTACTATTGAAATGGTTAGATGTAACCACAACTTTTATGCCAACAATTTCTGTTATCGTACTTCTGGTTTATAGAGCTCTCTTCTGACTTCAAACTTTCCAGGTAATTAAAAAATAAGAAAAGGAAATCGCTATCTTCTGTTTTGATTAGTCTTTTATTCCTCGCTCCCAATGGTTTTCGTTTTTCTTGTTCTTCCACACTCAGTAACCTGGTTTTGAGCATGACGGTAAACTGCATCCGGCAGCAAGGCCTCTGATTGGGAGGTTGTGAGGAGCATGGAACCACCTCTTAATTGAGCAGTAGCACCTGTTAGGGTCCCAGATATGAGCAAATAGTTAACCCCTAAACTGAGGTCAAAACACTCTGAAAGTATAATAATAGACTTTTATAGAAATATATGCATAAAAATAGATTTTTATAAAAAGTATACATTTTTGAAGGAAAAATATTACCAAGAATGCATTTTTGAAGAAAATATTATTACCATGACATATTTTTGAAGGAAAAAATTATTTTCAGCAAAATATTGTTGAATACAAAATTAGAAGACATTTTCAGTTTTCTAAAATAAAAAAAAATAAAAACAAAAAAAATCATTAAATCTAACTAGATGACAAGATGGCCTTGGCTTAGCTACTGTCATTGTAAATCTAGGCCAAGGCCATCTTGTCATCTAGATATAATACAGAAGCTAATATCTAACACTGTAAATCTAACCTCCTCACTTCATTTTTTTCTTGACTTTTTCTTTTTCATTTTTTTCTTCTTCCTTTTTCCTTTTCCTTGACTCTTTCTGGATAATTTTAACCCATTCATTGTTGTATGAATTTGGTCTGATGAGCGGTCTATAAGAGATCTGGGAAGGAAAATATTACCAATCGGTTTATAAAATCATCCAACTTCTTTTCATTATTATAATACTCTGTTAAATCCTAACATTGAGTTCTCATTGGATTTAATCCCCTGTGGAATTTACCTTACCAAGTATCAAGGATTCAACCTTTTATATATATATATATATATATATATATATATATATATATATATATATATGTATGTGTGTGTGTGTGTGTGTGTGTGTGTGTGTGGATCGGAATCCGACAAGATGAATAGAATAAGTAATGAACAAGTTGGAAAAAAAGTGTCTTTAATCTAGCATGTTTCACTTTTAACAAACTTCTTCAGAGATTTATTTAAAGACGAATTATTTAAAAATCCAGGCGACAGTATGTTGATTGATGTATAATTTCATTGGTCAGTCACGTGTCACGTGTGATAAAGCAATGGATGAATATTAAATGCAGAATAAAAACTTGTGTCTGTTTGAGAGCGTGTGCCAACGCGTAATAAAAACATTAGATGTTTATTATGAATGTAAATATATGTAAGCAAAAATAATGCATGTTAAGTGCATCCAAACCATAGACGAACTAAGAGTGTGTATATGTCTATAACATTAGTATGTGTGTATGACAGTGACGAAATACATTTCCGTTCAAAATACGTAACAAGTATTGTATACATGTGTTAAGTGATGGAGCGAACTTTCTTTTTAAATAAAATGAGAAAATCAGTTATGAATGTATATACATTCATAACTGATTTTGACTGAGATTGTAAATCTCTGAAAAAGCTTGTTAAAAGTGAAGCATGTTATATTAAAGACACTTTTCCTACTTGTCTTTTACTTATTCTGTTCATACATATATATATATATATATATATATATATATATATATTGCATTTGTGTATAATCTATTTGAAGTAAGAAGAATGTTCAAAATGATATCCTACTAAATGGTAGGCCTCTAATAATTTGTTGAAATGTTGAGTTGTAACTAATCTTCTAATTCACCTTTCTCTCATCTAATTTTTCTCTCTCTCTCTTTATATATATATATATACATTTATATATATATATAGTCATCCGCAGACAGATCTGTTTCGCTGTATCACAGCTCATCAATACAGTTAGCCATCCGATTGCTTCGGGGTCGAAATCCGACAGAATTGTCATCAGTCGGTGATTCTACCCCTGAGCTCGATAGTGTAAAGCGGACTTTAGCGTATTATATACAATGTAAACACACGCCAGTCGTCTCGGTAGAGAAAAGCGGACTTCAGCGTGTTATATACAATGTATATACTTACGTTAGTTTCGTTATCAAAGATGTCTAAGTTATTTGATGTGACACCTTTACATTATTTATTAGTGTGTTCGGAAAGTAATTTCGTTTTTAACCGTGATTAATTCTGAGTTAATCAGAAGTATCGTTGAAAGGTAAAAACTGTATGAAAAGTGAAAAAAAGATTGAAAAAGAGAAAAACCGGAAACCACATACTAAACAGGAAACAAGGGATGAGCCTCTTCACCTGTTCAATAGACGTGGGTGGAGTGTGAACCGGGCGATAGTTTAGTCATCTACTCCAATTGAAAAAAATATATATAAAATAAAAAAAGAGTGAAAAGATTGGAAAAGAGAAAAAGAGAAAAACCGGAAACCACATCCTAAACAGGAAACAAGGGATGAGCCTCTTCACCTGTTCGAGTATCGATTAAAAATAATGTTCAAATAACTAAATAAAATATGTCGGTTTTAAAACCATTTCGTTAATCTTCGCAACTTTCCGTTATACATATTTACCTTTTCAGTAAAATTTCACAGGTTTGATGCAAAAAAAAAAAGTTTGCGATGAACTTTTAAATATTATTCTAAATGGCGCAGAAATGAAAATATCTCTAATATCTCATTTTATCATATATATTTACAAAAATTACACAAAGTTATAATGAAATACTAAACAGTAAATTTATTCACTGAGGAAAAAACTGAGGAATTTCCTGCAACTCTTTTGAGTGATCTCCTCGTTAAAATTAGTGAATGCTGCTATTATCCTTCAGCTCATGTTTGGTGTTACAAGGAGTTTTATTGGTCTCTCGTTAACCTGCACCAACACATCGTAATCGAGGGATGCAGTCTGGGGAGTTAGGTGGCCAGATGTGATGATTATGATGTTGCAGAAATTGTCTGACAACCATGACTGGATTCTCTTGCTTGCGTGGCATGGTGTAAAATCTTGTTGCCAGACATAACATCTTGATGCAGGCCTCTGTGTTGAGTCTGGGGGTCTGTGAGAAATGATGTCGCCATTACTAGTGATCCCTTCAAAAGCTTTCGCAATCACCATTAGACTCATCCAACTATCTGCACAGCTCTCAAATTGACACCTAAACACTGTGATATGTTCATGTTGGAAGTAGTACAGCATCTTGTTTCTAAATTTCTGGCGAAGTAAATTGCGTCATGTAGCTCTTTTTCTCATAGACGGTGTCCAACTGACCCTACTATAATGTGAACTCGACAAAATCGAAAACAAATAGTGCGCATGCATGAAATTGAAAATATAAAATTTATTCATCGTACCCAATGTGTGTGTGTCTGTATATATATATATATATATATATATATATACATATATATATATATATATATACAGACACATATATGTGTCATACAGACACATATATGTGTCAGACATATATATATATATATATATATATATATATATATATATATATACTAATGAGAAATTGTTCTTTCAACGTCGAAACAAAATGTACACTTTTGTAGTATTTCGTAGTTTGTAGATGTTCTAAAGTAATAATTAATAATAAATATTCATTGCTCTATTTTTATATTGACCATTGTTTCAGATTAATGTTTTGAACGTTGCAATTATTTTCTCCGTTCCCTAATTATTTGTATATATTGTCACAAATACCATTATGGACACTTAACGTATCATAACATATATAACAACAACAACAATAAGTATACACTTATACACTTTAAACAAAACGTTCATGGCCTCTCACACTTTTTATTCTATACCAATTTCTTTCGTTGGAACAACCCTATTTCTGTTTTTAATATATATATATATATATATATATATATAACTGTGAATACCTATAAAAATAACTATAAGCTTATGCTTTATTTGACATTTTTTCTTCATTTATAGAAGCATTAAACAAAAAATCAAAATCATCGAATTGAACACTATCGGTCGAGTCGCTGAAGCAAGTATTGGAAAGGTGTGGGTGACATGACGCCATATTGGTCAGATATGAATCATCAGTAGAACTTTAATAGCTTTTATGATGACCTCAGTCGACAAGCAGTGTTGTTTTTTTCTTCTTTTTTTTTTAAAGATGGAACCCGAAGATTAGAATCCAATAGATGTAGCTTCAATCGAAGCGGTGATAAGTTCTTTCTTTCATTTTGTTGTTGTTGTTGTTGTTATTGTTGTTATCAGTCCAGGCACAACTTGTCAACGAACAACGACTGTCACCAGCCACTTGCATCTTTGTTCCCAGGCTACCTCACCCCTTACTTGTCCGCACTTCGCAACATCAGTAACTTATTTTTTGCTCTAATAATTTGCGCTCCCAAGGAAACAAACCAACAAACAAAACAACTTGCTGGTTAAAATCAAGGATTTAAAATCTGTGCCACTTATTTTGACTGTTATAAAGACATAACTGATTTAAAACTGGATATTAAAAAAGAAAAAACTGGAGAGGGATGGGCACTGTCAGGTCTATTTTGTTCAAGACAAGGTATAGCTACCCTGTGAGGACACTTATTCATGAGATTGATAATGATGATGATGTTTCTGATGATGATGTTGCTGATGATGATGTTTTTTTTTGTATTCTATCGTTGTTAAGAAACCTTATAGTCTTGAAATCTGTAGTTCTTCCCATATTTGCAAGCCAGCGCTTTTAACGCAAGATAACACCCTAAGAAGAAGAATATGTCAGGGTTTTAAAAAAAGAGAGGAAAAGAAAAAAAGGAGACAGTCGTAAATGATGAGCTCAATAAGGAGCGATGTCCAAACCTGTCAAGTAGTCGTTCAGTCCAGAATTTGTGTGCGGGTTCCACAGAAGGAAATGCTGGAGGTAGCCGAGAGAAATTGTGCGAGAAACCAGCAATTGAATTTGAATTTCAAATTGGCAGATTGAAGTGTGAAAATGACTACGTTTCAAGTCGTTTTCTTGAGCAGAGTTCATCTCTCAAGTAGCATAATCGTCATTCAGATTTTGGTGACGACCTCTTCTCCTCTCTTCTAGGTCGTCGCCTTAGACCTACAAATATCCATTGAGTGCGTTGACGCACTCCTATAGAATCGTTTCACCCCCAAGAAAGGCGGTACCGCCACTGGTGTGCAGGGGGAAGAGAGAAAGTTTAAGCAGGAGGAACGCTAAGACGAACCAGTTACAGCGGGTGTCGGAGAAAGAGCAAGAGAAGGATGGAAATACCAGTGTGGGGACAGTTGCAAGGGTAAAGTGAAAAAGGAAAAGAACAAGATACATGGAATGATAAAGAAAGGACTAGAGAAGCATTTAAATTCTTGGAGATTGTAGCTGTCAGGGAAGCAAGTATACGGAAGGGAGTTCCACAGGCGGGAAATTGTTTTTGTTGTTGAAAACGACAAGAATAAGGATGAAGATGGTGGTGGGATGATGATGATGATGATGATAGCAAAACTCTTAGAAACTTTGGTTAATGAACTTATTCAGAATAATCTTTTCAATAGATAGATAGATAGATAGATAGATAGATAGATAGATATTATAAAATTAAAAAAGATATATAGATAGATAGATAGATAGATAGATAATAGATAGATAGATAGATAGATAGATAGATAATAGATAGATAGATAGATAGATAGATAGATAGATAAGATATAGATAGATAGATAGATAGATAGATAGATATATGAAAAAGGTTATAACTAAATTATGAAAAGACATAATAGCCATATGCTACACATGCGCACATACGCATAAGTACAGACGTCTACATACGCACACATACAAAGAAGAAAAATTAACCTAACACAAATAAAAAGCACATGAATTAATATATAAATAACAAAGAAAGAAAATTGACAGACATTTACTAATATCTCCCGACGAGTGGATCGAACAAGTACGCAAAATTTCGTCTACAAAACTCCGGTGTAGAGCTACTAAATATAACATCAGTCACCTGAAAATAATATATATATATATATATATATATATATATATATATATATATATATATATATATATTGAGATGGATCAAAAATGGAGAGGTCAGTAAACACTGGATCAGATTGCCTTCTCTGCGGTACTTCGGACTAGGATCAAAAGTAGCAATAAATGTCGACTAAGATGTGTTAAAACACAAGGTTGACGAGGCTCCGCTTCTAATTTTGTTTTAACACCTGAACATGACACGAGAGGTGAATAACAGTTCACCTCTCTGTCGTGTTTCTGTCTTCGGGCAGTTCACGAAAAGTCTTTGAAGTCCCGGGAATCGCCACCCTCATTGCACTAAAGGAGCAGAGTTTGGTGGATTCAAACATCAGCAACATAGTGGTCGTAGTGACTAGACAAATTTTTTATCTTCGTAATTTAGCCTTGGTTGGGGGATTGTAAAAGTCACTTGAGGAAAAGAATTGTGAGTTCAATACCTGGCCAAAGCAGAGGGAACAAAATCTTGGACTTTTGAGGTACAACAGGAAATTAACTTATAATGAGATATCCAAAAGCATAGCACGTGGAATTAGAACAATGTACTTCCATTGACTAAATAAAGAGTTCGGTTCGAAATTCAGACTAATATCATCTAAAGAAGGCCGGAGGGTATAACGATCGAAATGTTGTGTGATTAAAGATGAGGACAACAGTCCAAACAATGTAAATTCAATAAACAGTTACAATACATTATCTCAAAAATATAGACAGGCGTTAAAACACCCCTTTTTATAAAAAGGAGGAAGTAACATTTGCTATTACAATAATGTTGTAATGTTCCTTAACAGGTTCAGGTGTCAAAACAAAAAGCGGATTCTCGACAGCCTTGTGTTTTAGATCATTTTAATAGACAATTAGTGATTGTTTATTTTAAAGGAAAAGTCATCTCATTCTTCTTATTCTTCTTCTATTTGCCTTGTTACTTCGGGATATAGGCGATCACGGCCTTCCACATCTCTCTATCCCTTGGAGCTCTTAACACCCTTTCTTTTTTTACCTCTACTCTACCATCAATTTACTCAAGCTCAGCAAGTATGTCATGTGTTAGTTTCCCCTGTATCTTTTTCCATCTGTCTTGCGAGTATCAAATTCTCCAATCCTTTCTTTCTCGTGACATGTCTCAGAAACTTCAACTGTTTTTTCCTGATGTTAAATATAAGTTTCCTTTTTCAGTAGTAACTTTCAAGTAAATAACATACGTAATAGTGCGGATTCAAAATGCAGTTTTTTGCGATAAATATCAGAAAACCATAATCATCTAATCTCAGGATGTTCTGTACTTGCGCCAAATAAATATAAAAACTGTCACGATAGATTGTGGCAATAGCTGCACTAGACAATGTGAAAACACTTTGGAAAAGATGTTAACAAACACAGGTAAAAAACATTACTCAGCACCGGTTACAGAAACAGAAAACAACACAATTCTATATGATTATGTGACACCTTGCCCCGCGCTGACTCGCTGCCCCCGGACCGGGACCTGTTGTGATGATGATGACCGGAACCTGAGCGGGTTGATGCTATCAAAACGGCACCAGTTATGACGATGCTCTCTAATCTTCGCTAATCGTGATGATGGCCACGTCACAGTAGCTAGTCCTCAAGACGTATATTACAACGGTGAACTTTTCTGTCCACGCTGTGTTCTTTGATCTCAGATAAGTCATGTTGAAAACCCGGTAGCCGTCTCTCTACCACCTCAAACCAAATCGGACACACGTGTACACTTGTATTGAAAAAAAAATATATAAATACGGCACCAAAAAATAAATAAATAAATAAATGAATAAGTTCAAAGACGCCTGGATGAGTTACAAAAGTCTGTATATATGGAAAAAAAATTAATTATAAAAGCAGAATATAGAATCGTCGAATTTCAATGTTTGCAACAGAGAGAAGGATTCGCTTAAGCAATAAGAGCTTTCGATTTTCCAAATAAAAATTTCTTTTCATAACGGAGCGAAGTTTTCTTTAAGAATATATCACAGTTTTCAATTTTCCCCCCCAAAAAATCTTTCATAACAGGGCAAAGTTTTCGCTAAGAATAGTCAAAGCTTTCAATTTTCCAAATAAAAAAAAAGTCTTTTCACGGCTCTTTACGGAAACTTTACGGAATTAGCCGAAGAGAAGCGACGTGACGGCGGGCGGTGGGGTCGTTTGGTCTCTGTCGCTCGACAGCTCTAAAAAACTCCCAAATTCTCTCAAATTCTCTCAAATTTTTGGCTCTTTACCGAAGTTTTACGGAAACGGCCGAAATTGAGTTTTCTGGTAATAATAGTAGATTCGTCTTGTCTCCTTCGATCAGCAATAAAAAAATCTCCTTTCAGCTAGTTTAGCTCTTTCTCAGTTCATTCAGTTTCTATAATCCTTAGCTAGGACTCTATCGGAGGCGCATTATTCAACTAACTCTTTTAAGTCGATCGGCGACAGGCTTTTCTACGTTTCATTACATCTTCAGCCATGAGTTCCATGGGAGGCGACCAGTCTCTGGGTCGCGGCCCCCAGTTGGGAACACTTTTCCCTCAGTCGGTACATCTCGACTTCAATTTAAAAACTACTCAACCAACTAATTTTTCTCACTGGGGTCTCGATTTTTATAGTTGTCCCCAATTCTCTTGGGGGATAGACCGAGTATCTATGCGACTCAAAATCTTGACCAATGAGATCATTTTCCACCTACACGATTTAAGGGGGAGTTATGGCTAATCGAATGAAATATCAATACCTCACATGACGTAATGTCTTTTTGTCTTCTTCCTCTCAATTACATCATCTTCGGTTTTCAAAAATTTTCAAATCATTTCCCAGCAGATGTGGGGGCCAGGAATTGACCCTAATTTAACCCCATTAAAAGAATCCTGACAACTTGTTGTGACTATTACTATTTTTCATTTCCACTGGCCCAAAATAATTCTCTTCGAATACAAAGAAAAAAAAATTTTTCTTTTTTCCCAATTTTCAGCTATTTTCTCCATGTTTCGGATTTTATAAGTACATAGTATTAGATATTTTTAAGTGAAGCTCACATCACGAAAGCGCAACTAACAATACCACTAATAACAATATTCCACACTACGTTGTATTAAACCAAAATAAGGTGAAAATAGGGTTACAATTGCACCGTTTTTACAAGCAGGAAAATTAAAGCAAATAGGCCGGACTTACACTACCGGCCATAGTTATTAGGCGACCCCAGTTTAAAAATAATGATGTATTTCATACTATTTTTAATATTTATTGCCAAGTGGATAATTCTAAATGAAAATAGAATGGTTCTTTTGTTATTATTACTTTCCAAAATTTTACAGGGCAGCCAGAAAGCCTTTGCTTCGGCTAGCCAATAAAAAGAAGAGACTAGCATGGGGAAGAGAGCACAAAAACGGGACACCAGACCAGCTCATTTGATGTACATGTTATTGAGCAGTATTAACAAAAGAACCATTCTATTTTCATTTAGAATTATCCACTTGGCAATAAATACTAAAAATAGTATGAAATACATTATTTTCTTTTAAACTGGAGTGGCCTAATAATTATGGTCGGTAGTGTAATTGTCAAAAACCGAAAAGAAAAACACTTGCCTCCTAATTGCTATGCTTTGCCAAGCAGACTCTAACATAGCAACTAAGGAATTTAAAAAAAAACTATCGAAATATAAAGACCTGGAAATCGAAATACAAAAGAAAATGTGAAAACTGGAAACAAGAATAGAACCAGTCAAAGTTGGTGACTTAAAACAATTAAAAAAGTGACACAACAACAGATTGGAACAATCCCTAGCCCACACACAAGGAAGAACATTGTCCATGTAACGCTAGTGGTGTTATATGAGTTAGAAAAACAAGTCATGAAATGTAGCCATAACAACGCACTATTCATCAACCATACCAGCCTTAGATCTTCCAACAGACTTGGTAGTTAGTGCTATTACAGCAAAATACAAAAAGATAATAATAATAATAATAATAATAATAATAATAATAATAATAATAATAATAAGATAAAGCTCTTGAACAGATGAAACAGCGCTGGCAAGACAAACCTCTGCATGGCCAATATCCAGAATGTGCCAATAAACCCAATGTTGACAAAGTTAATACTCATCGATGGTTACGTGCATCTGGATTAAAGTCTGAAACTGAAGGCTTTATTCTTGCAGCACAAGACCAAAGTCTTTTCACTAGAAACTTTCAGGCAAATATTATGCATAATAATATGGATCCAAAACGCACGTTTTGTGATAAACACCAAGAAACAATAGACCACCTAATCTCAGGCTGTTTTGTGCTTGCTCCAAATGAATATAAAAATCGCCACGATAGAGTTGGGCAATATTTACATTGCGCAATGTGCAAACATTATGGAAAAGCTGTAAACAAACACTGGTATGAACATCACCCAGCACCGGTTACAGAAATAGATGTAACCATTCTATGGGATTACACCATCTACACAGACAGAAAAATTGAATCAAACAGGCCAGACATTATTGTTAAAAACTAGAAGGAGAAAACTTCTCTATTAATTGATATGGCTTGTCCAGCGGATTGTAACATAGCAATCAAGGAATTTGAAAAACTGTCAAAATATAAAGACCTGGAAATTGAAATAGAAAAAATGTGGAAATTGAAAACAAGAGTTGTGCCAGTGATAGTAGGTGCACTTGGAATGATAAAAAAATGGAACAAAACAACACATTGAAAGAATCCCTGGAAACCCCAGCTTAAGAGATATACAAAAAATTGTCTTATTAAGTACAGCCCACACACTAAGGAAAACTTTATCTATGTAATGCTAGGGATGATAGGGAAGATAGAAAAACATGAAATGGAGCCATAACAACACGCCACTACCTGCCTTAGGTCTTCCCGCAGACTTGGTTGGTAGTGAGACCAAAGCAGAAATCGAAATATGATGAAAAATGACATAATAATAATGATGATGATGATGATAATAATAATAATAATTGTAATGACAACAACAAAACTCGGCATGTTTGAGTGGGCCAATATCTGCATTGGAAAATATGCAACTTTTACAGGAAGGAAACTGCAAGAAGCTGGTACGAACATCACCCAGACCCGGTTACAGAAATAGAGCCTGTAACAATTTTATGGCATTTTACAAGACACACAGACAGAAACATCAAAGCTAATCGCCCAATAATCGCGATCAAAGACCACAAAAATGATTGTGCTCTCTTATTGACATAGCGGTCTTTGCAGGTTGTAATGTATCTTTGAAGATATTCAAAAAACTATCAAAATGCAAGAATCTTGAAGTATGAATCTAAAAAATGTGACACTAGAGAACATTAATAATTCCAATTGTAGATGGAGCCCTCGAATTGATTGGAAAAGGGTCTGATAGACTCATTGATAGGATTACTGGTAGTCGACGCCGTAAAGAAATACAAAAAGGATAATAGCAGGTACAGGTCACGCATTAGGAAGGTCTTTATTAATGGAAAATTATTAGGAGTTTTTTTGTTTGTTTCTTTTTTTATTTGTTTTTATTTTTATGAAAAATATACAGCAGAAACCTAAGGAAATAATAATAATAATAATAATAATAATAATTCAGAAAACAGCGAGATTTAAGAAAAGAAAAAAAACGATGACGATGTTCAACAAATAAAAATTTCTTACGAACAAGTGTCATTTCGACAAACAACTTAAGGTGAACATTCTGAAAAAATATTCAGAATCTGCAATCCTTTCGACCCTTACAACGCATAAGAATCGTAACACATATAAAATACTACCTTCCCACCTCGATGGAATGAACAGAATAACAGGAGAAAAGTCTTATACTAAGCTTTTGACGAATTTCTTTTAGCAACTTATCAACTGACGGAAAATTCCAAAGTGTTCAAGATCAGCATCATATTCAGCACGTTTCAGTTGCATGTTTTCAGACTGGTGGTGTTTATTCCGTTTTGACACGGCCGTTACGTGTTCATTATCACACAAGCAATGTTTATGCAAAGATTTTTAAGCTTTTATAGATTGATATATTTTTATATTTGAAAGAAAAATAGCTTGAAAAAGACAGACTGTTAAAATATTCTTTAAAATTGTCAAACACCGTGTTTTTCTTTCTTGTTACTTAAATTTCGCTCTTCACTTAAATGTTGTATTACTATTACTATTATTATTATTATCATTATTATTATCATTATCATTATTATTATTATTATTATTATTATTATTATTTTCATTATTATTATGTCATTTTCCATCATATTTCGATTTCTGCTTTGGTCTCACTACCAACCAAGTCTGCGGGAAGACCTAAGGCAGGTCGTGGCGTGTTGTTATGGCTCCATTTCATGTTTTTCTATCTTCCCTATCATCCCTAGCATTACATAGATCAAGTTTTCCTTAGTGTGTGGGCTGTACTTAATAAGACAATTTTTTGTATATCTCTTAAGCTGGGGTTTCCAGGGATTCTTTCAATGTGTTGTTTTGTTCCATTTTTTTATCATTCCAAGTGCACCTACTATCACTGGCACAACTCTTGTTTTCAATTTCCACATTTTTTCTATTTCAATTTCCAGGTCTTTATATTTTGACAGTTTTTCAAATTCCTTGATTGCTATGTTACAATCCGCTGGACAAGCCATATCAATTAATAGAGAAGTTTTCTCCTTCTAGTTTTTAACAATAATGTCTGGCCTGTTTGCTTCAATTTTTCTGTCTGTGTAGATGGTGTAATCCCATAGAATGGTTACATCTTCTATTTCTGTAACCGGTGCTGGGGGTTGTTCATACTAGTGTTTGTTTACAGCTTTTCCATAATGTTTGCACATTGTCCAATGTAATTATTGCCCAACTCTATCGTGGCGATTTTTATATTCGTTTGGGGCAAGCACAGAACAGCCTGAGATTAGGTGGTCTATTGTTTCTTGGTGTTTATCACAAAACCTGCATTTTGGATCCATATTATTATGCATAATATTTGCCTGAAAGTTTCTAGTGAAAAGACTTTGGTCTTGTGCTGCAAGAATAAAGCCTTCAGTTTCAGACTTTAATCCAGATGCACGTAACCATCGATGAGTATTAACTTTGTCAACATTGGGTTTATTGGCACGTTCTGGATATTGGCCATGCAGAGGTTTGTCTTGCCAGCGCTGTTTCATCTGTTCAAGAGCTTTATCTTTGGCTTTCATTTTCATATTTTTTGCCGCAATAGTTGGTTCTTGGCTTCTGTTTTGCTTTTCTACAGAATCTACTAACTGTAAATCTTGTTTGTATTTACTGCCTTCTTTTATTATTGAATATTTTTTCTTTCTTTCTTCATGTTGCCTTACTAATTGTATCATCCAATCCTTTGTTGTTTCTATGTATGTTAGTAAGCCAATAGTTGTTGTCTTGTATGACAATTCCAGCTGAATAAGACATTCTTCCACCTTCTTTTCGGGGTATGTATAGACGGTCTACATCAGCCTTTGGATGATGCATCTTATACTTAGAAAGAAGCTTTCTTGTTTTAGAATCCATTCGCCTGATGTCGTTTAGAGCCCAGTTTAAGATGTTGAAGCTATATTGGACAACTGGGATTGCAAGGCTATTAATGGCCATAACTCTGTTCTGAGAATTTAATTCAGTTTTTAATATCATTCGTAGCCTTCTATAGTACTCTTTACGCACTATTTCTTTCATTTTTTTATGGTGAATGTTTTCACTCTCATTTACACCTAGGTATTTATAAGCTTCTTCTGGTTTCAATTCTTTTATTGTTACAGCAGGGTCTAAGCTAATTGAGGATGTTTCTTGTCTTGATCCACGTAAAACTGTAGCTTTAGCACATTTATTCAAATTGAATTTCATTCCAATGTCTTCGCTGAAGCATTTTACAGTTTGCAGAAGACCTTCCAGCTCACTATCATTCTTAGCATATAACTTTAAGTAAATCCATGTAAAATAGATGGCTTATTTTATTTTGGCATATTTTATAACCACATTCTGTCTTATCAAGTTGACTGGTTAGTGCTATTAATAATATGCAGAATAGTAATGGAGACAAAGAATCGCCTTGAAATATACCTCTTTTGATGTTTATTTCATCAGGTTATATAAGGTTCCATTTATATGATTGAGGTAAAGGGTTGTTTTCCATATAGACATGCACTGTTTGATGAAATTGATGATGACGGGTGATATCTTGAATATATTTAAAGTCTTTAAAATCCAGGAATGTGGCATACTATCGAATGTCCTTACGATAATCTATCCAGGCAGTACTAAGATTTTTCTTTGTACTGTAGCAGTTTTCCGGGATCATTTTGTTAATTAGCAATTGGTCTTTACATCCATAACAGCCACGTTTGCACCCTTTTTGTTCAAGCGGTACCATGTCATTTCTTTCTAAGAATAAATATGTCTGTTTTGTTAAAATAGATGTTAATAGTTTATATGTTGTCGGAAGACATGTAATTGGTCTGTAGTTTTTCGGGTTGTTTGTGTCACCATTTTTGGGTAGAAGAAATGTAATTCCTTTGGTCATCCATGCAGGAATTTTAGTGGGATCGTCAACCATTTCTTGAAGTTCTTCGGCTAGTTTTTTCTGTGCTGTATTTAAATAATATAGCCAAAAGTTAGGAATTTTATCTATACCTGGGAATTTCCAATTGTGTGCTTTTTTTAGTGCAAATTTAACATCCTCTTCTGTAATTCTAGCCCATGTCTGTTCTGGTTTATTTTTCATTCGTTCTATCTCTTGTGCAATCCAATCTACTTCCTTGCTATGTTCTTTAGGGCAAGCCCAGAACTGTGTAACTTCTTCCATTCTGGGGGGGACTGTCACTTCAATTCTTTTTTCACTTATTTCCCTGTAAAATCTCGTTGCATCGGTTTGAAAAATCTTGTTTTGTCTGTAAAATCTTGATCTTTTCTCATAGCGTCTTATTCTTTGAGCCTTCAGTTGTATTTTTTTGCTTTATTTTTTCCTTAGTTGATAGGACTTCATTTTCATTTCTAATGTTGTATTTTCTTTCGGCTCTTCTGCTTTTCCTAGTTCTTACATTTATTCCTCTACTCAGTTCATCCAGTACTGATAGTTCACTTCTAAGTTGTTCGATTTCTTTTTCTATTTTTCTTTTCCAAGGTGGATCTTCATGTCTGCGAGACTGCCTTGTTTTTAATTTGATGTTCAATTTTTTTGTTGCTGCTATTGCTGATGCATATATTGCTTCATTGAGATTTGTATGAGTGTCTTCATCCAAGATTAATTTGAGTGCTGCATTGTAGTAGAGTTTAATAATTCGGAGGTTATGCTTTGTTGGTTGTAATTGTGGGAGCTCTTCTGGTTCCTCCATTGCAATATTTTGTATTTGACTTATATGGTTCTTGATTTTTTCCTTGGCTTCTTGTATACTGTTCTTATTTTCCGTCAAATAATTATGTTCGATGTGTTCTGAACTCGTTTTATTTTCGTCTTTTAACTGACTCAGATCACACCTTTCCAGCACTTTTAAACTTACAGCATTATCTTCACAGTGATTTGTGTGTATCACGGTTTCTACATTATGACCTGTGGCTTGTTTGATGTTATTACTTTTTATTTCTGATTCTGATTCCGGTTCCTTTTCATATCTTGTTGATTCGTCTCTTCTGGTTACAATTCTTTTAATTTCATTAATTTCAGCCTCTGTCAATCGGTTATTACGAATAATGTACCTTCGTACATTGGCTAATTTCTTTTCGTCAATATACTTTCTATTTGCTTGACCAAATGTCATATGTTTGGCGAATCATGTTTTTTTGAGGTTTGAGTAACGCTTCATGAAATGCGGTTATAACGGCTTTGTACTCCTCACGAGACCATTTTATTTTTTCTTTCTTTAAATATACGGTTGTAGATCTAGCTGGAGAATTTTCAGGACCAGGATAATCCTAATTATTATTATTATTATTATTATTATTATTATTATTATTATTATTATATTGTTTAAATTTTGTTACATTTTGCTAAATTTTGCAAAATTTAAAATACAATATATATATATATATATATATATATATATATATATATATACTGATGCCATTTCGGTCGGGTTTCAATCCTGGGTAAAAAAAAAGCAATCGGAGTCTAACCGTACTGATGAGCTGTGATAAGGCAAAACAGATCTGTCTATATATATTTATACAAATTGTTTAAATTTTGCTAGCATAAAACACACAGCACTTGCGCCCACGGCCAAAAACTACGTGCCACCGAAATAATATCATCGCAACAACTTATCATACATACATACGTATATAATTACGTATATATATATATATATATATATATATATATATATATATATATATTTTGTTGTTTTTCATATCAGCGCAGTCTTATCTGTTATTACATAAAGTTTCTGATTATCAAAAAAAAAAAAAAATTGAAAAATATTCCATATTTAAACAATTTTCAGGGGGCTCAGTTTCTCATACAATATTATAAATAAATCGATCCTCCATTTTGGAACCACTCGCGTTAGGGTCGCTTTGTTTTGGTTTTTTGGGGACCAGTTGTTACACTTGTTTTTTTCTTTTCAAAGTTTTCTTTAGTTCTTACGATGGCATCTTCCTCGGAAACTCCAAGAATGGTTTTATTCAAAAATTTCGCAAAGGTTTCAGTTGTTGAATATGCAAAAAGCAAAAAAGTAAATTGCACAGGATCGATTTACTATGAGGTTGTATGAAAATCTGAGCAACCACCCCCTAACATTGTTTGAATTTTGAAATTTTTACAAATTTTTTTATCAGTCGGAAAGTTTAGGATTTAATCGATAAGATTACACTAAAAAAAGTAAAAAACAAATTGATAATCAACCAATTTATAAGTGGTGGTAATTTCGTACCGGCAAGTGGTTCCAAAATGGAGGATCGGTTTACTTATAGCGTTGTATTAAAAACTGAGCCTCACCTAAAATTGTTTAAATATTGAAATTTTTATATATATATATATATATATATATATATATATATATATATATATATATATATATATATATATATATATATATATATATATATATATATATATATGTTTAGATATTGTTTTTTAAAGGATACTTGCATTTGAGTAGATACTCTGTTTTTTGTTATTTATTTAATTATCTATTTATTTGTAATTACACAGTATATTTATTTATTTTTGCTTGAATTATCGAGAAATTTTCATCCTCTGGCAGACATTGCTAACAAGATTTCTCGATTATTCAGGATGGTAGACAAAAATAAGGATTATGGCCTATCAAGTTGAATACACCGGTTCTCGCTCGATCACCGAAGTTAAGCAACGTTGAGCCTGGTCAGTACTTAGATGGGTGACCGCTTGGGAATACCAGGTATAGTATAGTGACGGATGTACGTTGTAGTGCAGTGAATATCGGCTCGGAAAGAGAAATCGGTGAGCTGAGTTCGAATTCCAGTTGAATACCCTGCATTCACTTAAGCACTGGTACCCTTGGGAAAGGTATTAATCCGTCCATTCTCTCCAGTTATGGGTTAAATAACAAGGGTAGGACTTGGGGGACCCTGCTCTTAAAAACAAAGCGCAATCAATTGTGAAAAGAAAAACGTTGTAAAAATAAAATAACAGCGCAATCAATTGTGAAAAGAAAAACGTTGTAAAAATAAAATAACCTTACCCAAAAATCACTGGTTATGACCTTAAAATAATCCCATAAGGATTGATAGGTCGTTAAGCCTCAAAAACAAACAAACAAACAAGACAAAAATAAATATACTGCTTACGGGGTTCATCCATTTTGTAAAATTTCTTATATATATATATATATATATATATATATATATATATAT
Source organism: Ascarosepion bandense (assembly GCA_037127315.1). Taxonomy (NCBI): domain Eukaryota; kingdom Metazoa; phylum Mollusca; class Cephalopoda; order Sepiida; family Sepiidae; genus Ascarosepion; species Ascarosepion bandense. Next base: position 934,273 of record JBBBDQ010001469.1, on the reverse strand, counting down.
ATATAGTCATCCGCAGACAGATCTGTTTTGATGTATCGCAGCTCGTCAATACGGTTAGCTTCCGATTGCTTTTAACCCAGAATTGAAAACCGACCGCATTGGCGTCAGTCGGCGATTCTACCTCTGGGCTCGGTAGAAGAATGTAGACTTTTTAGCGTGTATATTATCATTATACACGCCCAATAGCCAGAGTGCTCTAATTCATTACTGAATGAGCGATATATATATATATATAATAAATTGGTATATACATTGTGCATCCTTCATCGTATATACTATGGCGGTTGGCTAATGCTTATTGCATCTGTTTCTTCAAACCAACAATTATAACGAGAGAGAGATAGAGATAGAGAGAGAGAGAGATAAAGAGAGAGAGAGAGAGAGAGAGTTACATGATAAATAGCTTGAAAAAAACAGTGCAACCAAACCCTCGGTCACTATGACTTGTACCTCTGTGCTAGTGTAACCATCGATGGCTTTCTAACTGTTTTTTCTCTCTATGTGTCTCTTCAGGACATCGGCGAACATGGCCATCGACATCGTCCTTTCTTTTGTAGCATATAGTAAGTTCCGTTTTTTTTTGTTTTTGGTTATCTCACCCAATCCCTGTTCTATCATAATTTTAAACAGGCTTGTAGGTTATTTTTATATTTCCATTTGTCCCTCTTGTTCTGTGAGTGCCCCTCATCAAGTCTTGTGAGTGTCAGATTCTCCAAGCTTTTTTTCTTCATTATGTGTTTTAGAAATATCAACTGGCTCTTACTAATTTTAATTCTCTAGTCTCCTCACAAATGAAGAAGAAATTTGAAGCAACAGAAATGTGCTTCTGCAAAAGGATGCTGAGAATATCATGGATCAAACATATGAGTAACGACTAAATTTAAAAAAAAAATATGAACAAAAAGGAGACTTATACTTGACATTTGTAATTTGGAACTCGAAATTTGAGATTTCCAATACATATTATGAGGAAAAAGGGTTTGGAAAACCTGATACTCACGGAACAGACTGAAGGCAAGAGAAAAAAACGCATGACCTACTTGGTGGGTTTCAGTAAATGGATTGCGGAATAATGTCTACCAGGGTTAAGAGAAGGACAAAACAATTAAGAGCTACAAATGATAAAAGATTGTCGAGAGCAGTGATCGCCGAGGTCATGAGGAACACGGCACATAGAAGTGGTGTCTACCCAGTTACATTGAAAAGACAGTCAGTTAAGTGCCATACGCGATCCACGCTTGGGCGATCATACATGATCGAAAGAGACACGACTGACTGGGCAGAAGATTATCCCGCAGTAGATTGCCATTGCTTTCTGCGGTAGACTGGTTACCGACCAAGGCTATAGAACCCAATCTGTCCTGTTATTTAACCCATAACTGGAAGGAAGAGACGGATTAATACCTTTCCCAATGGTATTTGCGCGTAAGTGAAGGCAATGAATTCAGCTGGAATTGAAAAGACATAGTTTAAAACACTTCCCAACTCATGTCCTTGAAAACTACCCCTAGTGAGATTCGAAAGAAGGTCTGGGTGCTAACATTTTAATCATTCGGCCACACACACACACACACACACACACACACACACTCACTCTCTCTCTCTCTCTCTTTCTCTCTCTCTCTCATATTGTTAATACTGCACAATAACATATGCATCAAATGAACTGTTCTGGTGTCCAGTTTTTGTGATCTCTTCCCCATGCTAGTCTCTTCTTCTTATTGGCTGGCCGAAGCAAAGACTTCCTGGCTGCCTTGTAAAATTTTGCAAAGT